>JAUMHR010000064.1:13240099-13254595 GCA_032361145.1 Enteromius fasciolatus
ATGTTTTTGTAGTGCTACTCAGTGAACATCTCCTCTTAGAAACTGCTGCGAAATGTGCAGCAAGAAACATAAATAACGGTGTCACACAAAACGTGCACAGAGGTACATATTTTTAGACCAGATTGTCTAAAACATTTACATTGCCTAAAAATGAGTGCAAGCTCTATAAAAAGCTTCTCATGATCGCAAATGCCTGGGAAAAATAATTTGTTAGTTTGTGGGAAGCCTGATGATTCATCTACCGGACCGGACATAAAACACAAGGCTTCTTTTTTTGTGTATTGTATATATTTTCATTGTCAAAATGGAATTCCATTATATGTGCTCTAAACTACAGGCTCCAGACCTGTGAGTGCACCATCTGCCCTTTCATTGTCCCTCCAGCGCTGTTCCGAACGGAACGCGGGTCTCAGGCTCTTTGCTAAGGTGTTGAGGTGTGGATAGTGGAGTCTGTAAGGAGCGCTGCAGACTCCAGCACAATCAGACAGTTTAAAGCTTTGTCTGTGGCAGAAGGCTCTGGAATGATAAAGGCAGCTTTTGACAGCAAACAGCGCTGTACCCTTCCATCCAGGCCAAGGCAGCCATCTCCGAGCAGAACACAACAGAACTTTGTGCAATTGTCAAAGTTCCTTGTGGCTTTCATCTGCCGGCTGCATACTTTCTTGTCAGCGAACACAGAGAGAGTGCGCTCTAAGCACAAATTCGAACTCTGTGGAAGTTTTTTGTTGTTCTTGTTGCTTTGGAAAAAGGTTGAATGAAAGCTTACATTTTAAAACATTAAGAGACTATGCATAAATGTTCCATTTATTCCTGAGCATGTGCCAATTTCAAGGTAAACATTGTGTTTTATTGCTTTTAGATTGACTTTTAATGCCTTGCTCTTCTTTTAGTAATGATGCATAATTAGGATTTCTCTCTTAATGAAGAAGAGACGGTTCTCCAAACTATGAGCTGCTTTGTTTTTATGTAAATCAGTAACTTATCAAATGACTCATGCTGCACAAATGAGTTTTTGAACATAATGTCTGATAATGTCAGGCAATTCAGCTACTTAGAGTAATCAGTGACACTTTTCATTGCTTAAAGAATTAAAACAAGCTCTTTTATTTGATTAGAATTAAAAATGGAGGCTTAGCAGCCGAGAAACATTTTCTTCTCAGAGCAAATGCTTTAGCCCTCGAAAATGCATTTCCTTTTTCTAAAGAGACTTGTAGTGTGGTGAGAGGATAATGGTGAATGTTGGTAATGTAGGAGACAGCAGGAGTAATGCATTAGCTTGGAAGGACAGTCTGATGCTACTGGCTCCACACTGCATTCACTGCTGAGATGCTTTACTGGAGCTGATTTCAGAAGCCAGTGAACAGCCACTGAGTGAGATTTATGCTTAAAAAGGTAAAAAAAAAAAAAGTAGAATACACCTGTTCAAGATGCATTCTCTGAATGAAAATCCCAAGTAAATGCTGTCTTGTTTTAAGGATGTTAACTGGGAAGCCAGACATTTCATTTTCAGTTTGCAGTAAAATTAAGATACTCACACAGTTAATAATTTAGATGCCTCACCTAAATTTAGTCAGGTGTTTAAAAATGTGTGTAAATACATGAAAATATTTTGGATACATTAATTAACATATGTTAATGCAGTAGTTAAATAAAAAAAAATGACAATACTTCTACAGCATTTATTAGTCAAAGTTAATATTACATTTTAAATTCCATACAGAATTTGGTATAAGATTTTTTTAAGTTTTCCAATAAGTTAAGGCTGTATTTATTCATTTTCTTTTTTAAATACAGTAAAACAGTAATATTATGGAGGGAAAAAAAACAAAAAAACATTTTCCCTCTCACAGGATCCTTCAGAAATCATTCAAATATGCTTCTTATCGATATTGTAGAAACTTGTGCTCCTCAATATTTTTGTGAAATGGTGATACCTTTTTTTATACAATTTTATAAAAAAAGTATTTCTTTGAAATAAACAATTCTGAACTTATTAGTTGTTACTTTTGATTAATTTAATGCATTCTTGCTGAAAAAAGTCATATTAAAAAACTCTTACTGTCCCTTTTAAACTACCTGTTACGGTGCGTAGAGACGACGAGGCGGGCAAATTCAAATGCAGAGTGTTTTATTGACACACAGGGTAAACAGAGACAGGCTGGGTTATCGCCGGCAGACATAGATGGCAGAGGCAAAACAAGAGAGTGGTCGGAGTCCAGGCGTGGGTCGGTACACAGTAAAACAATCCAGATAGACACAGAAACAAGGGAACACGGGGTGGCAAAACGACGGGTTGACAGTGCTAATGGACCGTGGAGACAAACAAACACATCCGGGTTTTATACAAGTGAAAGTAGGTCATGGGGCGGAGCAAACAATCAGACACCTAGACAACAAACGAGTGGGCGGAGACATGAGTTCATTGATGAGAGTCCAAGAGTGAAAACAGGCATAAAACACAGAGAGTTCGCTGGGCACTGAAGTGCCATCCCCTGATTTTGGCTGGCACTTCCAGCTGACTGTGACAGTACCGTATAAACATGTATTAATATTTCAAGCTAAATTTAATGAATGTATTAATGAACTAAAAGTGATCAATAGTATTTAAAGAATTAATATTAACCTAGAATAATAATGCTGTGAAACGTTGTCAAACTTGTGCATTAACTAGTGTTGAAAGATTAAATGTTATTGCAAAGTGTCAGTTATGAGTTGAGTTGTTGTCGAGGAGAGTTATGTAATTTGAAGAGAGAAAGGGAATTGGAATTTTTCTTGCTGCCTTATAAAGATTCTCCAGCAATATTCTTTACAGAGGACCAATTAAGAACCAATTCACTGCCAGCTCTCAGCTCACAAAGCACTGTAGTCTCTGTCCAGAACGCACACGTGCATACAAAGCCTGTAAGATCATTACCAGTGCCATCATGCAACACATGTAGATGCATCCATAATTCCTAAGCTTGAGGCTCTTATTCACGTTCAATTAGAATACAAATGTGCATAGAACTTCACCCATGTACTGCCATATTGACAGTCATACTTTAAAAGCACACCGGTCCAGATTTGATGAGCAGGTATGTGACAGCCCAGAGAAAGCTTTACAGAGTGCAGTAATAATGACCTGGCCACCGAGTCTCTGAGACTCCTGCATCCCTCTGGCGAGAAGCTCGACACTTGCTTGCACAACCAATACGTCAACTATCGATTCGTAGAGCTTTCCACTTAAGTGCTGTATCGATTGCATGTAGCAGGCACTAGAAGCTTTGTTTGAGGTTAAAGGAAGTCTTTGTGATGCCCCCTGCACTGCACATCCATCGTTTAGATGATCAGACGGATGAATCTAGTGGATTTCTGGAGTGCTGATGTGAAAGTGCTGTCTGATGTTTGTGTCAGAGAGCAGAAGTTGTTTTCTATACAGTGAGGCCGAGATAATAGCTCCTCAAAACAAATGTTTCTGTTAGGAAGGCATGGTGTGAAAAGGTGCCTCAGAATGTTTTCTGACTCACATTCTCTTATACTCACTTTTTAATCTGTTCTGCTCTACTGGTTGTGCCGTTTGTGGTACCCTGTCGGATTGTCTAACAATTTTGAGTTTATTTACTGTATAGAGTAATATTTTTAAAAGTGTGTCTATGTTTTTTGAAAGAAGTCTTTTATGCTCATAAAGAGTGCATTCAAGCGAAAACAGTAATATTGTGAAATATTATTACAATGTAAAAACAGTATATATATATATTTTAAAATGTAATTTATTGCTGTGACGTATGTCTTTTATCGTGAATTTTAAACAAGTGCTGAATAAATCTAAAAAACCGACAGTAATGCATACATTTGTCATCTCATATTTTATAATAGCCTTGATTTCATATTGTGCTGTTGCCTTTGTTTACTGATAAATAAATGGCTTAGCACTAGTTATTGATCACATCGAAGGCTGACATTTTCAGTGTATATTTAATAAGAACATGGCTAAATTGCACATTGGTAAATACACAATCAATATACAAAACCATTGATTTGTGTTTTTCTCCAAACATTCTGTTTACTAAAACTGAAAATGCACAGCACGTTTTTATTTAATCAGTGGCTTTCATGAAGTAAACAAGCACATTTGCATCCCATTAGCATTTTCTCTTTGCATATCTAACATAAAATGTGGGATGCTTTCACTAACCACATGCTTTTTCTGTTTCTTGTTTTTCAGTGGCCATGTACAGGGAACCCTCTCTGCACGACCTGACCGAGTTCTCGCGTTCTGGTAGTGGCACACCCACTAAGAGCCGGAGTGCCTCCGCTGTGCTCAACGGGGGCAAAGCTGTGAGTCAGAACGAGTCGACGTAGCCCGGTTTACCCGGCCCGGCCCGCTACCTTACGCCTTCACCAAAACCTCTGAATGCTTGTGACTTCACACAGACTTCTCTCCAAAAAGCTCTCAGCGGTTCAGGACAACATGAAACATAACATAACCACTTGCGAACTAGAGTAACTTTTGATTGGACTTCTTTTTAATTAGCTCGTTTTTTTTGTTTTCTTTAGCTTGTTCGGTTTTGGTTTTTGTTCTCGATCACCACTATAATAGCCTTTTCCATGTGAAACACAGAAATTGTAGCCTTTCTTACAATGGGACGTTGCGTTGCCGTGGAACTTCAGTCATCAATGTTCATTTCCTTGCATCGCAGGTCCTGATCAAGTAATGCATTTGTTAAGAGTTCAGGGCAGTCAGTGAGGGTTTTAGTGGAAGGAAGGCACCCCTATCCTCCATGCTTCCTGAGTGTGAAGTGATCGAGAAGCACCTGTCCCGGTGCGTGGAGGGCTCCTGCGTTCTTGTGCACTCGCTCAGAGGGCTTCGCTCTCTAGCATGGGAATATAAAGCCTGCGTTCTGCTCACACGAAGAGCCAAGTTGAGCCTCTCCGAAGCAAGAGGCCACGGCTTGCTAATGGTTTGAATTAGCTGTGAGCTTTTCTTACTTTCTCTTCCTCTTGTTCTTCCCCAAATCAGTGTTTTTCAAGGTTTAACCCGCGACTGGAGATCCAGCGCACCAAAGACAGAACTGTGAGAGTTTCCCCTCGAGCTGTCAAACCACACCGGTACATATTTTACGCATGGCAGGAAGCTTTTTTTCTGATTAGTGAGAGGTTTCAGTATTCGAGGAGATGGATGTGTGGTTCAAGAGGGCTGTTCGATGTCACCCCTTTCGTCTCTTTTGCGTCCTGTTGTCCGTTTTCTGAGTTCCTTTTGTCTGTGTGCTTGTGGGTTTTTTTTGCCTTTCCCGCACATGTCGAGTCTCCTTTGGTCAATGCTGGTCACCGTTGCCGGTGATTTCCGAGACATGGCGGGACTCCCACCTGAACTGCGTTTTGTGTGCAAGTAATTTATGGTGGTGACATTTTTCTATTTAAATGAGCAAACAAAAAATGATACTGTGGAACTTAAATCGGTTGAATTTTTTAGGGTATGTCTAATTTGTAAAAGTGAAAAAACACACACAAAAGAAAAAGTCTTGTACAGGGCATGTACAAATCAGGTTGGATAAGGACCCTTTTTGTGGCCTGCAGTACAGTATATATATCCTTCCCCTCGGGCAACATAACGTCATACAGTACATGCTACACAGGGGTTCTTCTCTCTTCTGTTTCTTTCTGGGTTTCTTTCTTTCTTTTAGATGAACATACAGTATCTGTTGCATGGGAGACTGCAGGGAGGTGAGGAATAGAGCTGCATGATGTAGGCTATGTGTATTAACTCCTCCCTGCATCATATGTTCCAAACTACCAGGATAAAACTGACAAACAACATGTATGTACCGACTGGCACTCTGCCACGTACCTTCAAGTTGTTTCTTATTTGTTGTGTATATACAATGCACTGAATAAAATGTTTATATTAAGATATACTTTTAAAATGTGTCTTTGTGCTTTATTTGTTGACTTGGAACGCTGTAATTGTGTTATTCTGCAGGCCGTTCACCAGGCAGCTGCTCTCGTCTTTCTCTTTGCCAATTCGGTTTGTTCTAATGGCCTCTTACATCTTATTTTAATCTACTTACTTGTGGAATTGGGATATTAAATAGCCATATCGTGCCAACAAAATCAAATACTGAAGAGAAAGAGCGATCAGATTGATACTATACTGTGGAAATCAAAAACACTGCTGTTGTTGGAGCACTTTTGCGTTGTTTTCAGTGTGAATCAAAGTAAAATGGCACTTAACAGAGGGCCGTTTTGTAAGAAGGTGACAAATAGCGCTGCACTGGGGAGCGGATGCCGTTTTTGATGGTTTCCTGGCATGTAGTGGCAGCCGGTGATATAGCCAACTATACAGTATCGCTTCCTCTGGACTGAGATGAATTACCCCTCAAAAATCTGCTCTTTAATTGCCTGCAGAGTCAAGACTACTACAAGGTTTCCACATCGTGAAGCACTTCATGTAATGAATCAATATGCCAGTAGACAGCTATGTGACTAAGACTGAGTTCCCTAGAACAATATAGTACGTTTATATTAGAAAATTTTATTACACACAAAAAAATAGCTTGTTGATCTAACTTGATCAAATTATGACATACATTTCCATTCATTTGAACTGATTTATTTGTAAAAGTAAGTTAATTGTACTGATGACTAAAATTCATGCTAATACATGAGATCAAACCAATTTCATTTGACAGGTTCTGTGAGCACTAACCCTGAACGTAATTGACTCTTGTTGACCCAACCATTGCTGTTGCTGTACAGACTGGTGCCTTTGTGCAGAGTTTTGTTGAGTTTTCTGCATTTGTATGAACATGGAAAGGCCTGGTAGAGTTTAAGCTTCTAATGTTTAGTTATTTTGAACATTTAAAAGAGTTTATACAATAGTAAATAATGTTAGTTGGGATTCATTTGGTTACCATGGTGGTGGAGAGTGGAGCTTGTGCTTAGGTTGTCAGTAGCTGTCACACACACACACACACACAAAAACACGATTATTTGACTGAATGGTAGAAACGCTGACCATATAGACTGTGTAAGCCACATACTCGTCTGATTTATTTATTTTCTTATTGTATGTGAACATAAGAGACATCATAATCCTTGATCACATGCTAAACACTTCATCTGCAGCACACATAAAATGATCAAGTAAAAATGTTCTAATCACTGGCATTACCACACAGCTCATGTACCCATAGCTTAACGACAAGGTCTACACTTCATAATGCTAACCTTAAAAATCAACAAACTCTTTTAAATGTCAAATATAACTGAACAACAAACTATAAAAGGTCTTTCCTTTTACTAAAAACACATGAAACAACATTTAATTTCAACATGATCTCTCATCTCGTTTCAATCAGTGCAACATAAATTATTTGTGCAGGCCCAACACAAATGGTTTAAGTTAACTTAATTTTTTACAAATGTGATTTCATTTAACATAGTAAAATTGAGTGCAAATGACAACTAAAGAAAAAAAAACTAAAGATTTGTGTTGGTTTATTTCAAGTAAACTGAGCAAACCACTAGAATGTTTTTTGAGTGTAGAGCAGTAGATCCATACAGTTCACAACATGGGCATCGATACTCTTGTTCCTTAATGATATAGTGATATGAATATTATATCAATATTGGATACGTTTGGGGTTGGTAAGATTTCAAGTATTCCAAATTAAGTCTCTTCGGCTCACCAAGGCTGTATTTATTTGATAAAAAGAGTTAAAACACTTATATTTTTAAGTATTATTACAATTTAAATGAACCTTTTTTCTGATTGCATTTTAAAAGAATCTGTGCTCTTTGAAGAAGTTTTAAAATAACATTTATTTGAAACATAAATCTTAACACCAAACGTTTCAACGGCGTATAAATGGTATAAAATAGTGTTTTTTATTATCTTACACACATTTAATTAGCTTGATTAGTTTTGCCATCACCTAAGGCTCACTTGAAGGTTTATCTTAAATTAACAATGTAAAACTATATTCTTTGGCAAGTAAAAAAAAGTTGTTATACAGTAATGCCAAAACTTACTTATATCATTTGAAACAATAAATCTTTTTCTTTTTTTTTTCTACAAATTAATATATCAAATTGTATATCATTTTAATATTAGTAAATTCCTGTGTATAAAACTTTTGACAAACATGTATGTGTGATGTCTATAAGTTTTAGAGGGATTATAAGGATCAGTAACAATTAAAGAAATAGTAAGATTGTCTTTGGTTGCAGTGCAGCGTGTATCTACAGCAATCAAGTGGTCTGTGTGTTAGCTCTGTAAGCAGAAATGAACTAATGAGGAGTCCGTTCCACTGCAGCAGGTATGACACATTTCATATCTTATTCTGCTGCTCTATGCTCTCCCATTATTTCCTCTCTGTGGCCCTTTCTTTTTGTTCATTAGCCAGCACACTCCAATTCATTAACACAGACAGTTCTGTAGCACTGTAGGCTGAAGCCAAGTGGACAGACAGCAGCTCACAGAGCATCCAGCATAATGAAGGCAAACCCTCGGGGACCCGAGTAACTCACTATAGAGACCTTACACACCAAACACAACTTACAGACATTTGCAAATCTTATGAACAAAATGTGAAAGCAGCAAATGAACAGCAGATTTTCAATGTAAATGTGCTTTTTAGAATGTAAAATGTTTACATACAGTATATATAAAAAGGTATAATCAAAAATGTCAATCATAAAAAAGAATTCAGGAATCACAATACTAATGTATAATATAATGAAAAAAAGTATGTTTATTTTGAGATTTTCCAATAAAGAAAACTTTGCATTAGATGGTAAGATTAAAACAGAAAAAAAACATTAGCTAATATAGGGTAACACATTTTTATTATATATAGTTTTTTAATTTTGTAATTTAATTTGCCATTTCTTCTGTTCAGTTCTTAAAATAGGGATTTTTTTGAAACATCTGTGTTTTTGTGGAGTTGTGGAGTAAAAAGTATAGTTCGATAGTAAAAATATTTTGTATTTGCTTTTTATTAAAACCTAAGTGAAATCATTCCATTTACATTCATTGTGTTGCTATTATGATGGATCTTCAATAAAAATATGTGCATCTTTGAATAATTTTACATTTTTATATTTTACAACTAAATTAGCAAATGCATTAATTTCCCTTAACACATCGGCTGATGCTTCATCGTCCTGCCTGTTTAAAGTAAATGCATGCATTTCTTTCCTCATCTGACCATATATACATATACACTAGTCAACATTTGAAGTGGATCAAAACCTTTAGCCAACCTTTTGTCCTAAAACATAAAATCAAAATGTGTTCTTGTCTTAGGACAACTATGATGAAGTTTGATTGATGCACTTTATATATATATATATATATATATATATATATAATGTGTGTGTGTGCACAGCATAACATACTTGCACATTAAAAACGTATTTGATATTGTATAAAAATATAATTTTATTTAATGTATTTCACTCAATTTCTAATTTCCAAAGTTTCAGCACCACGGACAGCAATTGTAATAAGAATAACACCTAACACTGCTTTGTTAAACTTCTATAAGTACCCTCTGTCTGTGTGGAAAAAGATTCCAATTATATTCCCCAATTATATTTCACTACATCTTTTATCATAAACTGTCAACATTCTGACTCACTCTACTCCGAGCAATAAAGTATATATCTATCTGCTGGACTAGGCTGAAGTCAAATGAAACTGAACTATGTAAAGGTTAAATATAACATAACATTATCAGACATTCTGCATAATAACTTGCTACGTTGAAGTCCACAGCACACTTCTCCAGTCAGTCTTTGTATGTGACTTCGTGTGTGTGTGGTTTGGTAACTGCAGTGACCTCTGGAGAAAGTGGTTTGATCTCTATGAGAGTGCTGGAGCAAATGAGCCTGATTGGGGACGTCTGAAGCGCATGTGCAAGGGAGACGTTATGCAAGAGCTGTTTATGTGCTCAGATAATAGCTCTATAGGCACAGAGGAACACACATATGTATACAGCACGAGTTCACTGAAGGACAATTCTCTGCATCTTTCAAATGCTGTATCACAAATCAAACACTAGACTGTCCGTGTGTATACGTTTCATTTACAGATATAATCCAGGGCAGAAAGCAGAATCCTCTTTAAATGCATTAATCATCTGCACTCTGACTCCTGTGTTTTGCTCTGAAAAATGTTTATGATGTAATACTTTAAATTGAAAAAGTGAGCTGCATGTTAGTTTAACCTACATTTGTAGTTACATAACACCTTCATGCTTACTAATTTGTAATATCTCTCCGTTTCAACTGCATGTCTGATTTATCATTTCTTTAACCTTATTTCTTTCCATCCCTCGTGATTCTACCCGTCTGTTTTTTTACCTCCGCCTCGCCTGTTTGTGAGCAGGTGCAGGAGGGAATCCCGGACTGCGTGTGCTGCTGCAGTGGGAGGGATGTGATTACATAAGAGAAGCAGACAGGCCTCTCCTCGCCACTGCTCATGCACTATTCATGAGGCTCTCTGCATCAAAACTGCATTCCTATTCCTGACACTTCAATGCTTCTACTAGGAACACTAGCCACACTGACCATGAAGAATTTACACACCTCGTCTCTCACTCACCAACATACTTTTTCCCCTCAATCTTCAGCTGCTTTAAAAAAAATAAAGATCATTTATTTGCCATTTTATGGTTCCATGAATAACCTTTGAACATATGCACAAAAATGTCTTTATAGTGGAAAAAGGTTCTTTACGTTATTAATAGGTTCTAGGAGAAAAATCCAAATAGGATTTCATGAAAATGCTAATGTTATTATTAAATTGGACTAAACCTTGACTTTTCTCTAACTTTATCATTATCAATAATTATATATGTAGTGGACTTTGTCCAGGACACCACTGGCTTCGGTGGACCATGTCTGCAGTTTATTAAATACAGGACAGGGATTAACGCCACACAAACACACTCATCAGTTAACACTGTAACTGCAACTGATTAACGACTCAAAAAATAATACATGGCTACAAACACACAAGTTATACATAAAATGACAGTATACTTTTTACAAATTTAACTGCATAACGTTGTAAGAACATAATTCACCTTTTTAATTTCATTTAAGAAGAAAGTTAATATCAGGCCCTTCGCCAAGGGGGGGGGGGGTACTGGCAGAGCCCCCCCAAACGACTCGACGTGCCCCTGTTTCTGGGGGGCTCACATCCCAAGCAGGCACATGGTGACAAAGTTACTATTATTAGTGTGTGTGTATATATATATATTAACAATATTAATAAAATATACTCGAGGTTGAAGTAACCAGATAAATTTGCAAACGTGATGTGTGTGTTTTGGTGGTCTAGCGGTAGAATAAGTGATTAATGTTTTGCGAGTTCTAATCCACCTTCTAACCTTTTTTAAAGGTCTTTTTTTTTCTAAATAAAACCAAAGCAGTGTTCATTTAAATGATTGTATATCAAGAGCAAGGGCACATTCGTGTGAATGTTTTTTTGTGCTTTTAACAGAGCGAAGCGCTCAGTCCTCTTTGAAGACGTGCATTGTACACAAGCGCCAACTTACAACAGTGGACACGAGCGCACTTTCCAGCGATAGATCGCCTGCAATTTAACACCGACCAACCAATTTCTTATCGAATTGAAATGTTTCTTTCTTTTAGGCACATTTAAGCAAAGTTGTTTGTGTTTATTGTGAGTGTAGACCTAAGTAAATCCACGCGGCCCCGCTGGAGCATCTCGTGGAAACATCTGTTATTCGTGCTGAATATGCTTATGGTGAGTTTCAGTTTCTTTTTAAATACATTCGTTTTCACAAGACTTTTATAATCTTTATAATGAATGCCATATGTCTATAATTTGTGTCTTATTTTATGATTTGTAGTTTTATATAGCCTAGTTGTTGGAATTTGAAAATAAAAAGCTTTAATTGCGAGTCATATTCTTAATTCATAGATTGTTTTTGACTAACTTTTGTCCGATCCATTGAGGGCTATTTGTTGCAATTTTGAAAGAAAATCTTTTACATTTTTCAAACTTTTCTATTCAAATGTTAAATGGATATGGCACTCAAAAGTCAACAGATCAAAGACTATCGGTTTAATATAGAATTTGATCGATTTAAATAACAATAACTATAGGTTGTTTTTGTTTT
This sequence comes from Enteromius fasciolatus, assembly GCA_032361145.1. Taxonomy (NCBI): domain Eukaryota; kingdom Metazoa; phylum Chordata; class Actinopteri; order Cypriniformes; family Cyprinidae; genus Enteromius; species Enteromius fasciolatus. Next base: position 13,252,231 of record JAUMHR010000064.1, read on the forward strand.
GGTGAATGCCTATTTCTGTGATCATAAAGTGTGCCACCCCATGAAAACGAAATGCCCCCCCCCATTCAAGATTTTCTGGTAACGGCCCTGGTTACTATAGAAATACATTACAAATGGCGTGGGCGTCATTAACACAAAACTCAAGATATACTGAAAAATAATACTAAACGAACACTATTCGACTCTATCCAGCATTAAAACATGTCATCCACTGATATCGACTAACATTTTAAACTCAATCTCAAATATTTTAACACCATGTCTCGCTCAAGTCCAAAGCAGTTCTGACGAGAACGGGACGCGATTGGGTAATTCAACAAGGCAGTGTCTGCTATAGTCTCTGTTCTTACGTTTTTTTTTCCTGTGAATGTACACAACTTGAGCCTTGATGCTTAAAGCCTCTGACTGATCTGCTCATTAAACTGGCATCATTTGACACAACTGATTCAACTCGAACACTCTGGGTGCTCTCAGATTCTCGGGTCCTTTCCCCATTACTGGTGCAGAATGGGTCTGATTCCAATTCATGCACACTATCATCATCACTGTCAAAGAGTTCATTCTTCTTGCTTTATATTCATCACCAGAACTCTTTGTGCTCGCACTCATATCTGGTACATATATTCTTCTCTCTAGGTTGACTTACAAGATGTGATTTTTCCAACTCTGTGACATGTTCGTTGGTCCTGTCTTTTATAGTACCTTCCACAGTACTCTGAGATGCTTTGGGGCCTACACCTTGTAAAATCTATAAAGCAGTTGTGAGTGTAGACCTAAGTAAATCCACGCGACCCCGCTGGAGCATCTCGTGGAAACATCTGTTATTCGTGCTGAATATGCTTATGGTGCGTTTCAGTTTCTCATGCACCAGACATTAGGAGAAGCTTCATCAGCCATTCTCTCTCGATCTATTCGTATGGACTGCTTGTCTCTGTGGTGGCTTTCAATTAACACTTGAATTTCAATTGCATTCCAAGACTCCAGTGGACTTCCAGTACAGATCGGGCTCAGGGCAATGCCTTACAAACATCATTGTCACCTCGTGACTTGGGTCTTCAACTCTTTTCCCTTGTCTTTTTAGGCATTTATCAGCTAGGTAAACAGCCTTGTTCAGTGTAATACAGCCCTCTAAGGCACTCTCTCATAGGTGTCGTGGAGGAAATAGCCTCTCCAAAGTGCTGCCTTAGAGTTGAAAAGATGACATGTGGGTCTCTAGCCACATCAATCAGAGGATTGTTGCGAATACATATCCTCACAATGTCTTTGGCATGGCCCATTAGCTTGTTAAGGATCTCTTGGCCCTGTTAAGATGCACTAAATCCCTTCTTGTTTGCAAAGTAACTTTGCATTAGGAGTGGGCGATATGGAAATCACGAATCACAATTTTTATCCCGATTAGTTTTCAAGTTGTTCTTTTAAGACCATTTTGCAAATTACAGAGGTAAGGGTGGGGGCGATATGGCAAAAATATCATATTATGATTTTGTATTTTCAAAAGAATCATGATTCTTTGTCATTGATTTTACTATTTTGCGAGTTGTCTGAGTACAGACAAATTAATTTGCCTTTTTTTAATAAAAACAAAGCCTTTCAAGGTAACAAAGTATAAAATAAAGAAGAGTAGATATTTAGGCCAAAATGATCAAAGATAAAAATCGCTGTCACGTTATCTTTGTTATTCGAATAGATACACATTACAAATAAACATAATGTGAATAAAACAAACAGTGCTTTTATTTTTCAGGAAGAGTAGGTGCATTCGGCAATAAGGTTACATTTGTCACATTTACAGAATCTGTCTCTGACATATGTTCTTGTGTTTGTTGTGTGTAAAGCCGTAACTGTGCATGTTTAGGTCACATTGTGTATTTACCCCAAAGTTCTGTTGACTGGTGATGTCGATGAAGCTGACGTTTCCCAGGAAATCGGCAACTGCTGATCCCTTGAGATCCGGGTCACGGCACCAATTTCTAGCGGACTTCGTTTCTCGCAACAAAAACTCCATGACACCATTGGCTTCTGTAGACCACGTCTGCAGTTTATTAAATACAGGACAGGAATTAACACCACACAAACACTCTTTCAGTTCTTTGGTCTGTCTTGCTCAAGTCCAAGGCTGTTCTGATCACATTTAACAATAAACTCTTTCTACATAGTGTCTTGTTTTACTTGTTTTCTTTTAACACATATCAGAATTGAAACAATTTTCTGTATTTTCAAAGTATGAAATTACGTGCATGTATAGTATTATATAGTATTATAGTAGCCAGGGCCGTCGCCAGAAAATATTGTTTGGGGGGGCATTTCGTTTTCATGGGGGGGCACACTTTATGATCTCAGAAATAGACATTCACCAAAACAAAAA
>JAUMHR010000064.1:13280729-13314624 GCA_032361145.1 Enteromius fasciolatus
TGTGGTTCTTTTGATATGCGTTTCCTCATAGAAATTCCATTAGCAATACATTAACATTCCTTTAGAAGTTTTCAACACTCAGAGCTGTCTCTCATGCTATGACTGTCGGCCCTAATTTGCGGGAAGCAAAGTGTGGCCGACCTGCAATCTAACGCATCTTCAACATGTCCAACGCAGACTAAATCTTGGGAAAGAAGTGTTCTCTTGGCGCCCTCTAGTGTTCACCCGTGAGGGGACATTAAGTCAATAGGCAACGTGTTTGAATGATTGCAATATTATTGTATCAATATGTTGAGTCATATGAATTATGGATTACACTTGCAATTATGTGCTGTTCATCAGTAGGAGGACATAAAGTCAACAGTATATGTGCCAAACATGCATACATACATAAGACTAATTTAGTGGTAGTTTCTATTTTTAATATGAATTCATTAATATGAGGGATGAAAGGGAAAAAAGTAATATATATATATTTATGCAACAACAGCTGTATTAAAATGGGCAGAAACCCTGGGTACAGTAAAAGGGTGAATATTTAAATATTAATTTCAGGCAGAATATGTCTGTCTACTCGACTAAACAGGAATATAAGGGAATCATTCAAACCGACGCCTTCCATGCGGACATGAACAAGACAAGATGACTTTGAATTAGACGACTGGCACACACATCTTATGAGCTGGAGGCTCATGATGAGATGAATAAATGGAGTAAATTATTCCAGGTGACCATCTGCTTAGAAGTCGGAGCTCACCGGAGTAAACACACTCCAGCGGTGCCAGCAGGTTTTGTCGTCTTTAACATAAAATGAGCTCTGAGTTTAGAGGGAAAAAAGCGTGCATGTCACTCCACTGCACTCCTGATGAGAGTAAGACAGCTAAGGGGCTCGAACGAAGGTCTCATTTTTAGCTGGGGTGTCAAAGTCGCCTGAAACCTGCGATGGTTTCCACTCCCTCTTACATCTCTCCCTCCACTCCTCACAGCGCTCCTGACATGCATGAACAGGCACGAAACACAGTAACAAGTTTGTCTCATGTCAGCTTTGAATAAACATAACTTCTTTCCTTCTATATCAGCCTCTCTCATTCTCTCCCTCCTGCTCTCTCATTTTGCTCACTCTGGGACCCCATGCTGATTGATAGCAGCCTTAAAACGTTGCATGTTCAAATAGACTAAGCTCCGAAAGCCTCGTGTGCAGAGTGGAAACGGGGAACAAAGCACCTCCACCTCCTCTCTAACCTGTCAGGTTTAAAATCAGGCTCTTATCCTGAGCGAAGAAGGGCATTAGATTTGAATAATATCTCTGTCTTCACATTAAACTTTTCTTCTTAAAATACGGTAACGCGTACGCTTGGAGATGGTGCATCACACGGTGCCGACTTATAATGATAAATGTAACCTGTTGTTTTCTCGCTACAAACTGTTTATAGAAACACGGGTTCACTTAGCACGCTTTTATTCCGGGCCCAATGCAGAATAAAATGTCACTAGAGTTAATAACATTTAATTTAAGGGGGAATGTGATTTATATTCAGAAATTTTACCCCCTGCTGAAGCCTTTCTGTTAATGGAGATGCAAACTTTCAGCGTCGTGATGCTTCTTGAACATTCTGCTGGAGTCTGTGTTAAAAGGTTTTAAAGTTTTGTGCAAAAAAAAAAAAAGGTACTCAAGTTGAAGATTTGGTTAGAAAAGGCTATTTTATTTTACATTTTGACCATGGCGCTGCCATTTTGAGATCACATGACCAAGCGTGTCATACAAGTGACTGAGTTAATAATAACAACAACTGCAACAACAGCCAGCGCTCAGGGAGCTTTGAAATACATATGAATTTAATACACCTAAATATAAACAAAAACTTAATGTTAAACGGTAAGCAAAGCAGCAACAGTTTGTTAATATTCTGAAGCACCTTTTTATACCCATGACACTGTTGAAATATGCATGCATGACACCTGTACAATTATTGGCTACAAAATACAGTATTTTAAGCCCCCCAAAATGACAGAAACACTCAGTAGGCCTGACCCACATTCTCATGACTTAAGGGTACGAGAGACACGTCAATCCATTTTCATGTCAGTTTGTCACTGCCTACATTATGGATAAAACAAGCTGCCAAATCATCACAGTCAGTGAACAAATCCTTCACTCAAACACTCTTTCTTTTTCTTAACAGCATTGTAATGAAGCGATCAGTATTTAATCTCTCACTATTTAATATATATATATATATATATATATATATTTGTCATCTTTAAAGTAGACAAACAAGGAAAAAGTCACAGGAGAGTGATTTGACGCAACACATTTCTACCATAACTTGCACAAACCAAAAGAGGGCGCAACTAGCCACTGACAAACAGCATGACTTGTCAGTCAGTCTACTCTTTAAGGCTCTTCTCTGAACAACAGCCATGAGTGCCGAGACCAGACACAGAGGCCACATCTCTCCCACACGCACGTCCTGGGTCATGGGACAATAGCACATGCTTGTTCTCTGCAGGGCTCCCTGTGTTCCTAGCCAACTTTGACCCCTCGTGTCTGTCTGGTGTACTACCGACACCTGCGCTTTGAGACTTCCTTCACATCTTAACATGTGGCTGCTTGAGATGATGTGAGACTGCTCTAATACACTTTTGCTGTAGACACAAGCATTGGATTCCCAAACGAATGCATTCAAGAAAACAAAAAAAATGACTCCTGTTTTACTGCTTATGGACATCACTGAACCAAAATAATACAAATTATATATAATCAGCACTTGTCAAGCACAAAGCACATTGTCAATTAGAAGATAATCAAACTAAAAAAAGTTAATTTTTCCTAGTTTTTCTCTACTTTGCTCAGTATTTGATTTATTTCATTTATACCCACTGATGCAGTTATCATTCTATACTTCAAATGTTAAAACAACGCTCAGCTGAACCTTTAATTATGAAAGCTACGTTTACCTAAATGATTAGTGATATGCGGTTTTTCAGGCATTTTGCATCCTTTTTTAACCTGAGCATTTGCACCTAGAATCTATTTGTGATGTATTTTGATTTCACAAACCCTATAATCTTCTTCTTCCTGGTGAGCGCACCAGATCAAAGAAGAAGCAAGGCATATCTCAGCGCGGAATCACAGAAAAGCACAGTCTATCAGCCAGATTAACACACATCATTTCCCAAATACATTATAGGGTGAAGATTATACCAGCACTCGCCACATACAGTACCAGCGTATCTGAGCAGTAGGTAAATGGTGCATTCTGCACATCACCACCATGTGGGAAATTTGTTTGAACAACTTTAATTTCTGGGCAAATTAAAGTGCGGCTGACTTACCTGTGTTTGTTTATATTGATTCAACACAACAACACCGGTTGTGTCGAATCAATAACGGTGAGATTACAAGATGTAATTGTGTAATCAATGCCAGAGAGTCAGTCACAACTAAAACTTGCACCTCAGACTCACAGACCTGTAAACAGATGCGCTTGACAAGTGTTTCTGAGAGACGCACTGGAAACGTCTAGAGCATGTGTTTCTGTAAGCAGACAGCGGATGTGCAGACTTTAAAGTTTGTTTGGATGATTTACGGCTCCGATAACAGCAGGGACATAATGACGATGAGATTGCACAGATGGATTCAGCACAGTTTACCCTGACGCCCGACCGAGGAGCTCTCCACAGGGCCGTATGGCTTCAGTCTGATTTATAGCACACGCTCAAAGGGAGTGGCACCCCATTTATTTTTGACTCTACTTTAAGATGCCTCTGTTCGGATTGGGACTTAACTTTGTAAGCAGAAGCCTTTCGCTAACAAGCATTAAAAATTATATTTGAACCGATTCTGATTGTTTAGCAATCCTCTTGATTATTTTTCATTTTCATCCTAATAAATATATTTTCAATTACACTTTAAGGGATACACTCTTAAGAAAGGTTCTTTATTGGTATCAATAGTTCCATGAGAAACCTTTAATGTTCATGGACTTTTCATTCCATAAAAGTTTCTTTATAGTGGAAAAGGGTTCTTTAGATGATAAAAATCATCCCTTTATAAAAAATAAAAAAAAAACTGTTATTTTTTAGAACTGTTCACTAAAACATTTTTGGAGAGGGAATCAAAAATGCTGCATTAATTAAAATAATGCAAAAATAAAAATGTAAAATTTGTCAATTTGTGTCGTTTCATCCGTTTTGTCCAAAGTTTGAAGAATTCTTTTTTTCCTTTTACCATTGAAAAAAAAAAACTAACACTGATACGCATCTTATTTTTTGTTCCACAGAAGAAATGTCATACAGGTTTGAAACAACATGAAGGTGAGTAAATAATTATAGAATTCTCAATTTTGGGTGAACTATTTCTTTAAGCATTTGTCAGACGCTTTTAACTCAAGCAGCTTGTAATTGTAACCTAATATGAACTTAAGATAAATGAACAATTCTGGTGGAAGGTTGCTACAATCAGTTGCGCAGATTATAGTTCAACCTCTAATAGTTGGTGTGTGGTTCATAAAGTTTGAGGTTATGTAATTATGCTCACGTGAATAATGTGCTGCTATGAACTGCACAAGACATCATAATGACACTCTGTAATTAGAAAGCTTCATCTTGTATTTGTTTTTACATCATTACTTTACTTTTTTAATATTTCTCCACTCCTCTCTCTATCGCGCTCTGCAATTTAACATATAATTGATGACTGTTGCTAACGCTTTAGACTGTGATTACAAGTTTTGTGGTTTCAACCATTTTTTTTTTTGCATTTTTGTGGTTTGCTCAAATGGAGACATGTGCGGAAAACTGGGGTTGCATAAATATGGATTTTTAATCGCCTACCGGTGTTTATTTTTCCGTGCGTCTCTCTATTTGATGTGCCATCCCAGACGTGCGTAACGTCTTTCTTGCTTTAAAGGCCCAAAGAGCGGCAGCGATTGAGAGCAACTTCTTGCCCCCTCCAACCCACGATTAGGAGTAATGGCGCCCTTTAAGATTTGCATGGTGATGTTAACTAAGCATGGTTGTTGAAATATAATTGACTTTTCTCATGCACTCCAAAGACAAACAAAGACCCTAAAGGGGGTCCAAGAGCGAGCGGCATTAAAAAAATGGGCCAAGCAAGCTCCATCCACCCTGATGAATAAGCACTGGAATTTAGAGCTGGAGGCAACGTTCACTGTTTTCTTTTTCTTTTTCGCTTCTTTTCTCCCTTTTTAGTCTTGCCCTTTGTGACCACAGCCACATTTATTAATGGTCACTAAGATGTCAGCCATAGCCTTTACACATCAGTCACTGAGGGCTGTCTTATTTATTTTTACCGTTGTTCTCGCCTCTTCGCGTCTTTGTTTTTTCCCCTTTTCTTGTGTCAGGTATTTAAGCAGGCTGTCAGTTTTATAGGGCCTGGTGAATGGGGTTGATAGGGGAGACTCTCAAAGGACTGCATGTGACCCATCTGCCCACAACACCCTTGCACACACCCTCTCTCTTTTGTGCCCTTGTTTTTGTTTGTCTGGGAGAGCCGAGTGAAAGATAAACTTCACTAGGTAGGAGGTTACAGATCGTCGTCCCTATAACAATGCAAGGTTACACTCCCTAAATGATTTCAAATTAGAAAGCTTAGTACATTTGGAAAAACACCAGCGCTAGAATATGTCATAGCGTTAAACATGACATCTCGAAGTCATACTACCTTGCCGTGACTGAAAGCTGAAATAGCTTGAACGCTCAGATTCTGTCACTCAAACGAGGAAACCTGTACGATATGCTATTTTTCACTCTAGACGCACTGTGTCACGGTAAAGTAATCGTCGCTGTGTACTACATGCTAGTCGGGCGGCCGATGTGGCGGTAGATGTGTTATAGAGAGACAGGGGTTGTTGTGAAGTGAGTGAGCGATGGGGCTTTCACGCTTCAGCAGACATATTTGCTTAGAGCTGATTAACTGCACCCCAGAGAGGAAGAGCTGTAGTGCTCTGGCTACTAAGCTTCAGAGGGTGTGTGTGTTATACAACTTAGAATAACAATGGTAATTGTGTATAAATAGATATGTTAAAACGTATTTAGCTTTGATGAATCATTGCAGCTATTTAGACAAGACAAGTTAACTACAAACTACACTTTGACTACAACTCCAACCCTAAGTATTATAACATTAGCGGTGATGATCTAGATCAGTGATTTCCAACTGGTGGCTCACAGTTCTAATTGGTTCAGGGACTGGAAAAAACAATGATGTTAATAAGTTAGGACAAAAAAAATGATTTCCTCATCAGAAGAGCGAATTTCCTCATCACACTGCATTCTGGGAATCCAACCCATGCTAGCACCTTGCTCTACTTTTAGAGCTACAAGAACACCAAAAAGGGAGGAGCTTAAAAAATAGGAGAAGAAAAGCTCTCAACTCATTGTCAATGTAAAATATGGATCCTGAAAATAAAACCAACATAGAATAACTCATCTATAAGAGAATAAGCATTCAAACCTACTTAAAGCTCACCTAAACATCTAGAAAATCGCAAGGCGGTAAAATTATGGGGTTTTCCATTACTAGTGCTAACAGCACCTCTTTGTAATGTCATTAAAGCTGTTTAAGTCTGCAGTCTTACCCCGAGTGGCTAAAATCTTACTGTGTGTAGAACAAAGCAAAACTTGTATACGACAGCTTTTGCCAAAAGCACCTCCCACACAATGGCCCCTGAGGAGAGACCCCCTATAGCTGAGACCCCATTGCCCAGCTTCTTTTCCCGCAATTTTCCACCCATGTGGCAGCCCCAGGCCCTTGCGTGACAGTAACTTCATTAGATGCCTCTTTAACCTGGCCCTTCTCCCTCTCATTTTCTCAAAAGTACCTTTCACAGGTTGACGGGGGTTAATCAGACACTGGCTGCTTTGGCCTAGGCCCCCAGGAATGATGTGCCATGATGATGTAAGCAGTATGTCACTGCTCAGCAAACCGACCGGAGGCAAACTGCTACATTATAACACAAGTACATGACTGCAAGACAGTAAAGCTAAGCAATTTAGAATAATTAGTAGCCTTAGTGAACGGTATGTTGAAATATGCTGTTACGGTGTACACTGAAGTGTATTACAATACATTCTAAATTTGTAATGATACGTTCTATTTTAGTATAAAAGCCTGCTTCCAACTTAAGATTACACACACACACACACACACACAAAGAGAGTTCATGATATAGCTGCACATCTCACAATGAGATTTAATTGTACATATGTGATACTTGCTTATCTCACACTATGACCATATTAATATATTTAATTACACAATAAATAATATAGGGGTGTCCAATCCTGGTCATGGAGGGCCACAGTCCTTTTAGCTCCTGCCTGGAAATCTGTGGTAATTCTGGAGACCTTGATTACCTTGGTTCAGCTGTGTTTAATTGGGGTTGAAGCTAAAATCTGCAGGAAAGTGGCTCTTTAGGATTAGGATTGAACAGCACTGACATAAACACTACAATATAAACACTTAAATTGACAGTTTTTAATGCAACAAGTCAATTTAGTCATTACAACATAATGTACCATGAAAACTAATATTTGAGATTTGCTCAAAATTGCACTTTACCTGAATTATTAGTGTCTTAAAGAATTGCTTACATACAATACACATACAGTAAAAAATGCCGTTAACTATTGATACTGATATTTGTATCCCTACTTTGTCGCAATGGGTTGTATTTCTCAACTGCAACTTTGTTTCTCATATATTAACTTTTTTCAATATGACTTTATATCTTGCAAATGCAATTTCACTTTTCAGAAAATCAACTGTAGAAGAAATGAAGTTATAATCTGAGAAGAAATTACCGTTCTCATTTTTTACTCTGAGGTGGAGATGGGTTTCCAGGTGAAGACTAAAACTGGAAAATAGCTAGAAATGATCATTGCTTCGGCAGAAATAATCTACCCTATGATTCATCAAAAAACTCCACAGCACTCGTATACGTCAATAAAGCAGCATGTGTTTTTAATATCAATGGAGGAGTTAAACTAAAAATTAAACCAAGGCGATGCCATACTACTCATAAATGTTACACACAATTACTCACTGCGTTACTCATAAATGGCATTACAACTGCCAACAGAGAGATAATACTGTATTTACAGCCTGACATCTCAGAAAAAAATCCAATCTATCACAAGCAGTGTCTTTAGTGCCATAAAATGTGTCTTTAAAAGAGAGCTGCTGGCTGAATGATTCTTTTTGTGCCAGGCAGTGAGCCAAGCCTACAAAGTACTGGATGAAACGTGTGTATTTGTAATTCGTAGTAAACCTTAGTGTGTAGTTTAAAAATTCATGCTGCGATCTTTGTTGCTGACGAGCGGTGTGCATTTATTATTGCATTTGGCCTCAGCACAGAACAGAATGCGTCTACTACTGAATAATGGCTGCGAGTCCACTATGACACAGAGACGCTAATGAGCACGTAGCTTCAGGCGTAGTTAGAAAAACTGAGTCTGCCACTGAGAAAGTCACACAAATCCCAGCAGTAAAACGAAACAGCTGCATCATATCAGAGCGTTTAGCAGAGCCCACAAGTGCACTGCATCGCGAGGAGCATCTGTTAAACTGCGCTATTAGCAACTGCCTCTTACAGAGCTGCAGATCAATAAACCGCAAGTGCGTGCAATGTTTCATAGGCTATGTTTTAGCGGCTGTAGGGATCGTGACCTGCCAAACTCGCATCCCGGATGAAGACTCTCGACACACCCAAACCCTTTGGAGCACCTATCTGTGAAGTTCCCCGAGCCATGGACCCTTCAATGACGCCAACGTCAAAGAGGGGCTTGTCATTACCTCCCCTCATTCAAATTTGTCCACTCAAACGTGGCAGAGGAAAAAAGGCACAGATGTTAATCTCTCTCTTATCCCCTCCTTTTTATTAAGGGAGATTAAAAAGAATAGAGTGCAATTTGGATGAAGGCCAAGGCAGACTAGATGTGCAAAGTATTTCTGGATTATTTCCACTTAGTACAGGCGGGGGCTGAAAGGACGGCTGTCTTGTTAGCTGGTGTGTCATTGAAGACTTCACAAGCCAGTTGGTCAACCGGAATCACAATAAACGCTGCTTGTGCCATGACAAAATTCCCATGGAGGTTGATTGGTGCAAATGCACGGCTCAAGTTAAATATGATGATGTAAGATGAAAAGTTGGGGTAACAATTTCTTCTAAGCGTTCGGTTGCTAGAGACCTCAGTCCTGCCTTTCATGTTTTTCGGTTAAAAGGAGTAGAAGTGGAAGCGTAGCGAGGCTAAAAAGGACTGCTTCTATTTGTTAATCTTTTCTCTATCTTTTCATATGGCCAGACCTTCCTTTTTTGATTCCTTTCACCTCAAAAGAAAGAGAAAAAAGTTAGTCAGTCCCCTGTTCCTTTTGTTGTGCTCTTTCTTCTCCGCACTCTTTATACTTTTATCCTAATCCCAACCATGCATGAGTGATCAGTTGTGTCCTGTTGTTTCACTGTTCTGCTAGTTTTCAGTCGGTAGGGTTCCGTCTTTGTTCCCTTTCAGCGAGAAACACAGAGAAAGGTAAAGAGAGGGAAGGGTAATGAAACCTCCTCCGCAGACTTACTCCTTTGTCTTCTTGATCAGGTTTATTTTGCTTTTTCTTTTAGAGATATAACTGACTGTAATTAGGAGAGATGGGCGCTGTGATGATGCGTTCTTTGCCAGCTCTTAGTCTTTGGAGAGTGCTAGAAATGCTTCATCAAAGCCGAATGATGAAGTCCAGCGGTCACAGATCCGGAGCAGGTTTTGATGTATGAATTCGATATAAAGATCAGCAGATGTCAGGCCCCGTCTAAAGGCCGTCCCTGACAGGTGAAGAATGCTCTCATCCAACATGAAGCAAACAGGCACAAGGACATCTAAAATTCTACCTGAAACATGAACAAGCTGCACCATGAAGGCCCGGGGGTTTGTTGGTAGCTGTTTGGATGTTTGGCTTCTGTTTTCCCAGCAGTCAAACGCGTGTTTTGATCCCTGGACATGCTGGGAATATATAGAAAGAACTGAATTCTAGCTATTTAATAATAAAAAAAAAAAAAGGTTGTATTGACATACTCAAACCGTTAATACATTGTTCTATGGTAAAAAAAAAAGTGCCCTATTTTTTCTATGCGCGAATAGGCCTCAATGATGTAACACTCTCTTTTTTTGTTGTATTTAAAAAAAAAAATACAATTATGAATATATATGTATATATATGTATATGTATAAAATGCACATAACACTCAAAACACCATATCGGTATAGAGAAAGACGCTAATGTTTGCATTAAAATGGTAAACTGGGAAAAAAAAAAACATTCTTGAAAAGAAATTCAAAAATAGTTTGGCGTTATATTATAATTATTTTAGAAGTAAATATTTTAATGAAACAGAAGTGTGTGTAAAATGTGGTCCAAATAACATAAAAACCTGCAGATTAAAAACAGGAAATTATATCACAGAGAGGTCAAGTTCAGCAAATCTTATTAGAAAATTTGACCTTTTTATGAAAAGTTAGTTCTGATTGTAAAATGTCATGTGGTGCAACTATATGATAAAAAAAATATATGTGCATGTCAACCGAAAAATAAGATGCTCACATGCTTAAGGTGTAAGGAAAATATCTTATTAATGAACAACTTGACTACTAGTGATAACACTACACTGCATTTTTGGGTTCACTACAGTTAAAGAAAGTTTAGTCATTGTTAAAAAAAGAAGTACATTGTTGAGTTTTAAACTAGATTTTTTTTTTTTTTTTTTTACACTTTCTTTATTTTTTTTATAGTAAACACATTATACAACATTGACCCATATATCTCCGAATCCTGAGTAGTTTGTGCTTCATTTATTTCTTCTCTATGCATGACTGTTATGAGATGCAGAATAATTTGATTCTCTGCTTCTCCACAGAGTAAAGGCTCTGGTCAGTGTGTCCTTTGTTCAAAGGGACAGTCATTGTTGCTGACTGAACCCTCCTCTCTGTGGTTGTCGGGCCTAATTAAAACTATTCTGGGGGCGTGGGGTGAGCCGAGGGGGAGGGGCCGGCCAGCGCTCCACAGGAAATTATGATCGCAAATGTCTTCCTGTCGAGTCCTGCGCTTGGCACTATAAAGTGAGGCGAGCCGGCAGCACCTTAAAGGGCTGGAATCCGAGCAGACATCCACATCATCCCAGTCCGTAGTCCAGCAGGGTCGCACACAAGTGGCCTTTGTGGCCGGCGAAAAACGGGATTAAGGAGGGGTCTTCAAGAGAATTGATTTTCTGTAGAGAACAATGAGCGGGTGAGAGGAGCTGGGGCCAGAGCTCTGAATCACACAGCCTCAGTGCCCCATGAAAGGCCAAAGCCGCACAACACTGAGATTAAAGCAATCAGGTTCTTTACCCCCTTACTGCTTCCCCGCTCTCCCCCCGCCCCTCGCCGCCACATTACACACTCGGCTCACAATAAGCAGAATAGACCCAAAAGAAGAAGGATGAAACGGACTGTTTGCTTTTGCCTTCTCGTCCGGCCCTCCAAACGCCGCAAGGCTGCACTGAACAGGCTGGCGGATTTCGTTAAAGCAACAGCACGCCGCAAATGTAGCATCCGTACTTCTGGACGTGGCGGCAAAGAGGGCACGGCTTTTTTTGGAATCACAATGTCAGGGTTAAGATGACGTGGTGTGCTGATGGGATCAAGGGTTACACATGAAAGAGGCGGGCTGCGCGGGTGCAGCTGTGCGTACCATTGAGGACAATAATTTGCATGCATTTAGTCCAAGCCTCAAAACACTGAGCTGGCTGCTTTGAGAACGCAAGCAAACCTTTGTCGTATTAAACACACTATATTAAAACTCACAAATCTCATAATTGAATGTTAAAAGAGGAGTGAAAATGAAAACTCTCTCATCATTCGCTCTGCCAAATGTCCTTCCAAACCTTTTCAAACACTGTTTTTTGTCCATATTATAAAAGTCAACGGGATATGAAACTTTCAAGTTCCAAAAGGTACATTAAAGTAGCATTAAATTAATACAATCAATGCATGCATATGGCATAACAAACCTCAAGTGCCAACTAACGTCGAACCTCATTGATTCTCATATACCACGTGACCAAACATCATGACGTCTGAGGTGTATGTCGCCATACTAGATGTAGTCTATGTATATGTGCATTGATTTGAGTGAATAAAGGCTTCAATTTTCTTTTTAAAAAACTTAATCCATTAAAAACTGCTGGTGTTTTTGTCCATTTTAACAAAAGTCAGTGGGAGCTAAAATTCTAAAAAGAACTAAAGCCAAAGTTAAGTACTGTATATATATATATTCTTTTTGGAATTTTTTTGGAACAAAAACAGCTGAAACACTTTAAAAGATCTTCCTTTTATTTCAAAGGAAAGCCATACTAGTCTAGAACAAAAATGAGGGTGATTTTTGGGTGAACCATCCTTTAAAGTGAGATATATAAAAAACACTAAAGTGCTGGAGAGGTAGATAAGGATGTTCTTTCTTTGACCGGGTACAGGGTTAAGTGTGGACTCTTCCAGAAAGGAGCTTCTCTCTCCAACCATGGATCAGATTCATAAGGTCGATGAGCACTAAGCCCCTCTGCCTGTCCAGAATGAGGGTTGTGATCCCCCTTTGTGGCTCACTGGGAAGTGTTGGTGCACTTACCGGCCCCGTTCCATCATTAAACAGATTGTGAGCAGGCTGCTGAAGGCCACGGCCAGGACTGGAGGAGCGGCAGCCACTTCATTAGGGGTATTATGAGGGAAAAGGGCTTTTCTTCTCTCTCCCACAGTCCAAAACGCTCAGGTCTGTTAAATTGTATAATTCTCTTCTAGCGAGGCCACGGCACAGCGAGAGCACTTTAGACGCATGACAACTCAGAGAAATTAATTATATTCATTTTCTGGAATATGCTCAGAATAAGAGGGAATTTAATATCGGCCGTCCTGTGTTATTTTCTCTCCTCTTCTTCCCTTCTCTCTTGTCTTTTTCCAGCTGGCGCTTTGAAGTGTTCCTGTTTTTGTTCTGGGATGGCTGCGCATCCCACTGCTCCCCGAGCTTTGATATCTCCGGCGGGGTGAGGGGTTACTAGGCAGAGGTCTGGAGCTGGGATATCCTAACTTCTCTCTCCAAGAGGGCTGACCTCTGCACCCAAGGGGCGGTGCGAGTGATTCCAAATGCACGGCTCCTTTTGATGTGCCCTCTTTCAGAGAACTTAATTAGCCAGTGGATGAACATTTAGCTTGAGCGAGCATATGTCCTTAAAGTCACTGACTGCCTTTTTGTTGTAAGTCAGAGTGTGGTAAGGGCCATTGAAACAATGATGCCTTGGAACACTAACTTGTTTGGATTGAGAACTGACTAAACCCGCCTGTTTACAGAACGGCACTGGGTGAAAAGAATGAATACAGTGTTCTTTGAGAAGACGAATGCTCTCTTTGCATCGTATTGTCTCACAGGGTTGGCTGCAGAAGTTCAAAATGCCAAACTGTTCATATTTAAATGTTGATTATTGTGCCTATCATAATGCAACAAATATGGTGCTTTTCACACATTAGATCTCTTTGACGTTTTGACAGTAATAAAATTAAATATATATTATATATATACATATATATATATAGTTTCTTCACCAGTTTTTTTCCTCTCTGGTTTTTCATCAATTTTTGAAACATGATTTTCCAGTGACAGCAAATACAGCACAAGCACAAATTGAAAAATTATTGAAAGGTATTTTTGATATGTTAGAAAAAGTAGATGTTTGAGCTGTTGGATTCCAGTACAAGATAATGTGACTGGCATCAATATATTATTTGGTGGCTTTTACTGGTAAAAACTAATAATTACTTCCATGATGCAGGAAAAATAGTTTTCTGTATATATATAAATTGTATCATATCTTTTCTCAATAAACAATAAATTAATAAAACTCTAAAAACAAGAGAATTAAGGTATTGCAATATTTAAATATATTAAACTCGTTTGAGATTTGATCAAGATGTTTGGCCTAAATCTAAATGTAAAAATAATGAAAATTAACATTAACATTAAAAAAATCTGATAAATTAAAATAAAGATATCTAATATCTGCCTTTCATTTATAAATGTTGTATTCTTAATTATAACTTACCCTCTTAACACTAAAGTGTGTATTTCACCATGCTGCCACACCAATTTTGGCTTAACCAATAGCATTTGGGGTGGAGCTATTTGTCCAATCTGTGTCCACCAACTCCAAGAATTTGAGGAACCTGTAAGGCTACACACTTCAGCTTTAGAGCGAAGGTGAAAGAATACAGTACAGCAGCAAATACGTTTGAGAAATTCCATATTAATAAGCGCAACAGTAAAAACAAAGCTAAAAATATTTTACTCTGTTTTGGTCTCGTGAAAAAGCTTCAGCTGAACTTTCAGATCTCATTGTGTTGTAATTAAGACATGAAAGGAGTCTGCAATAATATCTCAGGAAAGTAGTATAATTATGAAGCTCTTATTACTGAAACAAGACTTAACCACTCAGCAGTCCCAAGACGGCTGCTTTAGCCTCTCTCAACATCTTTTCAAGCTAGAAAAACACTTACCCAAAAAGATCTTCATGTCTGCTTTGGTTAACATGAACATATGACAATATGATTGTCATGAAGCCAGCAGTGAAAGGTAGGGCTTTAAGGATCTAATTTCCAGTTCCTCCTGCTCTCGATGCCCATAAAGTGGGTCGCTGCTGCCCAGGAGAAGCAGCCTCAGCTGGAACATGCTGGATTCATCAGGCCTGGAAAATCAATTCTTTATTGCAGCACTTTGTGGCTAATAATTTCCCTGTGTCTCAGTAGGAAAGAGCAAATAAAGCCTGTTTGTTTCATTTTGGAGGTCCAGTAAAACTCCCCCATGCTGCTGGTCTTAGACTGACTCCTCTCCACACCTAACTAATACAAACCCGATCGCCTACAGTACTGCAAAACACACTGGCTGCCTATGAACATACAACATACAAGCAATATACAAGCACAATTATCTATAACAGAAGGCTGCATGAGTAATTTAGGAAAAAAAATATATATATACATCGACTCACATGTAAGGACTGATCATTTTCCTTAAGGTTTGAGGAAGAACAATAGACACTCATTAGGGAACAAAATCCTTTTGACATCACACCACAGGCCTTTTGTTTGAATTTCACTAATGTATGCCTTATGTCAGTAAAGCTACCAGAAATGATATAAACAGAATTCTTAAGCGAGAATAAAAACAGCTGAAAAAAATACAATAAAATCACTGGACTTTAGACTCTATGACAAACTTAAAGATGTGTTCCCAAAGCTAGATCCTTTTGTCTAACAAGCATAAAAAGATTTTAAGAGATTTACTTGCTGCCTCTGACTTAAACATCAAGGCTTAACCTATTTCTTTATGAATAAGGAGCTGCAGTATTGCAGCAGAGCTCAAAGCAGAACCTGATGATTCAGACTTCCACTCGCCCTGGCATATGAGAGCCGGAGTCTTAATGACTTTGTTCCCATGCGTTTCAGTCATGCTTTGTGACATCTGATCAAACACAGTTGGCACACGCTCAGCGGCAGTTACTGTACATGGCCAGAGACCGAAAGACAGAGCGAGAACATGTTGTTCAATGAGAGGGGGGATTTGAATGAAATGGACTGTGGAGTCTCTGAGATCAACCGCTGCTGGATGCTGCGAGCATGATGGACGGATCTGATACCATTTTGTGGCCTAATGAGGTAGCAAATCAACTCCGGCGGGGAAAAGAAATGCCCTGTGCTGTTTTTTACTCCTTTCAAAAACTATTTTCTGAGTCGAACAGAATGTCTTTTTCTATAAGCGTTTCTCTCGGTGGTAAATAGCAAGGTTAATACAGGAGTGTGTGTTTGAATTCATATCTGCATGGATGTGTTGTTCTGGTAAGGTGTTTTGCAGTCAGTCGACGTCTGCCAGTTCACATAGATGATCCACAGACTGTCTACCTGTGGCTGGCCGATCGATTATCTCTGTGGGATTCTCCAGCAATAGCCGAGAAGGGCTTTCTGTTCTCCTCAGCTTGCATCACACTCTTTCAAACACCTTTAACTTCTCAAATGCACTACTATGGACAGCATACCATGGATATGCTTACAACGCTTCGGCTAGACCCGTGCACCACCACACAGAGGCTGACTCAAATACTTCTCAGTTTGTGCCACCCACAAAACACTTTAGTCATTCTAGCACTTTGGCTTTAAGTAGATTTTGCGCACAAATCATAGTTCTGGACTAAGAAAATGTGTCAAAAAATTTCAGAAGAGGCCTTTGTCAATTGAAAAGTGTGCAATCTTATACTGAAGGTGTGTCCCTGATTACCAGTAAAATGTCACAGCATAAGATGATTATGCTTGCATGAAATCCAGTTATTAAACATATAACTGTGCAGGTCATTACTTAAGATAACTACATTACTGTGCATAAATTAACTAAAAAAATAAAACAGCAAAAACTTTTTTTAAATTTTAAAATATTTAAATGCTACAAATGAATGTATACATCACAAAGTACAGGACAATAATGTATATTCAATTTGAAGATTGATAAAGATTACATTTATCTGTTTTGAATGAACATTAATAAATACTGGGCAATGACCAATATAGAAACAATATATTATGCATCCCTAATAACAGCAAAAATTAACTTCACAACAGTGTGGTCAGGACCATGTCATGAAGTGTCTTTTTTTGTATGATCCCAAGGGGATTTATTGTATTTTGCACTAATAACAGTCTGTACATTATCCCACAGCTATCAAACAAGTGAATACATGCTCATGCTAATGTTAAAATAATGTAAATCTTTGATGAGACAGAAACCAAGAAAACAGAACAATATTCAAATATACAGCTTGGTTTCTTTCTATTGCTGATATTGACTAAAAATCCAAATTCAGTACATACCGATGCAAGGAGTTGCATAGTAATTCAGACCATCTCTCTATGTGAAGCTTAGCTTTATTTAAGACCTCATATCTGCAGTGAACCACCAGTTCTACACTTCCTACTACTCTTTTCCCTGAGTGGTGATAAACACTCAACATATGGGAAATTACTGTTGGGTAATAAAAGGTTGTTGGCTTTTGCTGACATGTAATAAATTAGGCCGTTTGCATAGGAGAGCTACAACAGGGGATCCTAAGAAACACCTTTGTGGTACTTTTTTCATGCACACTGTCTTTCTTTTTTTACATTAACTCTGTTATATCTGCCGTAGCTGGTGATAACACAGTGGGGTATATACACACAAATTACACACATAAAACTCTTGAAGCCTGGAAAATATTTTAACAGTTTCCGTCCCCACCCCCCTCCCCACTATAACAGCCGAGCTCCGAACGTGCCACACTGGTGAACTCCACCAGTATTACTGACGCAATTAAATGTGAAACGCTGGGAGGACCAGGAGGGAAAAGATGCCCAAAATGGCAGTAAACAAGGGAAATGACACTTGACAAGTTGTAATTTATCGACGTTGTTTGAAAGGAAAAAGACTCTCTGTTTTACAGAGAGAAAAGAGAGGCATGGGGAAGCAGGCGTTAAAGAAAACCATTCATAGAACGCAAATGCATCAAAAGCAACCTAGAGCGGAGAGAAAAGAGGGAAAGAGAAAAGAGAAAGGGAGAGAGAGATAAAGAGACAGGGGGAGAGAGAGAACTGCCAGACTTCAAAGTCCATATGCAATAAGCAGTGCACACAGAGAACAGTGCACATGATAGGACAGAGAGCAAGAAGAGCCCCCTGGAAGCTTGTGGGGGCCTCTCCTCATATCATCTCATCTCACAGAATACCAGATTTCAATCTGCAGCCTGCTCAAGAGCGACCATTACACAGAATGATAAAGAGAGAGCAAGCACTCATAAATAAACTTACCAACACCACCCGGCCCAAAAAATAAAATGAGCCCCAAACAACCGCATTTGGGAAATAAGCGGCAAGCAAAATCCACCGGTTACAAACTCAAACACGCTACTTTAAAATACATAAAATGCTTTATTCCACATCGATGGCACTGTAGTAGCTGAAAACGTAATTGCATGTCACGTCCGTGATAACAGGTACAAACAACTTGAGCGAATCTAGATAATAAGTCCAATTAGGTATTATCTTGGCTGGGAGTAAGAGGAGATCCTCGGATAATGGTGTTATCTTTCCATCTCTACGCATATGTCCATTACACCTCTGCATCTTGGTGCTATTAAAAGTGGCAGATTGATAGCCATTCAGGCAGTAAAATAACTCGGAATAGAATGTAAATTGTTCCAACAAAATGCACTGTCACCAATTTCAGCTAAAAGAAAATAAATAAATAAATAAATAAAATGTGAATAATAACAAGTGCACCGCTTCAATTTGTGCCTGGCAGATGGGTAATGGAATGATTATGGGTATTGTGTGATAAACTGGACATGTGTGAGTGTCTGTGAGCAAGCGTGTGTCTTCCATCCATTATCAAGCACTGATATTGTTACACAAAAAGAATGCGCTTTTTTGGACTACTTATCAAAGAAGTGGCAAGCTGTAGGAGTTTTTTTCTCCAACATAATAGTGAAATGATAGGTACCAAATAGATAGTGAGAGGCTAATATGAAATAAAATGAGCCTGGAAAGCTGACAAAAGGATGTAACTTGTAACCATTGAGCAGCTAGTTTTATATCTGCAAGTGTAAACGCCTTACCCGCCTTCATGGCGTTTGACACAAAATAACTGTGAAAAAGATGAACCATTGTGTTTCGCCATTAAAATGATTATAGTTTGCGACAGTTTTTTCAGATGCGCAGAAATCATCTTGGGATTTAAGCATAAAGTTTCAATTTATCCTTGGGGAAAAACAAAAAAAGCAGGAAAAAAACCTTGTTCGTGCCTTGTTTGCTAGTCAGAGGCATGACACTCGTAAATGAGGAGAGCAAATGCGCTACATTAGAGGTGAGGAATAAATATTCCAATTCCAGCCCAAAGTGTCTTTATTTTGACTCAAATGTGAGATATGCCGTTGCCATGGTGACATGGTGCAGGCTGCAGCCCTCTCCCCAGCTGTTGGGAGGTTTTGTCTGTGTGTGTGTTTGTGCAAGCCCAAGCGCGCACATTGAAGCCCCGCTCTCGTGCTGTGTTCCCCTTTCAGCCGCCAGAATAGAGTCTCAACTAATCCGTGAAAGTTGCGGTGCTCTGAACCGCCAGCCAAGCCTTTTCCCACTGAATTGAGGGCCGGGGGTCTGCACTGGGCTTTACACTTGATTGGTCTTTGCCGTGGCAAGACTCCCCTCCCTGCTGGGTGTGGGCCCGTCCCCCTCGCTGTGCTGCTCGGGTCTAGGCTAATCGGCTTCTCCCCGCCGTAATTACCCACACCCGGCCTGGGCATGCTGAAGCCACCAGTCGTCTTTCTGTCTCTTTCTTCATCCCGGTCCCTCACCAGTATTGGCACCGTGCACCGCAGGCTGACGTCGGTGCCAATGCCGGCTCATGTCTGTGGCACCGGGTGCTGGGCAAGGGAACGGCCTTACAACTGTCCTCCTCTACATACACAATCCCAGGATGATGGGTTTATTTGGCACAGCTAATCAGGTAATAGTTTGTCTCACAGAAACGACTGAAAGCGGCTGGGCCCCGTATAGGAACTGATCAGAGGTGACGGGCTTTGTAGCACCCATCAATACGGATGACAATCATAGGCCACATCCACGCAAATGTAAGACGCAGATGTTGAGCATCTCTGCTAGCACACTTTTGGCACAGCAGTACTGAAAAAAAGCAAACACTGTGACTGAGAATATTCTTTGTGCCCCAGATTTACAGCAAGATCAAACAGCTCCTCAGAGAAAGTCTTCATTTCCATTCAGCTGGAAAATAAGTGAGCCATATCAATATTGAGGTGGCCCTCTTAAGATGTACTGTCACATTTCCAGAGCTCTATAAAGGCAAAGGAGAAGACAGTTCGCAAAGATTACAGAGCAGTGCAGAGGATCTAGAGCATTTTGTGGGGAGCGAGGGACACCAGAAGACACGGAGTGTTTATTGGACCCCCGTTTGCTGCTAACATCTTATTATGGAGATATTTTGTCCCTCCAAATCAGTCGGCAGTCACTCTTACAAATCCTAAGACCCTCGCTCAGTCAGAGCAGATCAAAAGATAACTCACATTTCAAAATACGGAAAGGGGGGGAAAAAAAGAGCAAGAAGAAAGGACAGCAGAGAAAAGAAGAGAGCCAGAAGGGGGCATACTGCTCTCTCTTTACATAGGCGTTTTAAGCATGCCATGTGTGCCTTTTTCCTTCTATTCGTCTTGCACTTTCCAAATTTGGCGTTAAAAAAAAAGCAGTCGTTGTTATTTTTCATTTTATTTCTCAGGGCGAATTTAATTTTCAAGTACACATCATAAACGAACCCAGAAAGAAAGAAAAAAAAAAAACACTACTTCATGGTCCATTCATTGGAGGGGCAAAATGAAAGGTCTGGAATCTGGCTTTTAGGAAGTATCGAGACCCCCTCAAAGCTGGAGTGAAAAGTGTAAGTTTAGCCTCTCAGCTGTGTGTCTCAATCCATAATCCTGCCCCAAAACCCCAGCGGAGAGCAGCCTGACACTCCCATGGCGTTCCTGACCAGTAAAGGCCTGGCCTGTGCAGATTTATGGAGTTCAGCTCCGTGCCTTACTCTCCTAGTTGGACTGAGACTTTGAGACAGACTGCTAGAAGTTGCACAAGGTTAAGAAGAAAATAGATCTTGTCCAGCAAGCTCCAAGCTACACATCATAAACATCAATTACGCAGAAGGTGTATAAAGAAAATGAATAAGGTGAGTGTTTATGCACATGTCATAAGTGTTCTTGCGATCATATAAGTCTTAAATAGGCTTGGCCGTGTTGTGATTGATAGATCAGGTAGTTTGAGTGGGTGGGTACACGTATGTGCTGCCTAATTGTAAATTGACATTGTTTGCTTTCCGAAAATGCATGTGCTGAAAATGGACTGCGGCTGAAGTTCCAATAAATAAATGCATCTGTGCTAAAAAATAAAGC
Organism: Enteromius fasciolatus; assembly: GCA_032361145.1. Classification (NCBI taxonomy): domain Eukaryota; kingdom Metazoa; phylum Chordata; class Actinopteri; order Cypriniformes; family Cyprinidae; genus Enteromius; species Enteromius fasciolatus. Next base: position 13,301,783 of record JAUMHR010000064.1, read on the forward strand.
CTGTTACACTCAACAATATCCACAGCTCAGTTTGAAAGAAGTGTTTCTTGAGGGGGATTACATTACTCACCCTATTCCAGGGTGATCATGAGTTGCAGATGATGGATTTTCATGTTGCTGCGTTGGCAGAAAATAGTTGGTCATATGGATCTCGTGTTCTCCGTTGCAAATGTACTTACAAAACTTTAGCACTGACCCGGCCTGTCAAGACAAAATTAAAAATGTATTGATTGCGTTAAAATATTCCTGAGATGTGGAGATGTTAAAAAGGCTATGTGATTTGGGAGATCTATTATTAATTAAGGACATTATACATCTTCAAAGAGCTCTAAAGCCTTTAATTGCAAAAGTATCAAATTAAGTTAAATCGCTCTTTCAGAGTATTTAAAACCACGCGGCTGCTCACACAGAATTCCTTAGCTGTTTGCCATCCTTTAGATTGGATGAAATTAAGTTCGTACTTGATTGAGAGGCCTAATAAAGCAAATATCAACATTTGATTAAGACATCATCTGCGGTGTCACTTGCTAGTTATTCACTTATTCACCTTTTTCGTCCAAACTAGATTTTCTGTTCTGGCTGACTTTGTCAATTCAGGATAAAGTCACCTCTGGACAACAAGCTCAGTGTGAGAGCGAGTGCAAGTGTGTGTGTGTGGAACGGTGGGTGGGGGAGCAGGTGTGAGATTGGCTCTTCAATGAGCCTCATCTTGTCCCATGTTGGGCACTTTGGTGCATTTGTGTGTATGTGTGTGCGTGAAAAAGAAAGAAAAGAAGGAAAGCATGTGGCGTAGCTATTACTCAATAGTGTCTGGAACATTCTGAGCGGAAGATGAGGATCATAGACTCTACCTCAAAATGTGCATTTTCTGTCAGGGCCGGACAAAACGAGACCGTGCGACGCGGGCGTTTGGTGTGGCATCATGAATGTTGTATAAAATGAGGGTTTAGGTGTCATTTGAGGAGAATGGAGGCACATTCAGAGAGAGCCAGACAAAATGGCTACCTCTTTGTGCGCTAGCGAGCGAGAGCTGTAAGTGATATGATATTTGTAGTAATGCAGCGCAAATCGCATTTGCCATCGAATGAGTAATCGCACACAGATATGAATAGATTGTGTTTTTCTACATAAATGACATGAAGATCTATCATTTCTTTCTTGATTTATCCACAGCCAGGATGTTATTTCCCGCAGACACACACACCCACATACCCCACCCACAGTTTGAGTACCTTGTTTTGTTGAAGGGGAAAAAAAATTTTTGGTGATGTAACACTCCTCCGTATTAGCTTGCCCCATTTTGAAACTAAAACTTTGCCTCTTTTTTGTGCATCTTAACACAACTCAGTTTTGTGTTCGTGCAACTATTTCCTTTTCTTCTCATCCGCTTCTAAAGACATCCATATGAATTTTGTTTCTCTACCTTTGTGGGAATAAATCACACCAAAAGGATGAAAATATGGGAGTTGATTTAAACCATAAACATATGCTGTTGCATCACTCCTCAGAAGCGGTCTTATATGGAGCATGTATTTAGGGCTAGAAGGACATTGTGGAGTAAATAGATAAATAGAAAGTTACAGTAAAAAAGTAACTTTCCTTAAGACCTATTAGTTTGTAATATATGACAGCCTCATATATGAGTCTCTTTGACTCTTCTTTCTTCTTTAAAGCGTTAATAAAAATATGGAAAAAGCCTCTTTATCCCATCTCCTCCTCTTGTCTTTTTCTCTGTATGTAAGGTTAACTTCGGGATCATGTGAGAGGTTTTTTATTTTTTAAATGAGAAGAAAGAGAAAGGTAACTTTCTCTCCTCCACTTTCCAAATCTCCCAGGTCTGTTTGACTGGAGAAATGGGAACGGCAGCACAGTAAGAACTTACTGTTTGCTTTTGGACTTTTTCATGAGCGGAAAGAGAAGGGACCCATTCCAAACACTACAAACAGCATGTGGACTTAATATGGAAGTGTAGTTTCTCTTCTCTTTCATTCATTCGATATATACCGAAAAAAGCATTTGATTCAGTGTACTGGTCTTTCTGAGTGACAGATAGGCCTAATTAAAAATGTATTTAAGCCTACATGAAACCACATAAATCATATTTAAATTGATTTTAATAAACGACTTCATAACGTAGAACGCAGCTGATTTCTTAAAGGTTCACTCGCTCCCAGCATGCACTGCAGCTCGGATAAATTATGCGGTTACCCTTATAGGATTGTTGTTGTTTGTGGATTTCTGCTATTGGTATTGTTGTTGTTTTTGTCATTACTGATGTTTATTGTGCGGTTATATTCAGAGCGCATTTATTTATGTAAGGTTTGTTGCATGTTGTTGTTATTGAGGTTAGTCTTATGTTGAAGTCTACAAGTGTTTGTATAAAAATACTGCAAATCATTTTATTTCTTTGCAAGATGTTCTCTTGGGAAACAAATTTACTATCACAGTTCACGTAAAAAAAAAAAATTGACAATTAAAATAAATTACGATGTCAAAGTTTTGTTGAATTCTTCTATTGCCCTGACAGGAATTTATGAGTTGAAAGAGACGTTTAATGAAGAATCAAAAACAAGACGCATAAAATATTGAAAATGCATCATGGTGACTTTTTCGTCTAACAACTTTCTACTCTTTTATCTTGAAAAACTTTTTGCAGTGTACACCATCTACATTGATATATTCACTGTATTTTATAAGTAAATATAATTCATTATATATAAACACACACACTACAGCCTACACAGTGCTGAAGCTTAATAATTATAAATGCACAAACACACTTTGTACTTTGAGCAGATGAGAGCAACAGTGCAAATCTACTGGTGTGCCATAAAACGATGCAAATGAACAGATGACTGTAAATATCAATTAAAAGAGATGGAGTTTGAGTGGCACTCAGTGAAGAAGTGTAAAATGAGCTGATGACAGAGTCTGATGTCTCCAACACTGAGGAACATGTGAAAAACAGATGGTATGCTTTCATTCAGCATTCTCCTAGTGTTTCCCTTCTCACACAGAGGAACCATCTTAATAAGAGAGCAGTTTTGATCAGGCCTGAGCCTCTGTCGATTCCCTCCTATCATTGAGTATGATTAGTTTATGACTCAGTATAAACCATTCATGACCACTCTCCTTGAAGAAGTAAAAAGCGTCACTGGAAATGAAAGAAAGTTTTGCCAATTAAATTCTGTCATGAAATACCTAATGAACCGAGCCAGCTTTTGATGCTGCGGGGAAACTTTACCAGCAAGATAAACAATACAAGAAATGTGACAAAAAAACTCGTCTAAAACAGATGGAGAAATCAAAAACGCAAATAAGCTGAGAGTGCATTACAGCCTTTTTTGTTGGCTTTCAAACGCTCATTATTTAATCAAAACGCTTTTGTGCATCTATAGTTTCAACAAACTTTGCACTAATTATAAATGAGAAAACACGCAAGGAAAACTTTCATGGCATGCATCGTAAAACTTTTCAAGTATTAGAATTAAAAATAGAGAACGTAACATTCAAATGTTGAATAACAGTAAATAATTATGTTAAAAAGTAAATAGATTTGGGCTGAAGATAACCCCTTGTCATGCAGTCTCCATGAAGAACTTTATTAGAATTTATTTGATTATAATGCACTTTAATGCCGTTTACAATTGTCTTAATATGCAGCAATCTTTTAAATGTTTTTGTCTTTGAAGCTTTTTAATACTTGACAACATTTATCATTTCACAAATAATAGTTTTTCTTCAATAGCCGCTAAACTTTTGTAGCAATTTCCTATACAAGTGAATGTTAAACAATGGTCTATTATAAAATAAGACAGCAACTTAACAGAAAAAGATCCGTTAAATCTTGCTGTAAATAAAGACTGATTTGAACAAATATCTTTGAAAACATGTCTATGACCATGTCGGCAAATGTAACATTTGTATCAGTACAATTAACACACCTTCAACTAATGAATGACATTTACAGAATAAACGAATACGTTATTTTAAATATGAGTTTTGCTATTTAAAGACAAAACAATGATGCCGTTGTGCCTCTGTACACGATGTATCTTATGCATATAATAAAAACACACTGTACATTATATCGTATCATTTATAGCATAATAAAACATGGCATATTATGTTTTTTGTGTTTTTCTATTTTGATATTAAATGTTCATTTAAAAAAAACTAAATATATTTTAGGCATTCAACAAATGTTAACAGAGTGCTTACACAATTTTCATAAAATCAGTAAGCACTGTTAAAAGGAACAGAGCTTGAATGGCTTAAAAATAACAAAAGTGCTCAGTTACAGTTCAAAACATAATCATTTGATGCAGTTGTGTGCGACTTTTCTTGTTTGAATATGACTTTAGAAAACAAGATATCAATTTTTTTTTAAAAATAAACATAGCTAGAGATTAAAAAGTAGTGTGCCGTCCAATAAAAAAAAAGTCTTCTATCACTGAAAAACAGAGAACATTACTGTATTTACGTTAAAATTATTTTACACTAAATTAAATTAATATGAGAGAGAAAAAATATTAATATGATATCCTTAGACTTCCCTCTATGGATAGTATACTAAAAGCTAAAGGAACATTTCATAAAACGACAACAGTTAAATAGTCTCAAACACTTCGACAAGAATATTTCACATAATATATGATCATATATTTTTCTGCAAGTGTCACTAAAAGTCAAAGACAATATGTGTTGGCAACACCACAGACTACTCAGCCATCTTAACTCTATTACCATATTTCCTCACAGCAGATGCTATGATTTATCTGTTAGATTTGTCAAAAATGCATCTCCCATGGTTCACTGTTGTCAAGCACTTTGTGTTTAGCAGGTGACAAGTCTGAGTGTAAACTGGCTGAGGGGAAGATGTTAAAGCCCCCTTACAGGAAGAGGGATGTGGACCGACATGCAGGTTTATGACTCTACAATAACGAGAAATGATTTCAGAAAGCAGGTTCAAGTAACATGTAAAACTATCAAGGACGATAGCAAACAAGGACACGGGTGACGTCAGAGAAAAAGCAACGGGCGGTAAAAGAGGGTGTTATATTTGGGCAAACTACATTTACAGGACAACAAAAGTGGGTTATATTATTTCTACGTTTTTTCTATGATTCCTAAATTTGCTCTCATCCCCTGAGTCAGGCCTGTGATCTGTCTTTGCAGAAAAGCAGGTCACATTATACAACCAGGAAGTGGCCTGCCAATGTCCTGCAGCTTGTTTATGGAGACATCTTGTTACCAGGGTGATAGGGTCCTGTCTGGGAGCGTCTTCATTAGTGGTCACACATGGTGGGCACAGGCATTCTGTTCATTCACCTCATGCTACTAGAAGCCGTGGCCAGGACCCCTAAAGCCACCCGTTCACCTAACACCTCCAGCCTGCCCGAAGCTGACAGCCTCCCACCAAAACCACTACGCTTGTCTGTGGACACAGCTTTAATTGGGAGCGACATGGACAAACTCAAAACCGGCTGGAAAGAAATGCAGGCAAACTTACAGGATTTACTTACAGGAAAGGAGATTCGTATCTAAAGCCTTAACGTTCCTGAAGGAATTTCTTAATTTTCCACAAAACGATCCGATACGGCAAAGCAATTTCAAAAAAAGAAAGAAAGTTGAAACTTAAAAAGGAATACAGTCGGTCTGAGCATGCATCTCAGCAAATTCTTAAAGAGCTGAATGTTTACGTACAAACATCACAAGGAAGACTGACCGCGGTCCATTTTGTTAAATAACGTGATACAGAATGATCACATATCTCGACATGCTGAGACCGGCCATCCTGATTACCTTTCAATCAGAGGGCTGAATTCCAAATGTGCCCAAGTTTCCTCCGGGGGGAGCAGCAGGAGGCGCTGTAAAGCAGTTAGCCTTTTGATAATGAAGTGCCAGCAAAAACAAACATGGATGATGAGGGGGGAAGGGTTAGCACTACCTTACAGTGGCTCGGCACGTTAATGCAAGATTAACATTGAATGAGCATTGGGAGCCCGTATCACTGATATCAAATAGATACGGCCCCTACCCACCCATGCCCGACAACAAAGAAGAGTCAGCTATGACCTCTGCTCACGCCGCAAAGTCACGAGCGACGGCTTCATTACGCACATTGCTGGGGAAAGCCGCCATTACCATGTAGTGTGAAGCACAATGCAAAGTGCCACATCAAGGTGTTTTCAGTAGAGGTGTGAAAGCACCTCCATAATAAAAAGGTTGTTTTGGGTTATTATCACTTTCCCTCATTGTGAATGTGGCGGCCTGAATACAGTATTCACCGTGGAGAGTTTGGTGATGTTCCTGCTAATGCTGTATTCTTTTTAGCTTTCGCATTTTTGTATTTCATCTTTATATCAATATTTTTTTCTGTGGGTCTCTTGAGCATAAAGAGGCAAGCTGTTTTAGGTCACTTTATCTCACTTTTATTTCATTATTTATATGGGAGACTTTTGAATTTGAATATTTGTTTCTGTTCGTTGTATAATAAACTTTGATACAGGACTTTATGTAACAAGCTCTGTGACTTGTGGCTGATTAAAAGTGTATTTCCAAAATTAAAGACGTGAAGCTGAAAGGCAGCCTTCCCTCAGCACATTTATATCTTATGCTATTTTTTTATTATAATCTTATCATTGCATTTGATTATTATTTATTATAATGAAGATCTTTATACAAGACACAATGGACAGAAAGGAAAACAGCATAAAACTGTGCTCAATGCATGTTTACTTGCCAAACCATTGGCTGCATTAAACAACAAATGATTGTGAATTACACTGCTTTTGTCACACCATGCAAAATATAATTTACAGAGACATTCTGTGGTGTAGACAAGTCAAACTAACTTACACATGATATTCTAGCCAGAAGTCAAATAAAGGCAGTGGAGCTTTACTGCAATGTTGGTCGGCCCATGTTCCCATTCTATTGAGGCTAAACATTAAATCATTGCTGTTTTTAAATCAATGATAATTTCCCAATGTGGGGTTAATTAATTGCACTAAAAGCTAAATTTAGACATCAACATGACTTAGATACCATCCTCAGAGTCTAAAGCAGCCCTTTTGCATGGAGTTAAGGACCCTGATAAATTATTAATTTTTAATCCACATGAGAGGTGCGGGCCTGCGAAATACAAGGCAAAGTGAATCTCGCTCTTGGACTACATTCTTCGGTCTGTCCTGCGGAGGCAAGCCGTATTTTTTACTTCAGCGGAGACCGAAAAACCAAATTGAAATGACTGCTGGAATCAATAGACTGAGGGGGAAAAGGCACAGCCAAACCAAAATTGCCAAAGAAGCCTCTCCTTTCCATTCGGCACTAGTCCGCTCTATAAAGACATCTGCTGATGACACACTTTGGGGAGGCCTGCTCAAGCAGAGACTGGTGGAGAATCGCTATAACGAGATTGAACCACATGACCGCTTGCTGAAGGAGCCTCAAGCAGGCTCCCACACAACCTGCTGCCAAGCAGGGTGCCACAAAGCTGAACAACCACCACAAAAATGCTCTACACTATTCTACATGACGGCCAGGGTGGCAGATACCATAATAAAATGAAATCCAGCTGACATGTTAGTTCTATTCCCATTCAACAAGCAAACACTACTATGCCATGGGCTGATTTTCTTCTCAAATCATACGGGACAGATCAGTCCATCCATATTGTACAGCTTTTGGTCAAAAGGACAAGAGAAGAACACGTTCATGTTCCTAGAGGTCATGCACAGTTGCTTTGACATTAACAGGTATTTTAGTTAGCGGAGTAGATCAGAAGAGAAAAACAGCTGCTTGCTAAAATAATTGCAAAATAAGATTTACAGTAGACAAAATCTTGCAACAAAAGCATATTATGCAAAGGTTGTCTGTAGGTCCCATGACAGTGAAGTAATCTGATGACCCATTGCAAATGTTCACCTGGTATTATAAGAATTAGTTTAATCGTACTTTGCCCCAGTCGATAGTAATACTGCAATTTTCATTTCACTCAGTATCATCAAACAACTTTTTAATCTGAGATTGCATATTTAGTGCTAATTTATTTTTTTATTATTTTTTCTTCACTTGATTAACAGTCAGCTCACTTTCTTAACTGCTCACTTTCTAATTACTCTATTCTCTATTGCTATATATATGTATGTATGTGTGTGTGTGTGTGTGTGTAAATATATATAAAAAAATGTGACAAATACAAATTAGTATAACCAACGGACAGAAAACAAACAAAATTGTTGTCTGAGAGTTACCCCCTAAAATGAAAATTATGCACGTAAAGAGAAATTCAGTTATTTGATGCATCTGCAAACATTACCTGCTGGCTGCTTAAACAACAAATGATTGCAAATTACACAGCTTCTGTCACATTGTGCAAAATATCATTTACAGAGACAATTTGTGGTATATATATATATATATATATATATATATATATTTAAAACTATATATAGTGTATATATAATAAACAAAAAATATGTGACAAAGAAAAAAGCACCAGAAAGATGCTGCAAAACCAGGCAGTGTCAATGTTCTTCAACCCCGTACTCTGTCTCTCAAATCCAACCTTCCAACCCTTTCAGCAAACCCCATGTCAGAAGACTTTAACACACACAATGATCGTGATGCTTCTCTGCTAGAAAAGAAAAGACAGGGGCTATTTCCCTGACTCTATTTTTGCCTTATTCAAAGAATAAGGTGTGATTTCTTTAGGGATATTAGTTTTACTGATAGTAGGGACAAACATTTTTTTTACAAAAATATTAGATATTGTTAGCAAGAATCATATCACATTAAGATTGTTGTTTTTTTCATGGACCAGCTGTTTTTGTCATTATCCAGTTTTGTTTTTTTTGCAAACTGTAAGACTGTAACATAAACTATATTTGTAGCTGAATGAAAGCAACTCTACATGATGAAAAACCAAAAAGCTGGATAAAAAAAATCCAAAATGACAAAGAATCTTGTGAAAACCACACTTGATGTCTGACAACAATAAAGCAGAAGTAGGCAGTGCTGCAGACAATGAGTGAACGCTGACTTACGGCACCTTTGATTCGGATAACATGACTACAGAATAAGGCTGAAGTGATGGATAACTGCATAACAGGTTTATGGTTCTCCTGACAGGCACACATGAGGTTCTGGTGAAGGATGGATACATTAAAAGGTGTGAGAGTGAGAATGTTTAATTGTTTAGTTTTCCACATCCTTCTTTCACTGTCTGTTTTAATTAATTTCAAAACAAAAAGACAAACGCATAGTCGCTCCAGCAACAGTGGGGTTAAAATGTTCTCTCTGTGCATTTTCCAGATCAAGTGAACAATACTTCGCCTTTGAAATTTTAAAACCCCTCTGTCTTGGTAATGACTGAACTGGATAATTAACTATCATGGCAAATCAGCAAGCAGTCAATCAAAGCAGCAGTTTTTTCTTTCTTTTAACTGAGGTCAGGGGGGCAAGTACAAAGGCACTGTGAACATTTCATGTGCTCCTGAGGAGCGATATCAGTTGAAAATGCACGTTACCTCCAGACAGTGTTTGGTAAATGTGCCCCATGTGTGATTCTCTTAAGTTTGCCCTCTCCTGCTGACCTCTAACCTCTGCTCTCTGTACTCCAGGTCGGAGTCGCCGTGCAAACACAGATGAAGCGCATCACCTTTCGCCAGCACGGCACAGGTAAGCCTGGCCCCGACCGAGCTGCTGGACCAGGGGTCAGGCTTGTGGCCCAGCATGCAACTGGTCTCGGTCACATCGGGTCCTCACACCCCAGAGATGAGCTTGCAGACGGACGTCGTCTGAGACCTTTGATGTGCTGCTGCGAGAGTTTCTGTTACTGTGCTTTTAATTACGTCCAGCAGCTGCCTCTTCCTGGTCAGCAACTCCACTATCTGCCTTAATCTCTTACAGGTGGCCATCACAAACACAACAAAATCAAAAAATCAGGTGCGCGGCGTCCAGGGAGGAGCCACCGCCGCTGCCGCATCATGCTTCCCTCTGTTTGGCACAAACAAGTCTGATGCACAGAGCCGGAGCTAGCACAGCCCTGTTGCAGTGAGACATGGTTAAGATTCACAGTTCTATCACTATGACCAGCATGTTCCCAGCTTACAGCCAAGCTGGTGTGAAATTATGCAAATATATGCTTCCCGTCTATCATCTTTTGGCAAATTTGATGGCCCAATTTCTTAAACATTATCCTTTACAGATTCATTAGCAGGTTTGAGTGTGGTAAAACGTTGGGGCAAACTTTCATAATGGCACGAAATGTGCTTCTCTGGTGAACTCGGAAAAGGTTTCGAGTTCTAGTAAAGTTGAGCTCAGTCTATGAAACATATTGTTACAACTGAAGCGAATAGGGCCAATTTGTAAACATGAAGCTAACCACTGCTTTAACAGTATAGGCATTTATACACATGATGTTAGCTTTAAAAACAATTAGTAACATCTTACATCTGAAATTATATCCAATTCTGACAACACAAAACAACCGTAAAAAATGATGATTTGAAAAGCTTTACCCAAACAGTATTTGTAAATGCTTTTAGAGCTTTTACTTTCAGATGCTTCAAAAATTGGACCATTCGCTTCCATTGTAAGTGCTTTGCCGGTAACTCAGATTTCCTTTTGTTTCTTCAAAGGTCCAATTTTTTTCATTTGTATTCTGCATTGCCAGACAAGTTTCTCATGTAAAATGTTGTGAATTTAGCTCGAAATTCATCTAACATCCACCTGTCTTTGTCACTCCCAAGTTAGTAGACTGCTGCACTGAACTTGACTAAAGATGAAATATGGGAGGCTGGTTAGGCATACTAATACCCTGGATTCATTAAATTAATAGGGGTCTTATTCCCCTTACCATGGGTTCACAGATGCCCTTTGAGTTTGCCGGGGCTAGAGGGTGCGCAGCACTTTGAAAGCCCTTACCGGCATATCGAGTGCATTTTAATACAGTCCTTTTGAGGCTCCTGGTAGGATGCAGAGTAACTCCTCGCCTTTAAGTTCCCGCACCTCTCCATGTGATCTCGTCAGATAGCCACGGCTGTGTCAGATCAGGCCCAGGCTGCACATACTCTAGGGGGATGGGGAGGGCCATGCAAGGCAAATTAGACCAGCGGTGTACATTTCTAAGTAGAGGCCATTCTTTCCTGAAGACGTGAGTCCTTGAGAAGCAAGCGCTCAGGAGTGCTTTGATGTGGAAAGGTGCCCAGTTTAAGGTTCTGAAACAGGAGGCTTTGGGAGAGATTCAGTAGGATTCCCTTCGGTGATCAGCAGGGGAGGCTGCCCTCTCGTTGGTCAACTGCATATACTGTACAGATTTAATTACGATGAGAATGAAGTGCATGGTCCAAAGAAATCCTTGATGCTGCCCGTTATAACTGTCACAGTATATTCAAAACCATCAAGCCACAATAAGAGCCGAGCATGGTGATCACAGCCCCGAAAAAAATCAAAGAGGCTTCAGAACACAACAACAAAAGGAAATGCTGTGAATGTTCTGGGAAAACAATATTGTTTTCCACTGCAGTTGTGCCTTTGCTAATCTTTCACATTTTTAACGCACAGAATAGGCACAAGGACGAATAGCAAAGGATTTCAATGACAGCACAACACATATTCTACAGCTTGTTTTGGTCTATGAGCTTCAAAAATAGGTTTAATTAACAGACACACAGTATAGGGATGGCTCATATCCATCCATGGTAATATCCTTTTACCAAACAAGACCACAACAGCCTTCTCAACAAAACCAAAGACACTACAAAGACACAGCAGCGCAACTAACCATAATTGAGTTTAGATTAATTAAATAAAAAAACAACCAGTAGCTGTTACCAAGGTTCTTGCTGTCACCTTGTATTTGTTTACAGGCAAACTAAGTGATTTTGAAGCAATGCTGTTTGCAGCTGCAGAGATTGTAGCTTGGTTAGAAACCAGGCACGCACCCCACCCTGACCCCAACATTTTAAAAAGGCTTTTTCTCCCTTTGGTCTTTGCACAGTGGTGTGGCAACTATGGCTCACAGGTGGGAGCCTGCCTGTACCAAATAAGCTTCCTCACTAAGGACGGGATTTGGCGCTGTTATTTTTCTATTAGGGCGGAATAATGTTAAGCCTTTAGAGGCCATCTTTCTGTTGCTATGGTAGCCCATATTTCCTGCAGGTTTGAGACCCTGAGTGACTGGAGTGCAAAGCCAAATACCACAGACCCTGTGAGGATCAGAAAAGTGGCCTTACAATTATGGAAAACAGTTCGAAAATTACCGGACCTTTGTAAGACTGAGTGACAAGTTTATTGAGATCTTTTTTTTTTCAATACATCGTGTCAGAAGCGAATTCAAAAATCACTTGTCACATCTCCAAGTGCACGTCTCCACGCCCATCTGTTGGTTTATACACCAGTTGGAATGGAAATTTCTCTCCCTTTGGCCAAAATGTTAACAGTCTTTTTGAGAAAAAAAAAAAACACTCGCTAATTTACTGATATTTACAGATGAGGCGCGTGCTGTCCTAATAAAAGCAGAAGTCACATTATAGCCAAGTAAACCTACTAATAACAAGCTCACAAGAAAAATGAAATACTTTACGAGACATTTCCGGTGACTTACCTTGACTGTTAGGGAAAGACAGGAAAGGAGACGCGAACAACCAAGCTTGCTTGCCTCACAACAACAGGAAATGAAACTGATTAACAGTAACACATTTTAGCGTTAGCAGAGTAATCAATATTAATCTTATTTAATATTTGATTAGAAAAAAAAATAAAAAAAATAAATAAATATAAATATATATATATATATATATATATATATATATATATAAGAATAGATGACTACG
>JAUMHR010000064.1:13330535-13379154 GCA_032361145.1 Enteromius fasciolatus
TGCATGCCTGAGTGCTTGAATTTATACACCTGGGGCCAGGCCAAGTGATTAGCACACCTGATTCTGATCATTTGAATAGGTGAGCGAAAACTTTTGGTAATATAGTGTATGTCACATGTAATGTTGTTAAATGAATATTTATTGCACATTTCAATTTAATACTTCTTAAAATGATGGTGTTTAGTGTTTGTGTAAATGACACTGATCACCTTCTATAAATGTTACTATTTAAAGCTACTTGTGATGAGCCTTGGTTCATCATGTGACTTTCTCATCATCACCTGCATTTGGTGCTTATCAGTGTATTTCTAAGGTACGAAATACATTTCACTCCTATAATAGGTTGGCATATTAACATTATGTCCGTTTTTACAGTTTATCAATAGAAATTATAGTATTAAACTAAGTTTAACATAAAACAAAAAAATGCTGTTACCGTATTTTTCGGTTTTATTCTGGCAACCACAGCTGCTGTTTTTTACCGTAAATTTTACAGATTTTTATTTTTTTTTACTTTTATTCTTTACATGCGCCACATTTGCATATTTTTAAATGGCCACCATCAGCCAATCAAATTTCAGCAGCCCAATTAGATGCGCTTGGACAGAAGGTGGCGACATAGTGGTAAAACGCCTAAGCTACGATAAATTATATTTTTATGTAATGCAATTGTAGGCTAAACATAGTAGGCTACATAGAACAGTCTTATTGTTTTAGACAATAAATGAGTAAGGACTAAAAGGATTTTTGTACTTGGACCCCGACAATTGCAGCTTACAGTTTTATCTGTTATTGTTCACATGAGCGCAGTTGATGTATTAAGGTTGTAGAATCGACGTTTTACTTAATGGAAGAAACAACAGTGTGAGCGCCATGAGAGTCCAGCCGAGAGTGACCTTCATGTCTGGAACGATTAAGATTAGAATCGTGCAGCGTCTGCCTCTTGTTTTCAAGAGCTTGAGCCAACTGGCACAGGCCGAGTGTTCTCTCCCAGCTCTCCGTCTGCCGCAGCGACAATGACAACCAGTTACCGCATGGCGTGCAAAGATGACAAAAATACTTTCACGCCAAGGGATTTTATTCTGTCCAGGCAAACATCACGCGATTACCGAGAGCCGTCCACTCTTGTTCAAAATAACAGTTTTTAACGTTTAAGTAACGGTGCAAGGTTTTGATCGGAGAGATTTCTATTGATCTTTGATTTTACAACATAAACCAATTTATTGAGCGCAGATCATCTTAGCGTTCAGAGTCCAGAACATTTGTATGTGAACTGCAGAAGTTGTTTAATATGCTGCAACTGTTGTCCGACGTGCATGCAGTTGCCACCGGCGCTGAAGTCTCAGCGGAGAACATCTTACTGAAAAGCAAAAGCTATGCTCCGTTTGTTTACAATTTTTTTTCTCCGCGTCATTTCATGGCTGTCTCTTTCTACGCAGCGTTTAGTCTCAATAGGATAGAGCCTGTTCTGCTTCACGCACTTTAGTCTGGATCCTCCCCAGTGTGACATCATCTGTTGTACTTTAAGGGTTTCTAGTGCCACCTCTCAACAGCAACATCACTCACCTGGAATACCCGCCAAGGGACGTTCAGAAAGCACTGGTACTCTGGTAACAACACAATAAATCATTCAGAATAACAAAATGAGAGTAAAAATATGTTTTTTTCTTTTCTTTCTTTCTTTCTGTAAATCGAACTATTCAATAAAATAGGTTGTTTACTTGCAAATACATTTAAGAACATGCATGCTACCCTCTAAAACTAGTTTAGAATTTACTAATTATTTTCTAATTATTATATAGCCTATATTAATTGACATATTGATACATTTTAAAATAGAATTGCAAGAGGGGACAAAATAGAATAAATCAAGCCGTTATGAAGCCAAAACGGAGAAAAACTAAAAAAATCACGACCATTTTATAGGACATAAATTAATTGCGTTTAATGTAAATGTATATAGATTTGAGCCCAAAGTTAATGTTAATGTTAATTTTGTTTTTCTTCTTCCAAATAGTAGATTTAAAACCTATGAAACTACATAGACAAAGAAAGCACCTTTTTAACCAGACGTTCCCTCATATAGGCCTATACTAATTATACTAGTCCTACATATTATATTGTATCAACAAAATAATTATTCTGCTTAATCAGTAGCCTACTTTAAACAAAATGGGCTTATTTACACCAGGTCAACAGCAGATTCCTTCTATTATGCGACGGGCCGTATGATAAATTGAAATAACTCAAGTGCGTGTAAATTAAGGACGAAGTGCTGTTTAATTCACAATAATTAGAGAGAGAGGAAAACTTTAGTTTTTTTTTTTGTGCCGAGCACAACTGGTTTAATTTTTTCCAGTGTGACCGCTGTCTGAACCCTGAACCCCGTGGTGACAATAAAATGTTTCGGTTCTGCGGAATTCCATAAAAGCTCAAATGTTTATAACGTTGCGAGGCAAAAGGTGGTGGAAGAGAGAAAGATTTAGTAATGGTAATTAAGAGATGGGATTCTTGACTGAAAGGTCACTGAGGCCAGAGTTACTTCATCTCAGGGCACCGTCGTGGGTTAATCATTGGAGCCTGTATGACCCGTGGGCTGTATGAACGCAGAAAAATAAACGTCGCATGTAGGAGAATATTTTCTTGAACGACGCTAAGATGGCGGTAACTCTCATTGCGTGAATGGTATGGAGAGCAATGCTTAATATATAACATCTTGGCATAGTCAAAATAAAGTAGGTAGACTATATATGTAGAAGTAGCCTGAGTGTTTTCGGTCGTCCAACCAGCTCAGATGCGTTTTTTTCTTAATATAAGGCTAGCCTATTAAAGGCGTAAAGCTTTGTAGACGCAAGTGCGGCTGACGTCACAGCCTGAGAGTCACCCGCCGTGTGTACGCGTCTCTAAGTAAGGACTTATCTACAAAAAAAAGTTCTGGCCGACAATGTGGGTGGACAGGGCGTGAAACTACTATCATCATCAGTTTTGAATGAAAGAAAGAAAACATATATACAACAAAAAGGGAGGCTCATTCCAATTCAGCTGCGTTGTTAGGACAACGAGAACCATCCCTCAGATGATTAGTTCCACTTCAAAAGAATTTACTTTCCGGCGGTGAAAACGTCCCCCTTTTGTGTCTGTACACAGAGTTTTCACTCGCAAAAAGACAACGACTAGTATGTTTAGTCAGTCTGTTTATTTTTTCTTCTGTTCACAGTACAATTGTATTAAATAAATAGAGGAGTCACCACAATGGCAGAGAAGTTCATAAACATGTATGGAAGATTTAGCAATCTTTTGTAGTCAAAGCACAAAGCACTGGTCACATTCAAGTTGGGACGGGAAGGCAACAATACTAGCTAAAGCAACAAGTTTTCCATGTACAGAAGTTTGGTCTTCAAGAATTTATATTCATGGCAGAACAATCCAATAATTAATCAATACTTATAAAAGATGAGGACTTTTCGTCAGAATGTAGGCCTGTATGAAAATGCATGAAAAATATAAAACACAGCAAAACAATCAATAGAGCTTGAGTCAGGTTTGCTTTCATCTCAAAGCAATGTCAATAGCAACTGAAGTTTGTGTGTGCAAACTACAGAAACAAGCCATCTGACTCTGAAATAGACTGCAGAGGTCTATTGCAAAGGTGCAAAGGTTGATATATCACGATAGAGTTACAGGTCACTCTCACAGAATCCTCTTTAAATCTATCACACCTTGCATCCCTGTCATGATATCATTTGACACTGTTCATTTGCCCGTTGACCCACATCAAAGTGCACTTCCCTCAGTAAATGTGTCCACTTAACTAAGTTTAGCAGTCTCACTCTAAGCTTGGAATACAGCAAGCTGAGAGGACAGTATAGAGGCATTTGAGTGGGGTGCCAACAGGGGGCCTACATCTCTACAAGTTTGCATTAAAGGAAGAGTTCACCAAAAAATGAAAATTCTGTCATTTCTTCAAGTAGTTCCAAACCTGTACGAATTTCTTTGTTCTGCTGAACACAAAGGAAGATGTTTTAAAGAAAGAAAGTTCATAACCAGGCTGATTTGGGTCACCATTGATTTCTATAGTAGGGAAAAAAATACTATGGAAGTCAATGGTGACCCAAAACATGCCTGGTTACAAACTTTCTTCAAAATATCTTCCTTTGTGTTCGGCAGAACAAAAAACTCATACAGGTTTTGAAGTAATTGAGGGTGAGTAAAAGATGACCAAATTTTCTTTTTTTGGGTGAACTATTCCTTTAAACATATCAATCAGCTCTAAATGTGTGTTTGTGTATGACGAAGTGTAATTAATTTAATTTCCAATTTGAATTTATAACTTCATATTTTCCTGTCTGTAATAAACATCCTTTTAAACAATATCTCAGCCAAATGTTTTTTTCTCTCTGTTTTGTAAAACATTCAGCAGGTTTTAGCCTATAAAAATATTTAATAAAGAGTATGCAGAACTTGCAGAGTTTGCAGTATCCTCTCTGAATAAACAACCAAAACATAGACTGGAATATACTGGTTAATAAACTATTTTAATCACTTACATATTTAATATTTTCCACACTGGGAGGGACAAATGGTAATTAACACTCTACAAATTAATATTTGTATAGAATAAAGCTGGAAAAGAGCCTGTGCAGATATCCTGTGGTAATATCCCAAATTAAATCACTTGACCTTACTAATATTATGACTCCACATCAAAAACTGACAGTTTATCATCCTATCTTCATCACTGTCATTTACAATGAAGAATGCTTAATGTATGTCAGGTGTTATACACAAATGTAATTAAGAAAAGTGGTATTGTTTAGCCACTTCATTGGAAGTCCAACAGTATATTTTCATTGACCTTTACATACAAATACACAACAAGAAATCCCAGATCCAAAGAGAGTGAAGTGCACATAAATAAATATAATTACATGTAGAAAAAAAAAATAAAAAATCAAAGCATAATAGAGACATACACTTTTCCTTAACCATTATAGAAGCAAGGTCTGACATATGAAAGAAAGAAAACATTCTTGACTTGAGCTCAACTAATTGCTTTCATCTATCCAATTAAAGGCTGAAATTTAATCCAAATAGTATTGCGTGTTTTGATAAATCATCATACGCTCTTGCCTTCTAATCAACACGGAATATTAATGCACATTTATTCTCAGTTTGAATATCAGCGAACTGCTACTTATCGATACCAATCAGCTACTCAAGGTACAAGGTTCCTCACATGGCTTGGAGGACTAGTTGACATGTATGAGAAACCTGAAGGACAGCGTAAAGCTCTCAACCAGATCCTCCCTAAAACTGGGTGGTAGATTTTTAGGATGGCAGAGGATGTTTTTAGGATGAAAAATGCCATTTAGCATAAATCAAATTCAGTATCTCTTAAAAAGTCACTTGTAAATGCATTATTTCACAATCTGACCTCCATGCACACATCACCGCTTTCTTTGGTTTTGTTATCAGCACTTCCAGGACAACTAGGCCTATAGGTGATAAAATATGAGAGAAGCAAAATGAGAGGCTAATGGTTTCATTTGGAAAATACACAGGGCCAGGTCTAAAAGTAGAGCACCTCATGTAAAACTAATAATAGTGTCTAGTACTGTATGTGTTGCAGCCTTCCTGTGTGTATTTTACATCGTAGATCTAATATGTGGGTCACTAGGATTTCAGAGAGGGGGGAAAACAAACAAAACTGGAAATAAAAATAAAGAAAAAATATGCAGTGCTGAGTAAAGATCTAAGGAGCCCAGTTGCTATTAAGGAAATTATTTGGGGAAAATAACTGCTCTGAAGATTAATTAACAGAGTTAGTTTCAACCGATTGAAAGGGAATATGGCCCCTCAAAAGCAGGCCTAATTATATCAAGCTCTTTTAGGCATTGTAAACAAAAATGCCACTGACTTGTTCAGAAGGCAGAGTAAAATTATAAACAAACCTATTATAGAGTTTATCAATATACTTAGTATCCAAAATCACGGTGTATTTTAATCAGAAAGATGATTATAATAGTGATATCTGGTTGGAACATGTACATGCAAATTTTATGGGTATATAAAACGCATTTAGATTTTGCATAATGGCTACAGGGTTAATCGTTCAACTGGTTTAAAATATCTCTTGACCTTCAACTCACTGGAGTTGCTAAGGTGGTGAGTATAGAGTCCTAACAAGCAGTAATTGTAGCGATAAAAGCCATGCAGCAAAAATCATGCAGCACTTAAATACTCACATGGGTAAAGGTTCACAAAAGCCTACCTTTACTCACTCCGGGCCCCTCCCTCCAGAAACCGCTCCACCAATCTCAATGTGAGACTGCAGTGACCTGATATCTTACAAGCCAAAGGGGATTTGTGCTGCCTTCACATCATGGCATACATTTTCATGAGACATGGCTTTTTTATTCTTTTAGCAGAATTTTTTGAACCCCTTCAGATATAAAATGAAATGACATAACTAACACTTATGTAACTGGAGGCGGGTGGGGGGTAATAAATTGTTACATTTACAACAGCTGTAATGCACGTTTATGCTAATGCAGGAGATATGGAGGATAAGCAGTGACAGATGTGTTTATTACCCTGTTTCTTTTCCTCTCAAATGTAGGGCTATAGTAATACATTCGAACCTTTCATGTGCACAGATGTTTTTGTTCTCCAAGCCAATCAATACATGTAAACCAGGATTTATATAGCTTCATCCAGTGAATGATAGTAACTCTACATCTGTTTTAAAATAGTCCATGATTCAAGACACGACCCAAAATGACCTTCATACATAAAGCTGTCCATGCAATTTGTGAAGTCTAAACATCATCTGACCAACACTAAAATCAAAGAGACGAATCCTGCAAAGCCGATATGATAAGCCTATCGGATCCAGACACTAGACTCAATTAATGACAACCATATTTATCTTTTTTGGTTAGCTAAGTGTGTGTTACCCAGTCTGACCCTGTCGGTCAACTGGTTGGTTTTACAATATCTATGGCTTCCTGAGTGGTGCTATTGTACCAAGCATATTTTGTAGCAGAGGTAGGCTGAAGTAAAGCTCTTTTTTTTCTGCCTCACTCTTCCATCTAGTTCTGCACCCTAGAGTGACGGGTCAGCACCAAACCAAATCCGATTTGTCCCAACCATTAATGTCACGGCCTTTAAGCTACATATCATCACAGAGAGTACGCTTGCTCAATCTGTAATTGAAATAGCTTGGGGAGAAACGCTGAGCCCCGGTTGGCCCCCTGAGCCTGCTTTATCCACTTCACCATCCATCACTGTTCACTATGGCCTCAAGGTGCTGGTGTAATGCTGTGAGGTTAACAGTGAGATCAACTTAAAGACGTGCACGCGCTCGTTTCCCTTTACCTGCACCCGCACATGCGACACACACATCAGCTAAAAACACATATAGTGATGGAAGCTGTGTCAGGTATACCTTCGGTTCATTTCTTGTGCTAGTTTGAAAGCGTTTATAGTTGCAGGCTCAGAGGATGGCTGAACTTCAGTTGGGGAAGTGATCAGAAGGCCCATATCTCCTTTAGATGTTGAGTTCACAGGATTGATTACACAGACCTCTTGTGATGCATCCGTCTACAGATGAAATTAAACACCCACTATTACACACTACTTTGAAACACCCTGGACCCTGATCAATGTGATTCCAGATTCAAAAGCACACTATAAAAGACAATGCATTTCATTAAAAATTCAAATGCGATATTTTGAGACAGCCCACTAATGGAAAACGATTGTGCTGAGGGAACTAAAAAGACAACGTTCATTCTAGGTCTGGGTCTCTTAAGTCCAAAGGAAGCTGCTGCTCAAACATTTGAGATCAAAGCAACTTTTTGCAAGCGTTCAAGATGGATTTTGTATTGCGGGTGGAAGTAGTACAAAAAAAAAAAAAAACTAATTTGGACTTTAAAAATGGAATGGAAACGAAAACTGTCTTTGTTAAGGCTATGACACTGCAGGAGCGGATAAATAAGCCCCACTGTGTCTTTTTAAGCATGTTCAGCTGGCCTCTCACATACGTGAAGGCTGCCAAAAATGCCCTTGCCAAGACGTGGAGGACACAGTACGTGCTCTCCAAGTAGATCTTTACCGAAAAGGATCTGGAAGCAAGATCAGAATAATTGGGTGATGGCCATGGTCACCCTTCTGAAAGCATACACTGGTGCTCAGTGTCAGGGGCATCCTCAAAGTCGCCCCCTTTCAAATGGGGCAAATCCACAACACTTGCTAAAGTGGATTTAGTGACTAATGGTCTTTGTTCTTCCCCCACTGGAACACACGGGGTGTTGTGACCATGTCACATAAGTATACATAAGTATACTATTGCATACACCTGCAAGCCGATTGGCTGAGTGAAGATCTTTACTGTCTTCCCTGCTGCCCTAAGATGCCTTCATCAGAGAAATGTCTTATGTAAGGCATGGATAATGGATGAAAAAGAGGGTGAAAAAAAAGACTTGTTAAAGAAATGTCCGTTGGGGTGAATTGCAATCCTAAAAATGCATCAAAAGACAGAAATGCATCAGATATTGGGCTGGGCGGAGCTTCCTCCTACTCCCAAACCGCAACTGTGCTGAATGGAAAAGCCCCATAGCAAAAGCCCCGCACTAGCCTCATTTTGGTGGACTTGCTGAGGTTTGACAAGAGAATGGAATGTCCGGCAAGTGAATAGATGGGTATTTAATAAGCTGTGGTACCAGCTGAGCTACACAGGGGGCTGGCACCACCACCACTGACTCAAGAACACTGCACTGCGGATGAAGATAGAAAGAAAACCAACCAATCAACTGACAGCACCGCTAGTGGTGTGAATCTAAAAGCTCAAATGCTATTTTTTAATGCAAAAATCGATCAAAATTGACTATATTTTACACAAAGATTCTCCCACAATTAAAAGAATAGTTTAACCAAAAATAAAAACATCAAGTCAATGGCAACTTTCAATGAATGGATGAAAAAATAGAGATGGAACATTGTTTAAAAAAAACATATGAAATACCAGCTTGGAATGACATGAAGACATGAGTCCATGATTTTTCTGTATTTTCTTAACATGTTGTAATTGTCAAGTTAGCACTTAAGCATATCTAAATGAAACAAATGAGACAAATTATCTCACAGAGATTCACAGGACGCTTGACAACAGAAAACACGACACTGTCTCTGAGTTCCGCGTCTTGCACGACTCTCACGTTTCATGTTTTTGATAGCCTCATTACAGCCTCACCTCTAAAATCAATTTGCCTGTGTCTGTAGCATCACTCTCATTACACACTGGGTAAGCAGGAAGAGCGTGTGCGCATGTGTGTGTGCGCCAAAACCCTCAAAGCCGGTTTGGAAAGACATAAATGAAAGCAAGACTAAGAAGAAAACACAGGATGACTAAAAAAGGCAGTGAGTATGAGTGGACGATGGCAGCTCTGTAAACGATCTGAAGGACGGAAGATCAAATATGGTGAGTTTTGTGATTTGAGATTCATGAAACATTGTGGCACCCACCTGCCACAGGACCACACTGCTGCACAGATTAAGGGGCCGGTATAAGGGAGTCATGGGAGAAGAGGGTAGCCAGGAGCACAGGCAGAGCAGCAGATGAGAGAGTGAAAAAGTGGGCTGCTATATACAGGAGGGGGTTGGGATGAAAAGCCCAAGTCAGGGAGCACCAACACCACTGGCTTGACCTGGGGACGACTGGAAAAGGCAGGAATCCAATTAAAATCACACCCCATCGGCCTGCACAGCCACCACCCCCTCACCAAGCTGACGCAACTTCACACTGCTCCTGCTAGATGTGTCATTTTGAGCAGGTGGAACGCAGCAGACACTGTGATCATATAGTCCTGGTCACACTTTGAGGATGCATTGGCGAAAAAGTCCAAGATACACTATCTGTAGGAAGAAAGTATAGATTAAGTGCGCAAATGCATGAAAAAAAAGTTGAATATGTTACAAGCTGTCGCATGTTATAGACAAAAATGCGAACTAACCTACGCCATACATCCTTGTTGCTAGGCAGAAAACACTCGGGAACAAGCATTAAAGAGAGACAGCGAAGCATCATCTCATGCAGGTTAAAATAACCGAATTAAAAAATCAGCTAAAGTGTGTGCTCATCCAGATACGCATGAGGAAATGCCATTTTTCCACTATTTGCAAAGCAAAGTCATAATATTTCAGCAAAGATAAAACAACAGGCTTTAAAAGGAGTTTAGGAAAGAATCTAAATTCTGGCTGATCAAAATGCACACCACCACTGCACTAGCAAAACTGAGTAAATATGGAACAGACTAAACACAGACACCTATTCAGGGATGTTTTTATACATAAATCCTCGTGAAGGTTGCTTTCAGAGAGTAAATCTAGGATGCAGTAAAACGAAAACCAAGGAGTTTACAAAAACATACAAATGTAAACTTGCTAGAATTTACTGTAAATTTAGAAATCAGATCATATGTATGCTTATAGGATTGCATGAATGTAAAAATGAAGCGACGTTTCAGTTAACAGTTATACCACAGTTCACTACAAATATTATTTTGCATGCTATCACATTACACACATATGTATTTCAACTAAAAAAAAAAGCACGCACATTAGCACTGTACAATTACAGGATTTCTAAAGAAGGTCAGTATCTGCTAATACTACAAGGTTATCAAGTAATTGTACGATGGTATATAATGAGTCTTCAAGTATGATTTTGTCATTTTATATCAAATCGCAGGATAGTTTGAGGAACAGAGATATCAAAACAGTCTAATATGTAATTTTTTATTACCAGCAACACTACACCTAAATAAAATCATTGACATAAACAATAAAAAACTTAATATGTTAAGTAGTTCTATTGCTTTATATATGTAACAAAACTAATTAAAACATATTTTATTGTTTTTTATATTGTTTTCATATACATTTCTTGTCTAATATTGTTGCCATTTAAATCACAATATTTTTGTATATATATTAAAATCATACACTAGACATTTATTTATCCTGGAAAGTAAGATTCCAAACAAGTCAAGTATGGAAAATATTTTCTTTCTACTGCAGTTTACTCATAACGTGATTTGGCGATATTTGTGCTGTGAGTAGCATCATATTTTTACAAATAAGACAGGATCAGATTAGATGAATTATGTTTTTAAGCATTTAACACACCACACTATATGCAAGTATTTCTGTGTTAAACATCCTCTCTAATGATTATACAAAGAAACTGTTCAGCTCAGTCAACCAAAGAACAGAAACATGGCTAATTCTATAGCAAATTTCTAAATATTTCCTCAAAACAAGACACAAACGTGCTTGCCTATATCAGACTGTCACAAATAAACTTCCTGTGTTCCTTGTTTTATCATTATTATCTGCTGCTCAATGATCCAGCAGTGGTTAAAATAGAAATAGAAAGTATTTCTTGTAATCGTCACACTTACAACAACGTCCTTTGAAATCACTGCATCAGTCCAGCATTAATGATGGGAGGTTTTTTTGTTTGTTTTTTTTTTTACTTTTGCCATATGACCTTTGTAAAGTTTTTCTCAATTGCTAAATGAACTGAAAGTCAAAAGGCCTTGGTAGCCTCTTTTTTTCAATTAAACCTATGGTCTCTTTCAAGCCCTAAATTGTCAAAATAAATAAAAGAATCAATAAATAATACAGGCCCACTGTATTATTGCTCACGGATATTTCACCAGTTTCTCTTTATGAGTAGTTGTGATGATTACGGCACCTTCTTTGCCGGTGGGAACTGGACTCTTAAGCTATGAATGAAATGCATTATTGCAATAACCAACCAGGAAAAAAAGAAAGAAATCTTATAAAATGCTATGCATCCTGGTCATTAATGTTAGCTACTTCACAGCACAATGTGTTAGAAAGGCTCGCATTACAAATTGTGAAACACTACCCTACAATGCCCACAAACACCAAAAGAAATCTTGGCAAATCTGATTGTATAACAAGACAGTTGATTCAACAGTAGGCCACTACCAAAGGCTTCAAACATAATTTTTCAGTCTTTACAATCGGTGAGGCCAGTGTTCATTTTTTTCAAAATATGGAATCAATTCAAAACATTGGGGACAAAAACAAACTAAGGAAATGGAAGACAAAACATGCCATTAGCGATTTCATTAATCAACCAGCCTGCTACAAGAACTGAGGACCTCAAGATTCTAATTTAGCATTCATTGTGTGGTACCTTCTGCTTTAGCCTAACATTTCATTCATCAACCACCAAAGTTTTCAGTTGTAGGCTGCCATTTGGTTCTTGATAACAAAAGTGAAATTGCAGCAGACCTGTACTTGACGGAACAGGATTTGAGCTCATTGTCAGTTCTTGAATGATAATGAAATGCTCAAGCAGCCTGAAAATGAGTGAGAAGTCTCCCTAAACCAAATGAAAACGTGAGTGAGCGCGAGCTGGCGCTGATCAGTGCGACCCTACAAGGCCTATGCTTACTAGCACTGTTATTTATGCTGTGTCATACTGCACTGCCGTTTTATAGCAATAAAGTTAATACCAAACGTAATTAAGATAACACGAGTTCGCATACATGATTAAACTAAAAGGAAAATAACGATAAATTTGGAACCTGCTGGAGTTCAGTCGAGGTGAGGCAACTTCGGCCGTAAAATTCCCCTTTAAGGAAAACAATTACTTTATCAAACTTTTTTTTTAGATCAACTGTTTTCATCAGCTACACAAAAATCTCAAAGTCACTAAAAGTAGGTTTCTAAAGTTTCTCGTTTTGCAGTTTCATTCCAAAAAACCTAAACACGCATATCCGTTAAACGGGCACGTGCACGTAAAGTAAACTTCTGCACGCTTCTTTTGAGAAACATACTTTATATCACACGCCTGTTCAAAGAGAATATAGATACTTTAATGAATTTTCGAATGCATAATTAATTGTACAGTATGTAGGAACAGTAGAATCTTAATTAAACATTTTCACAATGAAGGGGAGCTGAAGTCTATAATAATTGCCACTAATGTATTAAGGTATAAAATGCACTCACATTTGGTGGCGTAGTGTGATCGTCTCCAAATAATTTGTGTCAAAGGCCTAGTTCAATGATGAGTTAACCTTCACACACACATGAAAACAAACGATATTTTAAATCCTAATAATCTTTGAACTACATTCAAACTGTAACAGAGAACGCATGTAAAGGTATAGTCCAAGTTTAATTTACAAAACTTACTCACGTTACTAACTTTTATCATCACATTTCAAGAGATAAACCACTCCTTTCCATTATACATCACATCTGCCTCTACAGAACCTCCAAATAATAGGCTACGCCATTTAATATTTTTTTCCCTGTGCAGAAATAACTTTATTTTTTCGACCTATATATTTCACTCCATTTGTTTTGCAGATATTTGAATTATTTTTTGGCAACTTTTTTCTTTACTCTTATAGTAAGCACTTTTTTTTTACACCGACGTCTCACAAATACAAGAACAAAACGCACAACGGATAAAGCTCACAGTTACAAATTGCACTCTCCTATTAAAACCTGCAGGACATAATATTACATGAAGAGGAACCCTTTAGCTGACATCCCTCAATGCTTTAACACGCAGCGTACAGGCCCGAATTGACAGACATTATATATCACTGTTACAGTGTTTGGGTGAAAAAGTGTCCACGGCGCTATGACATGTGTACCAGCCATTTACCAGACTTTTTTGAAAAGGTGAGTTGGACGCAAAAGTTCTATGACTGGGTGCGAATGTATGGCTCGGTTGGCTGCAAGAGTATTGTAATGACTCTGGTCGGTAGCTGCCCCGTTGTAGCAACAGAGGGTCCAAAAGAGACTGTGGCCTGGGCGCCATATAGTCCAAACTGTTTTCAAAGGTGTGATGGAAACGTGACCTCATAGTCGACTCGTTTCGTGTCTCTGGAGACAGGGAGGGAGTCGTCATCGTTCGCGTCACAGTGGTAGAGGCGGGCGTGTCTTGCTGCTCCGCTACCTCAGGAGACCTGGCCTCTACAAGGTGCTCGTCGTCCTCGCCGATTTTGGCGATGTAGGCCTTGCAGTGGAGTTTCATGTGTTTGCGCAAGGAGCTGGGATGTGTGTAACATTTTTCACAGCCTCTGACCTTGCATGTGTAGGGTTTATCGCTGGAGTGAACGTGAGAATGCTTCTTCCGGTCACTGCTGTTTGCAAATCTCCGATTGCAGCCCTCAAACTCGCATTTAAACGGTTTCTCACCTAAACGGGCAGAGGAGGGGGAAACGCGAGTTACGGGTGGGATGTACAGTCAACCATAGCTCATCAGTTCTGAGTGCATGATGTCATTAGATGTGTTATGCAGGATGTTGTACCAAAAAAAAAGTGTGCTGGTAAACACATTCAACATTCAAAGTATAGCAGGCGAGGACAGAACTTTGAGATACCACTCTTGTGCATGCAAAGCGTTTCCTATCGTTTTTTTTTAAATAGTGATGTTTTCCAGTCAGTTCTTTTCACGAAATAGCTGCTAATTTCAAAATCATGGTTCATAAGAGATAAATCAGATTTAGCTTATTAATGAACCGCAAATGCATATAGCTTAAAATAACTCAAATTGATTTGAGTAAAAAAAAATAATAATAATAATTAAGAACATAGTAGTTTAATTTCACGTTTTATTAACCCATAATAAACAGTTTACTTATAAATAATTCCATGAATTGTGTCGGTGATTCATTTTTTAATTCTGCTAAAACTGTTTTCAGTAAAGTAGGATATATTATTTTCTAATATTCGCAGATATTCTGTTAATCGACCCAATTCATACTTTTATATGCGTCCTGAGCCAATGATGATTTCTAGTTTAATAATTACAGTCATATCGATTTTCTTTCAACTTATAGATAATACCTCATGGTTAAATCGTTTTTAAAAACACACACGAAGTGGCCATTTATTTAGATAACATCCTAAAGATTAATGTGACGTCAGTTTCAAGTGTAGTGGACTTGAAGCTCGCAGAGCTTAGCTCAAGCGGGTGCACTGTACCATAGCAGAGAATTCAGCTGTGCCTTGCGTAAACGCTACGTCACAGCTCTCCGGTGCCCCGGCATTTATTTATTTATTTTCACTGCATGAATGAGAGGCACCCAAACAACTGGCCTGCGGACTGATTTTCACCAGTTTGAAAGTTTCTGAAAACGAAATAAAAATCCATCCCTCCAATATGAGCAACAAACGTTAGAACAAGCAAAATTTGCCTAAATAAATGCTTAAATCACAGCCCAAATTAAAGTCTGACACAGGCTGTAGAAAATGTTATTCTAAAGCGTACAAAATTCTAAATTAATTTATATGGCAAAACATTCTGAAAATAAATAAGTTGTGATGTTTTCTGACAGACCATTGTCAAAAGCAGTTTTCGTGAACAGCAAAAAATACCAAACAAAAAAAAAAAAAATATATATATATATATATAAACTTATACGGTAGAATATTTTATAGTGTTACTTTAGGAACAAATAATTGAACAGTAGCCTACGTTAGTCTAGTTTCTCTGTCCTGGCAATTCTTCAATTAATTTTGTGTTTGAAAAATGTTAAAGCAAAACACTAACAATGTTTAAAAACAATTAGCCTACATAAGTTTGAAGACTGTCAGTCTATTTATTATTATTATTATTATTATTATTATGAACTAACCTGTATGCGTTCGCTTGTGTATCTTGAGGTTCTCGGATCTGGCAAAAACTTTTTCACATCCATGAAAAGGGCAGGGAAAGGGCTTTTCTCCAGTGTGCACTCTGACGTGGTTGACGAGCTTGTATTTGGCTTTGAAAGGCTTTCTGTCTCTTGAACAGTTCTCCCAGTGACAAACGTAGTCGGAGTGCTCCGGTCCTCCGACATGCTCAACCGTCACATGGGTGACGAATTCATACATGGTCCCAAAACTCCTGGCGCAGGGCGGCTTGCCAGTGCCTTCTTGGCCGTCACTCCACTTGCACACCAGCTCGTGCTTTGGGTTCTGTCTGGAGCACCTGAGGAAGGCGTCACCCCCGCCTCGCTGCATGGCCATATTCAGAGGCTTATAGAACTCCAGAAACTGGGTGACTAGCTGCTGGCTGTTGGCCCTGGGGCCACTGACCGTCTGCCCGTACGGGTGCGTTCGTGAGAGAAGATCCCCCGGAAGACCCAACATCATTTGGCTGCTGAGATCTCGGCTTGCCTCTGACGAGCCATGGGCCTGCTCTTGATACGTGTTGAAGAACGTGTGGCTCCTGCCATCCCTATAGCCGTGGAGGTCACGGTACCTTCCAATATTGCCATGTTGATTAGGTCTCGGAGCCAGCTGATCAGTCACTGGTGGCATGCCTGCTGCTGACAGATTTGTCCCAATGATAATGCCCCTAGGACTGGGTTCTAAGCGATGACTGGTGTATCCAGTGTCTGGAAAATGGGTAACCGAGTGGTCAACATATGCACTGGCCCTCGTCTCGTGGTAGTCTCGCAAATTTTGCGAGGGGCAGAGTTTTAAGGAACTGCCAGTGGGGTGCCCCATGTGCTCCTCTGCCAAAGGTGGCAGCACCACGCTGGGTTCAGTATTGCTCTCCCCAGGGTTGACGCAAGAAAGAGGGCAGCCACTAAACCGCGACAGGCTTGTCATGTTTTGTTGCAAGCTTGGCTGAGGGCTTGGCAAATCAACCAACCTCTAACGTTTACGATTTACCTACAAAACTCTTCCCCATTTCCCCCGCTGTATCATCTGCATGTGCAGTTATTGCCTGTAAACCTCTCAGACGCAGGAATCGGACCCAGGTTCGTTAAGATTGGTGTGAGTCCCATGCCGTTCACTTTGCCCTCTTGATTTGTGGCAATAACCGTGGTAGTAAAATGCTCCGAACCAGGCCATACTGCAATATAAAAGCACAGCAGGCAAACCAGCTTTTAAAAAACGGTGCTTTGGGATTGGTCGGAATGCGCGATGATTGACAGTCCCTGGATTTGTTTTAAAAGGGACACGCGGGCGTTCACCACACGACTCCGTTTTCAAATATCTCAGTGCAAATGCTTTGATATGTGCCGCTCGCACACTGCCAGATATTCGCTGTTTTGTGACTTGAGAGTGCCGAATGCGATATTGTTGACTAAGATATCGAAATGTTTAAATGCCATATGTAGCCTATGTATTATTAGAAAGTCTGTGCTACGAATGCTGTGCAACTGATTTCAACCTCGAACAGAAATAACCGGATTTAAGCAACGAAATCAAAATTCTCTTTCAAGCCACAATATCAGTTTTAATATTTAATATTGTGATTTAAATTTAATTAAATTGAATATTCTTTGGTGTTACTCTGTTCAGTAGCTATAACACTGGTGCTTATCGTAAACACGATTTATTATTATTATTAGTTATTATTTAATGAATATTTTTGTATTTAAATGAAATGTTACGCTAATTTAAATAAAGGTAACTGTAACACAGAAACTTTACCGTTTGTTTCTCATGCAAAAAGTTATGAAAATATTATTTGTTATTGTTTATGTAAAATGGCATAATATTTCATATTAAACAATTCATAACATGGAAATTCGGGGGGCACTGCTTGATTATAATGTACACAAAAAATCCCATATTGTAAAACGTATCGTTCCGCATGTGTAGGTCTGTAGATCAGTTTGTTTAGTGAATGTAAGATTAATTTTATTGAATTTAGGCGTGCATTTGTATCGAATATATTTGTTGGGTTGCAAATCTAAGAAAAAAAATAAAATATATATTTTTAATTAATTGATCAAACTTAATAGCTGCATTGATGCATTGATAAATAATATATCTAATTAATAAATAATAAGTATAGCACAATAATGAGCCCCAGTAAAATTAGGGTTACGTCAAAAGTCGCATAATAAATATAACGTTAATTGTACGAGGAATATGCAAGGGTTAATAGACTTTTGACTTTCGAGGATACAAGAATGACAGCTTTAAACTTTATACCCCCAAGATGACCTGTTGCCATTTAAAAAGTACATTTATTGTTTTGTTTTTTTCAAAGTGCAAACTCGTTTAAATAACCACACAAAACATTGACATATTGAGAACAGAATTTAATTGTGTGAACTGTTGGAATCTAAAAAACTTACACAACTCAGGATACAGATCACTTACTTTTAAGTTACTCACAACATTTTGAATTTAAGAAAATAATTAATATATTTCTTCTGAAGACTTCTTTCTTCTGAAGGGCATAAACTTGGGTTATTTAATAATATAACTCTTCCCACACATGAAGTTCTTAGATAGAGTAAACATTACAAGACCATATTTACTGAGGTTACAGGAACTGTATTCACAATTAAGTAAAATCTAACAGTCAAAAGCACTATTCTCTTTACATCAACAGGGTCAAATCAAACATAATATAAGACAAGAGAGAGCAGAAAAGGCCAAGAATATATACTTTTATATGTAACGAGTCGCAATGCAGTTTTTAGATAAATCTAAAATCATAATGATCATATTATCCAACACCATAACAGAGCATTGAAAGCAATCAGTGCCAGATATTAATTTGTAAAACAAAACGGAGTGTTTTTTCCCACACCAAACAGCGACTCTTCCTGATTCAATTTCTTTCTTCGTTATTTCTTCATTACTGGAAAAGACAAAAGGCATTTCTGTACACATTCAGTTAATATCCAACTTACAATATTAAAGATATAATATTAAAGAAGAGTATAATCATATTTAAATGCATACGTAGGGAGAGAGAGAGAATGCATAAATGAGAAAAGTTATTAGGTACAGTATAGAACATTGAATATTGTGTTTTTGTGTTCGGTCAATTCAAGTAATGGTTACTAAATAGGCCTAATGGCACATATCTATAGTTCACGGAGGTCACAGACTTGTCTTTGAGACCTAGAGTGCACAAACTAAATATAGTCAAATACTAGTATCAGTGCATCCATAATCAAAGTCATATCACAGTGGTTAAATAAAAAAAAATAAATAAATAAATAAATGATGACTGAAAGGTGAAGTATTAGCCTATGAAACAAATCTAAATGCCAAATTTGCCAAATTGTAAAATAGGCTACCTGTCCTCCTTGCATACATGTAGGCTAGTATTTTTTTGTTGTTGTACAATAACAAATACAAATATAGCCTTATCTTCATTTCCATATCAATAAAACAAAAATAAAATAAAATGAATATAATTAATAATAAAATAATAGTAAAACGTGGTAATGAATGCTGGCTGAATATATTCCGTCTAATATATTAGGCTGAAAACTACAGAAAAAGTTTTCATCCTTGCATCCAACGTAGCGGGTGTTAACTTTAAAAGTTAAGAGCTAAATGTCAGTAAATGTAGATGGGCAAACTAAGTGGAAAATAGAGACAACTGAGTGAGATATAAGTGGGAAAAAAGGCACCAAACACACTACTCTAGACTTTTAACGCCATTTCTTCTCTCATTTTTAGGACTCAGCAGGGCACAATAGTCTACCCTGGCAACAGCAGTTTGCATTCACTAATAAGCAGATGCGTAACGCCTCGACAAATTTAATTTCCAGTCATTTATGCTAAACATAGTTAACAAATTTTATATAGACACGTGTTAATTGAAGGTAGCACAGTTATCTCATTACTCAATACTGATTAAATGTTTGAGATAAATAGACCCACTCCTCAACAACGCTAAATACTTTTGAATGTTTAAGGGATACGTACACAGATATAACATGCATACATGTACAGAAGGAGAAATACAGGTAGGCCTTTCTCAAAAATAAAATTAAAGTGCTATCCATAATATAGCCTGGTCTCCCTATATATGAAAGGATGACGAAGTGGTAGGTAATCGGAGTCATTTCCATCTGTTGTTGCTAAGCAGAGAAATATTTATTTTTTGCATTTATTTATATTTATTTTACGTATATACTGTAAATACGAATTAAATGAATTTACTGTTAGATTGACAACTGAAATGAATAAATAAACAGAACACCTCTATACATCGATAATTATCAAGATTATATCTTTGAACGATGCTACACTACTGACTTTGATAATTGTGTATTAAGCCGAATCATCATCTTCGTTCAGTTTGCATCTTCAAGAGTCCAACTTTCAGCAGTTTCCAGGTAATTCTGCTCTGACTAAAAAAAAATATGAAGAAATAGTCTAGTAAAGGGGGCGGGTGCTAGAGCTCATCGCATTATTCTGACGAAACATTATTTGACTACCTGAAATAATCGGTCGAAATATAGCCCTGGTCAGTGCAATTATAGACCTTTAAGTTCTTTCAATTTGACGTAGTCCAATGTGAAATAACTCACGAGGCCCCACTGAGTTAAACGGCTATTGCCCTCATTTGCCCTTTGGCCGACATTACAGTTGCAGTGCAGTAAATAAGTTAAGTCAAATAACTGAACAATTCCCTGCACAGAGAAAGCAAAGAACGTCCTTAAGAACTTATTTCCTAGCCACGCCTGGAAATGAATATGTCACATAATATATTAAGCGCGTCCACATTTAAAACAGACAAACTAGGCCTACATCTAGAGTGCAAAGTAAACCCTAGTTATCTTACTTCCGACTGTGAAACCTTAAAAAATTGCCGTAAATCTGTCCGGCGGTACAGCATACTCACATGTGTGCTCCTGTACGAAAGGGAGAGTAAGAGAGAGGGGCAGAAAGAAAGAAAGACAGCAGAGAGGAGGGGGTATAAAGCTTAGGAGAATAACTGGATATCTATATTGCTAGCAGTAACCTTTAAAACTCTGACTTTTTAAATTGGTGTTTATGCACACTACACTACATATAGGCTACATGCATACATACATTATACATCTATGTATAATGAATACGCTATTCTAAAAACTCAAACTTTTCTGATTTTTAATTTTAAAATGTATGTTTTGGAAAATTGCTTATTTTTTTCAAAACAGCTAAAATTTTCTTTGTTATTAAAAGTTAAACGATTTAGATTATTACCTGAACACAACAGGCAACTGATCAACAGGGCACTTTTATAACGTATATAATGAAAGATAGATCAGGCTACTCACCTTACAACTATTAGACTAGGTCCCTATGCTTTTTTTTCTCGTAGCAAATGTTGAAAGTGAAAGCGTGATGGCGGAGGACTAGACCGGAATGAAGAGCTGATTTAAAGATTTTTGTATTATAATCTCTATAATATAAAAGGGAGCTCCTTTCGAGGAGAGACTGAGGGGGAGAGAGAACGCGAAATGGCTTGGAGGTATAAAAAGCGCTGCTTGAAACACTCAGCGCGCCTCTGAACTTGATCAGATTTTATGTGTCCTGCAGCGAGTCACCAGCAGCCCTGTGAAACTTCCTCAATAGCAAGAATTTTTGTCGCCTTGAAAAAAATATCCTATGGATATTATGATTACCATTATATTCACTGCATTCGTATTTTTAGTTCTGCATTCTACAGAGCGATGTATGTTTCACCATTTTACGGCTTCAGGAAATTTAGAACTCAAGAAAAAAGAAAAACCTGATTAACGCATAAAATCTATGTGCATGCATTATATAGATAGATAGTTTTTAAATGAAGATAGATTATTAAGTCTTAATATTTCCTATTTCGCTTTTTTTTTTTTTTAAGAGGTTCGGAAAAAAAGTGTATTTTGAGAAATGAATTGTCAAGCAACTCCTGAAAGTTTATGTAACTTTGGGAACAGCTAACGTGCTAAGCACGGGACATAAACAAGCCTTTCTTACTGAACCGAAATAAAGTCCTGTTGATTTACCTGCAAATAATGCCAACAGCAACCAATCAAATCTACTCACTGAAACGAACTGCCATTTTCAATACTAAACCATGCCAATCAACGAACGCGCAGCCAATTAGCACCCTTCCTAGCAGTCACGTGACAAAGAAAGCGCTGTGCTTTCATTGGCCAGCGTAGAGCTGCCTCCCGAGCTCATTTATGTGCAAGGAGTGAGTGATTGACTTTATCAGTCCAAGGACATCATTCGCCTGGAAAGGGGGGGAAGTTTGATCCTCTTTCTCACGGATCCCAGTTACGGGAGTTTTTCTCCCGTTTACCGAGACCCGGGATTATCCTTTCGTTTTTCAATTCAAGATTTCTTTATTGAAGCCTACGTGAAATTGTGCTCAGTTTACCGTTACCCACTTCACTCCACTAAACTGGGGTTTCTCATATTTTTTTTTTTCTTTTCCACTTGCTTTTTCACTCGCGATTGAGCCCAATGACTATGCTCCTTGATAGCGCTCCTCAGTTCCCTGCACTAGGAGTAGGGGGGTTCGGAACGCCTAGACACCATGAGTTGGGAAACCGAGACCCCGGGCTGGGGCTCAGTCCATTCGCAGATTCATCTCACTCGGCTGCCTTCAAAATAAGTCCCGTTACTCACGATATCGCCTCCAGCCAGTCGTCAGCGTTCACACCGCAAGCTACTGGATACGCAGCCGCGCTCGGACACCACCACGGAGGACAAGTTGGTTCTTACGCCGGTGGAGCATTCAATTCGACCAGGGACTTTCTCTTCAGAAACAGGGGTGCAGGCATCGGAGAGACCGCACCGCCGAGTGCCCAGCATGGAATCTTTGCCGCTTCTGCTGGGAGTCTACACGGGCCCCCCGGAATTTCGGACAACCCGGGACATCTGTTGTTTCCTGGACTTCACGACCAGAGCGTGAGCCACACTTCACCGGGAGGACATGTTGTAAACAGTCAAATGCATCTGGGTTTACGCGGGGACATTTTTGGCCGTCCAGACCCGTACCGACCTGTGGCCAGCCCTCGTACGGACCCTTACGGCACCGCTCAGCTCCACAACTACAACCATCCCATCAATATGAACATGGGGATGAACGTACCCACACATCACGGTCCGGGGGCCTTCTTCAGATACATGCGGCAGCCTATTAAGCAAGAAATGTCTTGTAAGTGGATAGATGAGAATCAGATGAACAGACCTAAAAAGACTTGTGACAGAACTTTCAGCACAATGCATGAAATGGTGACACATGTTTCAATGGAACACGTTGGCGGCCCAGAACAGAGTAATCATATTTGCTTCTGGGAGGATTGCCCGAGAGAGGGGAAATCCTTTAAGGCCAAATACAAACTCGTGAACCACATCCGAGTGCACACTGGAGAGAAACCGTTTCCTTGTCCGTTCCCCGGTTGTGGGAAAATTTTTGCAAGATCAGAAAATCTTAAAATTCACAAAAGAACTCACACAGGTAAGGCAATCGTATTTCCTTTTTTGCTTAGCCAATGGTTTTGGAAAAAAAATAGGCCTAAATGTTCATTTATTAATAGGCTATTCCAGCGGGTAATTTATACGTATATTGCAATTCTTAAAACATTTGCATTTTCTTTTAAATTAATTTTTAAGTACTTGTAAAAAATGTAATAAATGAGTTTACCATGGAGTAAAATTTCCACAACTACTTAAACTATAGATTTGGGGAAATTAAATAACATTTGTCAAATGTTCTGGAAGATTAACTTATTTTAATCACATTTTAATTAAGGAATTTCGTTTCTTTTTCTCTTGTTTTTCCGGTGGAGCAAAATAATTTTGTTTAAATGTATATACATTGCATCTCTTTGAGGAGTACACAGAAAACATAAAATACAAAGCTGCATGCGTTGTTGTGGAGCGAATTTGTGAATGGGCTGTTGTGAAGCTATTTCTGATGCTTGTGGCTATAAAGTTATAATAACATGGGGTTTCTGTACTGTGGATGCATAAATACAATGATACACATTGGTCTGGGAAAGTTTGAAGTGGTCTAAGTGCATTTAGTCTGATGGCTGGATTTGTGCCTAAATAATTGACCCCTTTCGAGATCCACATGAAATGCAAAGCAAGCTGTTGAACGGTCTATATGGTTACACTTGGCAGAAAAGGAACGTGTGCAAAAATTGTTCACCAATTGCCACACAGCAAACACCACAGTGCATGGCGTGTTTGGTTTGCTAAAACGAATATAAAGATTCTTGGGAAGTAAAATAAAGGGTAACAGCAAGGGATATGAGATGTGGGTAACCAAACCATCCAGCTTCAGCGTAACACGGCCTGTTAATTTTCGTAAGGCATATTACATAACTGAAAGTGGTACTGAACATCCGCACTATTAAAAAAGTTACCTTACTAAAACTAAAGTGTTTGCTCTCACTTGCAGGTGAGAAGCCATTTAAATGCGAGTTCGACGGCTGCGACAGACGATTTGCGAACAGCAGCGACAGGAAAAAGCACATGCACGTGCACACATCTGACAAGCCATATATCTGCAAAGTGTGTGACAAGTCCTATACACACCCCAGCTCTCTCAGGAAACACATGAAGGTAAGGGACATTTTCTGATCAAATAAAAATGTTAAGATAAACGTAATATGCATTATACGAGCAATGCGTTTACATTCATTTAAAGCAGGCCTGATAGTGTTCTGTATTTTGCTCCAGAGATCTTAGACGTAGCTTATAGTTTAACCGTGTGCAAGCGTGTTATTCCCTCGTCCTGCCTGTATGTCATACATCTATGAACGTTGTAATTTAAGGTACACGAATCGCAAGGCTCAGAGTCGTCTCCAGCTGCTAGCTCTGGATACGAGTCCTCCACGCCGCCTGTGCTGGTTTCTACAAACACCGAAGACCCGACAAAAACACCCACGTCTGCAGTGCAAAACACAAACGCACACAGCGATGGACTACCACCTAATTTTAACGAATGGTACGTTTAAAGCTCCAAGCTGACTCTCGAATGGTGGACCAAAAGGTTCAAGTAACCTTTAAAAAAAACTATTTACGCTATGGCGTTCAAAATGGCATTGAAACAACAGGAAAAGATGAGAGTTCGCCAACAGGCCTCGTCCATTCTCAGGATTCGAAATTTGACTTTATTCCGAGTTCGAAGAAAACTAGCAAGGCATAAAATAACAAAATAACACTTTCTAAGAATAAATGGTTTTCCTTTAGTTTTCAGATTTCCAGATGATTATTTTATTTTTCATTTTATGTATTTTCTGAAGAAAAAAAAAAAGAATATTTAAAAAAAATAATGGCAAAGAAAGAATATTTCACGGTGTTTTATATTAAGGTGACACTCACATCACCTTTTGATTGATTGTTAAAACTTCAGACAGTCTTAAGAAACGTGCCAAAGTCTTTGTCTTGAACTTGAACAAAAAAAATAATAAATCATAAATAAGTATATAGCCTACTCGTGAATGTATTTCCTTGTTTGATGGAGTCAAATCTGTTGTCCAAGTCCGTTTTCAGGTGGAGAAATGTGGTATTAGCTTACGATTGTTACCTTTGAATATAACGTTGCCTTTGTTAATAATGATGTAAATACATATCCATGATGCCATATTTATCGATTTGTAATTTAATTATCGGCGGAAGAGTCGAATCTTAAATGATATTTATGGAAATGTTTTCTAACAAGACTGTACAGTTTTGACTCAATAACCAGTTTTAACGATGAAAAGGGAGTCAGTTCTAAAGTTCCCACGATACGATTGTATCTTTTTTAACCAATATATGTGTCTTATCTGGGTAGTAAAGTATTAATTATATCAATATTATGACATGACATGACCTATAGTTTCAAGTATGCATTTTCCAACGCAAGTTCATGTGAGGACCGGTATAAGAAGGAATAAAAACAGTGTTTCCCCCCCTTTTCTTTTCTCCTCCTTAAAATTAGCCATGCGAGGAAGTAATTCCAGATTTTCTGGTTCTCATCAAAATGGCTTTTTATTTATTATTCTAATTTGTTTTATATATATTTACTCTTAGCATCAGAGTATAGACTACATCTCTCTATATAAGGACACTTACAAATTCGAGAGGCCCACTGACCAGTGTTTTCATCGACACGCCAATTTATGATCAGACACACCACGCAATAGCATAGCTTTCATTCATGCATCAACTTTGAACACGTGTGACAGTGTTAAAGACATTATATTCTTGGGGTTTGAGGTACAGCCATTTGAATCAGTATGGTATTCCATTTTTGATGGTTCCAGAACTGTCTTTGTGGATGCAAGTCTGTGTTTAATGTGTCAAGGAGGAGCAATGATCTGTCACAACAGTAATCTCAAAATAAAACTTTTTGTCTGTCAGTTTGCATTGTTTTAAATGTAGTTCTTCTGTGAATATAGTGTGTTGTTTGTTATGAATACTGTGGTATAACATATAGAAAACTTTGATTACACATTTGCTTGTTTTATGTGAATAACTTTTCCAGATGTGGAACTGTATGTGTGAATGAAATTTAGCATTAAGAGTACTAGAACTTTTTGAAGGTGGAAAAGAGAGGGAAAATATGTGTTCGGTGACACCAAGAGTTACAGCGTTGCATTGTTACTTATTTTTTAAGAGACTAAAATTATGCATATAAATATATTGTGCTTATGAACATGATTTCAAACCACCAGCACTACTTTTGAAAACAAACGTAAAAAATACAGTACCTCGTAAGTAACGTGATATATAAATACGTTTATTTAAATAATTTAATGAATAGGCTATATGTTTTATATGCTATTTTCTATACGTTAAGTTAAAAAGAAAGATTTATTTCAGCCACCTTCGATGTATCTTAAGCCCTGATCTCATACAGATCTGATGTACAAATGGAGCTTGAATGTGATTCTGTGACATTTTCTCGTGGAAATGGGTCACGCATCAAGTTATTCCTGAAAAGCACATGTTTGACTGATGAACTGTGTCACTGTGCCATTTTCGAGGCAAACGATGTTACTTCAACACACCTATTCAAAATTCAGCAAAATCTTGTACTTTCTTTCGAAGTAGGGTTATTGTTTGTTGGTTTGTTTAACAAACTACTTATGACAAAATGTGAACAAGTTTTTGACTGGAATTAAAACAAATTCTGAAATGTCACGAATGAAGACCTCAGTTTTTCTTTTTAATTTCTTTCTTTTGTTATTTATTTATTTGTTTTTCTGGTTTTAACCGTGAACTTATACGCCCTTCTTCAACGGTACAAAGCAGCAACACACTTGAACTTGACAGTAAGATGCCGCCATCTTAGCATCCCGTTTCTATGAGGGACGAAAAAGTTCAGAATTGTTTAGCGTTAACGCAGCTTAACAGCCGTCTTTAGCGCGTGATTATTTCAGCATCTATCTTGGGACCTTGGGAATACACATAATAGAACCCTGCTAATTTTAAGTTTGAAAACTTTTCAAAAGATAAAGCTAAGCTATTCTCTCGATTTCAATTATGCAGGCTGGGCTTGGCAGGCATTCACGCGAAACGTGTGGTAAAAACAAGATCAGGTTGCACCAGTGTCAGAAAACACATTTTATATTTATTATATTTTAAATACAATTATTTAAATATATAGCATGACAGTGCAGCACTAATTGAGACATTACTGCAGGATTTAAAATACATAATAGAAAACGTATATAAAATACAACTGCCTAATAGGCGCTATATAGAGGCTATACATATATATATATGAAAGAAGCACGAAATAATAAAAGTATAAGTGGTGAACATGCAAAATATATTTTTTTAACTGAGTCAAGTTCAGATTTAAAGGCTATATATGCAACCTTTTTTTTTGGAGGACCTGACGGGCTCTTTTTTTCCTTCCTCGCTTGGTATGCAGTATTTTAGCCCAACCTCCATAGACTCCACCCTCATATCAAACCCACCCCCATCTTCAAATATAAACAGTTTTACAAATTCATTTAAACTGAATCTTTTCTGATTTCTGCGCAAGCGCAGTTTTTTTCTATTTCACACAACATTTTTCTCCTCTTGCCATCGGCTGGAGTCTATCTGACAAATGCAGTGACGTCAAAACATGGCGCTGGCTGTTTTGCTGAGGCACCAGCTGAGCTCGACTAAATGGGCAACCTCGACTTTTTACGTCCTGCCTAATTTTTAAAGCTGTCGCGAACAACTGAAACTATAGGAGGGTTAATATACAAGCAGGTTTGGTCCACGAACAATGCATGTCTGAAGAATTACAGGCGAACGAAGCCTGAAAACGATTAGAAAACACGTCGGCGCTGCAGTCACGTGGAAGGAGTTTGAAAATTAGCGGTTGTTAGCTGGATGAAGTAAAACGGTGAATTTAACACCCCGTTGTCAATAAAATGCTGGACAAGCAGATATGAGAAATGTGAGGTAGGGTTTTGTTTAATTAATCTGTCTAACGAATAGGCTTACATACATTTTAGTTAACCCATTTACGTAATCTATAACGTAAACACACCGAGATAAGCATCAAGTAGAATTATTCAACTGTTTATGGGTTGGATGAGTGCTCTGGCAAATACTAATTTAGGGTCCTTTTCCTAGTCCTCCCTGAAGCCACTCTCAATCTCATAGCTTTGCTGGCTAAGCGGGGTGGCACTGTCTAAGAGGATAAAGCGACACGAGCAGATTCCAAACGCTTTTTGTCACGCAACTGCGTGCTCGATCATAATGAACCCAGCAGTTACCTTGAAGGTGGCGGTATGCAGTTAGCTCTGTATGTTACCGTGAGCTATTGTTTTTACGCTTTATACTTTACTTTTCAAACATTAGAAACAACCAAATACATAATCGCCACACACTTTAACCAGCCCTTTGATGCAGAAGTTAATTCAATGCAGTCGAACAAGTAGGGGTACTTTATAGGGGATAATTAGGCAAGTCAAGCAAGGTAAACTGTCTGATGTAATGTTACAAAAATGTACCGAATATTTAGTCTATTCGTTTAATTTCACCATTGTCGAAAACACTGTAGATTAGACGTTATGGCATTAGTTAGCCTACTTTTAGCCTATATAAAATAATATACAGCTAAAATTGTATTTAAACTGAAAACTCCAGAGCTTAACTAGCTACAATACGCTATAATATAAGTGAATTTGACTGCATTTGTTTTTAACTCGCTATTTAACAAACAATACCAGAGTGAGGTGGAAGGTAGGGACAATTTGCACGTCAATTAACCCTTTTCAGTGCGCTCTACCGATGCTTATTCACCTGTAGGATAGGCGATGAATATGCAAAGGTGCTCAATATGACTGTTAATCCAGGATGTGTCCTTTCAAAATCTACTTTGAATGTGCTGCAAGCCTATTGTCATGTTGAAGCAAGGCAATTGGAGCCATCATTTACCTTGATGATTCGTAAAGTTTGCCTTTAAATTGATTTACCCTTCACATCCCTTCTGGAATTACCTAAGGGTTTTTTCCCCCGGTACTTTAAATAAGACAAAAACGATTTTACTACCAGAATTAAGTCTGTAACTTGTTCCTTCCTCGTCGTTTTTGTTATGTTAGTGGACATTTTATCTCCTGTATGGCCTTATTTGCAGCGGGTTGTTAGCGCAGATGGTGTCTAAAAATTACGATTTGCGTCATATTAACGGCTTGATAGATATATAGATAGATAGATATGCAGATAAAGAGTTTCTCTTTGTGTTAGTAGCCTATAAACATTTTATTAGCTTGTACTGGTAATTTATTTCCAGAAAAGGGCAGATTAAACACAAAGGGGGAAAGTTATTATTTTTAATTTCAGAGAGCACAGGCCTATTTTAACAAGGAACCTAATAACGTAATAGAATGAAACGTCAAAGTCAGCGCATATAAAAACTTATGTTTAAACGCCTTCATTGAAATGCAGCCCCACGCGATTACGTTTTAGACTACGTCGGGTAGACTGTAACACACAGGGGAAATTTAGGTGTAACGTTTAATTACATTCAAAGAAATAGTTATGGGGGCTTTAAGGACTCTTACTTCGATGACGATAAGAAGTTATTATACCGAGACGTCATGAACTGTAGGCCTATCTTTATGCATAAAAGTAAAAGACTGGGTAGGATGAATTTATATAGACCCAACTACTTTTCACGCTCCGAAAAGTTTAAAGTAGCCTGTTTGCGGTTTAAATAAGCATGCTGCGAATCAATCTGCACCTTAAAAAAAAAGAAAGAGTACAACGTTTTTTTGCAACTCCTCACGTCCTCTGTCACATTGAATGCACTCCTCCTTCCAACGTTTTTATCTACAAACTTTGTAAGTACATATGTATTAAAAATTATGTAAACAACAGGGACACCGTGTCAGCACAACTGTTTCCATAATAGTTATAGTACACCTTTTCCCCTCTTTATTTCCCAATCCAAAAGTGCATTAATATCTGGCTTTGAAGAAAATACCTCTGATCCTTGCCATGGTATAATTCTCGGTTTCACTGCATTCATTCACCAATTTTAATATCTGTACATTCAGTTAATGTAGACATGTTCACCATTAAAAAACAACAACAAATAACAAGATTAGGAAGACATGGATATTATACACTAGGGCCCGGTTTCACAAACAGGGCTTAGCTTAAGCCAGGACTAGACATTAGTTTAATTAAGATATTTAAGCAACTTTTACAAAAATGCCTTAAAAGAAAATATTACAGGTGTGCATCTTAACACAGAACAATGACACTGACATGTTTTAAGATGTGTCAGAGCGAGATATTTTCATCTCAAACATGCAATTTAGTCTGGGACTAGCTTAAGCCTTGTCTGTAAAACTGGGGGTAAGTGTTTTACCTAAACTTCAAGGGAATTTGATTTGCTTTAAAGAGGAAAGACATTAAATCATGTGACTATCTGCCAAAAATGAATGCACAGTTTAGCTGGAGCTTTGGAAAATGTTCTGTAGCCTATTTACATGATGTTCACATCACCAATGACCATGTAAAACAATATTAGATATTACAAATATAAAAAATACTGATTACTAGAAGTTGGTTTCACTGGTTTGACATCATTGTGAGTCACTTATCAAATTAATACAGGACATGGAGAGCTAAGTTGGCCATCACTGCATGAGTAACACCTGCAAACAAGGGTCAGGGGCCGCAGGGGGCGAGAGAGCAGGTGCTAGTGATTTGGAAGTAAATTCTAAGAATATTCAAAAGGCATAATCTTTGGAACAAAAAGTATCACTTCTGCTTCAGCTGACATAACACGACTATAATTGACTCTTCAAAAACAAATTTAGCCCTTAAATCAAAACATAAAACTGTAGGTGTCACCTGTTAGTTGGTCAAGTCATATACAATTTTTTTTTCTTTTCATAATTTACTGTTTATATTAGTAACTAAACAAAGATACA
This sequence comes from Enteromius fasciolatus, assembly GCA_032361145.1. Taxonomy (NCBI): domain Eukaryota; kingdom Metazoa; phylum Chordata; class Actinopteri; order Cypriniformes; family Cyprinidae; genus Enteromius; species Enteromius fasciolatus. The sequence goes on from JAUMHR010000064.1 coordinate 13,361,711, forward strand.
AGCAGCTCATACTGAAGCTTCACACTGTAGATCACGCAGGTAATGATTTATTTCCTGAGGTGACTTCCAAATCTGTGTACTCACTTTTATGGTTTCACAAAAAGTCATTATGCACAGGTATAGAGGCTATCAGGGGGTGGGCAGCCAGGTGCTGTTGGAAATTGCTTGGCTATTGCCAAAGAGACCTCATGCCAGGATAATGCAAGGTCCAAAGGTGCACCAGAGTCAATCCAACCACTCATGCTGCTTACCTCTCAATACCCCAGGGCCAATCTCCTGTGTAATTGTTTTTCTGGTTTCATCTGTACATTTTTGTGGGGTATTACAGAAAACAGATCACATATTTGTCTTCACTTACTCACTCATTTTTTAAAAAAAAAAACCCAAAAGAAACAGAGCACAAGTGCCGGTAAACTAATGTGTTTCCTAACCATGCTGCCTTTGTGGCACACAAACACTAACTGCAATCACAATTTCTAATACTGAGCAAACATTATCACCTAGTAATATTTTTTCATTTAGGGCAAATGACACTGCAACGATGTTTCATATAAATCTATAAATGTACAGGTTTTATATTGCAGTTTAAATAGACGTTTTTTTTCAATTAGCCTACTAAAAAGAATCACGATGATGAACAGTAAGGTAAGTTAATGCTGTCAAATAAAAAATAAAGTTCGAGTATTTGAAAGACAAACAATGCATAAGTGAAAATCAGTTAATTAATTTCCAAGTTCAACGAGGAGAGGAGACTACCTCATCAGGCGGGTGAACACTGCAGCGGCAATATTACGACGCAATACTTGTGTTGCTAGAATACTATCCTGTATGTTTAATATCAAATAAACACATGCACAACGACATATTCAAAATAGGCTGCTAACGGCCGTTATTACGCTGAAAGACTTGAATACCTGCAACTTAAAAATGCAAGCGAGTTGAATTCACAGATAATTCGATTTTACGTTTTAAACAAAACAAATAATTCAACAGACTTGCGAATTCAACGCGAACTACAAGAATAACAATCATACACGCATCTCCGTGCAGTACAACAAAAATACTTTCATGCAGCATGCATTAGATGCACTAAGTATAACTAAGTTTTTAAGTCACGCCATACTTTGTCAATGTTTGTCATAAATGTCACAGACCGCCTGGTTTAACCCTGCAATTCTCACACACAAAAAAAGTCAGAGCATAGAGTTATTAACAACTCACTTGGCAAGTCCTTGAGAAACTCACTCGAAATGAATGTCAAAGAAACTTCAATCATGCACTATAGGTCAGATTGCTGCAATTTCCCTGTCTCAGAAAACTCAAAAGTGTTCTGCTTCGCTCTTTTTTTTCTTTTCTTTTTTTTTTTTGGTAAGTGAGGAAGGAGTCAAATTCATTCGTTTAAAGATTAAAGTCGTCATAGAGATTAATCGTGGCCAAAAGAAACGTGTTGATTTTTGTATTTCTTACATTAGGTAATATAGTCTTCTGAGATATCATATCCTTAGGACACTTACATAAAATGCACCTTTTAAAAACAATGAATTCTGCAGCTTTATATTTAAACACTAAGTTAGCAGAAGTGTTTTCCCTAAGGTTATTAATAAATGTATTATGTCGCCAGTCTGGTTGTTTCATTTAATATGCCGCCATTCATGCATTCGACGCCTGATTGCGTCATAAATGAACAGGAACGTGAAGCAAACCGCTCGTCATGTAAAACGCCATGTCTTAAGGTTTATGCATGCTAAAGTGAGGAAACGAAGCAATTTTTTTTCCGACTAATACATTTTAAATATTTATATAAAGCTCTCTTTTTTTAAAATATATACTCAGGTGATATACGGGAGCATCTATTTCACACGAAGTCAGCTTTAAGTTAAGTTGAGGAGAAAAAAACACTTACAATGTAAATAAAAAACAAGTTGTCCGCGAAATCGGTCATACAGGCCAACATTTTGCATTCAGATATTAGCATGTTTCGGGAGAAAATATTCTTTCTTCTCAGAAACGATGTCTGTGTGTCTGCGTGTCTTGTTTAATTTTGCCAAATGTGCCTGCGCCCTGAATGATTTTGGTACATCACCTAAATAAGGTGAAATCTGGGGCATACGGGCTCAAGTAGACTGGTTGTCGGAGTCGGTGAAGTGTAAAATTGCAACACCAGACAGCCAGCATAATAGCTCAGAAGGGGGCTAATGTTCATGCTACATTCACAGAACATTTTTATAATTGCTAAATTAAAAAGGGCTATATATGTATACAATGGTTTATTTTGTGCTTGGGGCTTTTTAAACTCATTTGCACTTTGAAATTCCGAATTCTCTGCATGTCACACACTTATCTCATATCGATACAGCTTACAATCATAAAGTAAAGCGAGGCTGCATGTGTTTATAGCAGCCTCTCACACATGTGTTTCATTTTTTAATGTGTGATCTGCAAGTCTCTATACTTTTTTTGAAGTGACAACACTGCCCTCTGCTTTAACAGAAACTTCATGGTTTCTTCTCCATCCTCTTAAACCCCTGAATGACAATGTTACAAAAGATATAACCAATAATTCAAGCAAACATAACAAGATTAATTTAGACTGTTTAAATGCCCGCAATTTAATAAATAACTAAATAAAATAATATATTAAGCAATCATAATCAATACTGAGAGACATAGCCAAAAGGAGATCTTGGCCCTTGTTAAAATTCTCTAAAATTGAAAAGCTTCTAAACTGACTAAATACCTAATACACTGGTGGGATTTATTAATACTGAGTCATGGACAGTTCAGCAGACTACTGTCTGAACATAGAGCATAGACAGACAGACAGAACATGTAGATTAAGGATTAATCCATGTCAATTATTAATCCATGTTTAATTCCAGCTTCCCCCTAAGAGTGGGACCCTGTTAAAAAAAAATCAGACCATTCATTGCAAGATCCGACTGAAGGAAAGCGGATGTACATCCTCAACACATCCCACAACATATCAGACAAAGTAAATAAATAAATAAATAAATCCAACATCAACAAATTAAACTTTAAGGGACGAGTCAAAACAACTTTTTTTTTTTTTTTTTTGCTAGTGTACATCTATGAAAAAAGGGGGTGGAACAAACTGTACAGTGTCACAAAAAACCACACATAGTCTTTGCATTAGTATTACCTCACACCAAAAGAGTCAAAAACAAATAAATATAAAAACAAAATATCAAATGTTTTAATTCTTACACGCACTGCACTCAAAAACAGGAAGAAGCTTTCATTTGATAAAGCCTTCTTCCTGAGGCACTTTGCAATTCCGCAGTTGGCTATGCAGAAACATTTTCTCTCCCGATGGTCTCTTAATAAGAAACATTAAGAGATACCCATCACCCCCAACTGCAAGACTACAGGAAAAATTACTATACCCTTTAATAACATACATTAACAGCAGCTGCAGTCTGAGTAGCTTCAATTCTCACTGGTCTGCATGTCACATGCACTAGGCAACAACCAGACTCTCACAGGCGTTCCAAATGTCGAAATAGTGACTGATTATATATCTTTATCTAGAATATAGAAGTAATACTTCTATATTCATCCTTGGGTTTTTTGAAATGTTACTTGGGGTGGTGGTAGTAAGTATGGCATGAAAGTAAAAGCTTTAGAGGTAAAAATATGTAGCGCTTTAAGATGTGATGGAAACTAGCATTAGGTTAAAGATGTTACACACCGGACGGACAAGATTGAAGAGCCTCTGCACTGACATGGTTGCCTCTTATTATGCACATTTCAGTCATCCTGACGTGCATTCATATTTTTTCATTCCTGCCTGACACATTTTCTTTTCAATTAACCATTAGACCTGTCATCTCCTTTACTGCACACACATACTCCTTTTTTTTGCATAGAAATTGCTCTCCAATTAAAAGTAATCAAAGGCTGATGAGTAAAAAGCATGGCTATTTTCCACGCTTTTATTTATTTATATAATTTGTAAAGCGATTTCCTCTATATCGGATGATTTTTGATGGCCAGAGGATTGGTAGAACAAAGAAATTGTTGTGTGGAGTCACTAATTATTTAAATGATCTTTTTCATTTATTTGAATGTCAACTTAACGGCAAGTTGTTGCGTCCCAAATGGACGGGTGGGTTGAAAAAATAAAAGCTATCCATGCAAACTCCAAAACTTAACGCCACAGATATTAAATGGCATCCTACATAACATCCTTTCAGCGTGGAAAGTTTAACAGCAAACCACAAAACGAGTGACTTGATATGCTTTTAATTAATATGGAATGACGTGCTGTCCATCGAAGACTACCTTGGGACCTGAAGAAGAGGCAGGGACAGCTGCGTAATTACTACTCTCACTTGTACAGAGAGTAAATAATTTATTGCCTATAGTTGCCATTAACTGAAAAACAGCTGTATTTTTACATTTTGCTGAATCAGGAAGAAAATTTGATTAATGCAGCTAATTTAACCAATCTTGTCTTAGAGAAACAAAATGCCCAATATGAAACTAGTTTATCAAAAAAACATTCAAAGTCACATTGTACAATATATTCTGGATCTGTTTCAGTAGATTTAGCCATCAAAAGCATGGTGGTAGGAGGCAAACGGCCAAAAATGCACAAATGGCTGCCAAGATGCTCTAAAAGTGAAACATTTATGACCTCCAATAATAACATTAAATGTTCCTGTAATAACATTTTGAAAGCGATTTCTCTCTGGTGATTTACAATGGATTTCAGTCTTTAGCCTGTAAATCAAATACAGGCTATACCCACACACTTGCTAGCTTGTATAGACTGTTTTCACCCACATAAACTGCTTAATGTCAATTATGATTTCCACTGGCTGAATTTAAAATCCCCACACATCTACAGTACACACACTACGTTGCTGTAACTACATGAGCGCAGCATCCACACAATTACGTCTCCCGGCATCTGCCTCTGGAGACATTACGGGGGACATCCTGGAGCTGGAGCGCAGGCCTACCTCTGTGTCAGCACTCTGAGTGCATAGATCATGACACCTCCATTTATTTTTAAAAAGAGAACACTGTAAACTTTGAAAGCGCCTGATAGATTTGTTCGACTTTTAACTACAAGAAAAGATTCATTCACAAGAGCACACAGAGCATAACTGTTCACACATTTGCATCTGATCTGCTCTTGCACGGGTCCTGGGAACAGTAGAGAGGTGTGTGCAATCTGAAGTTTACACGATAGCACAGTTTTTTAAAAACCTTGCCCCCGACCACATGTGGAGTTATGAGATCTCTAGCAAGTGTAAACTCAGCAAGGAGTCTGAAATACGACTGTATGAGCACAGAGAACTTCTCTACAGTTACATCCACTTATTTCTTAATGCCTGGAAAAGTGATGTGCTAATCCTGAAGAGAAACTAAAACTTCTTTGAAATACGTCTGTGTGAGAAAGAAAGAAAGAAATAATAAAAGAAAATTACAAAAATATGTTTTTTTAATATAAATGGATGTAAATTAATATATACTTTAAAAAACTGTTAAAAAAAATTTGAATATATTTTGTGAATTTTAAGCAGCAACTCTTTAGTATCACACAATCCTTCAGAAATCATTCCAAAATACTGATATAATGCTCAAGAAACATTTCTTTATGAATGTTTAAAAGACAAAAGTTGTGTACTCTAATATTTTCGATGATTATTCTTCAGAATTCTTCAAGAAGTTTTTTTAAACACAGAAATTTGTATGCAACAATGTGTGTGTGTGTCTGTGCGTGTATATATACTGTATATGTGCTTAATTAGCAGTAATAAATGGCTAATATTCTAGTAATATGCATGCTAATAAGCAACTAATAGTTGTAACCATAAAAAATAAAGTGTTTCCGTATCTTACTGACGTTAAACATTTGAAGTGTCATTTTTAGATACATATATCATTGGAGCAAGGTTAAAAAAATACCATGAAAGCTCAAATTGCAGACTGTACACCAAGACAGTCTACCGCTTACATCACTTCAACCATGCAACAAGGTCTGTTCAATATTTGCAACATGTGTGCTTGTCTTCACTCAGCAAGAGCTCTGTCTGTCCTGCCTTTCTTTGTTACAGCCACCGTGCTTTGTGCAGTATGTCCTGCATTTGGGCTCCCGCCTTTGCCGGGGCCACGAAGAACTCTCCAAGTTTCCATTCATGCTTCTCATTACTGGGGCATGTTGGGGTTTTATGGAGCCTTGTAAACCCTTGAATTACTGCACTTTAAAATCGATTTTGACACTATTATGTGACTGTGCTTATGGTGAAGCCTTTCATTGCTAGACAGAGGACTCATAATGGCGGACGACAAAAGAGCATGACTTGTTAATTATTTTTAACTGCCGGATAAAATGATTATGAACTAGGTAAAAATGCACCAAGGGCCCGTAAGGGGGTGAGACATGTAATGATGTTTTGTCAAAAACACGGCAGTCGTAAACTTCCTTTAAAAAAATGTAAATAAATAAAAGCATAAACTAGCTACACTTACAATGCAACTAGCAAACTTAGAAATGTAAAAAACAGAAATGAAGATAAGACTGTGACATAACCTAACTAAACGGTAAGAGTTAGAGCTGCTGAGTAAGAGTCTTGTGACGATCTGTCTGTGCATTTCTCCTCCCAGGCTTCTTTGAGAAGGGAGCCGTCTGCTGGGCGGCAGAGCGGTCAGAATAGAAGGTGGCAGCCAGTCAAAACACTGCCTGTTATTCCAGCCAGGGCCCAAGTGCCAGTGAAGAGCTTCTTTTCATGCGCCCTTAATGTGGTAAAGTGATCTGCTGCACAATAGGGACACTCAAGGAGGCCATCCCCAGCAAACAGGCCAAAACAAACAGCTCCCCTAGGCCTGGCTGCCTCACCCCCCGGCCCCTTGAACACATCCCAGCACCTCTCAGGTCTGCTTCGGTGGGCATGCAAACAGAAAAACACTCAAAGTTACAGTATACATCTTTTCTTATGCACACACTGTTTCTGGATGTGTACACAAATAACATCCACAAACAAATAAAACACGAACACATGCTGCAACAAATAACGCGCGTACCGCATGCAACCACACATACTCCCGAAAAATATGCTGAGCTCACACCCTCATGCGGGGTATCAAAACAAGCAACAGTTCTGAAATCACAATGAAGAAAAATTCCTCATTGTTATTCTAACAAAAATAACAAAACTGCCACACTGCTAATTGAAACACTTTTGTCTGCAAAATCAAAGCCATGTGTGAGACCAGCAAAATCAATTGCTTTAAGCGATATGCAGCAAACTAATAAAACAGGAAATGATATCATACTGAGTCTCCCATTTTGAACTTTTATGACATGGCGAGGTTAGTTAAGGTTATAGTGCCGTGTGACTCCATCAAAAGCAATGATGTTTATATATACATACATCTACATAAACACACACATTTGGAAAACAATGATTATGTATTAGGAAAGTTCAAAATTCAAGGACACTCTTACATGTAATTGACCCACATTTCCACATATATCTAACAGGCCAATTTCATTCACATGGCTTTCTGCCATTCAGGAGCTACAACTGGAGAGGCGTGTATGTTAGTATACAGAGAGCGCTGCGGCTGTGGCTTTGACTTTGTGTGGAAGCGCTTTCAATATTGACCACAGCGAGCATTTATGCAGCGGCCCAGCTGGCTCAGAGACAATTTGGCTGACAATGACAGAAGAATTAGCACTCACTTTTACAAGCTCAGCCTCAAATTACTTCTCTAGCACTCCGCGCTAGCTTCAGTAAATGAGTCGAGGCAAATTCAAAAAGAAACTTTACATGTCCGCCCCATGTCTGTAACAAGCCTTCTCCTCCGATCCAAAGACATAATCGTGACAATAAAAGCCCAGGCGTTTACCACACACCAAAGATCATGAGAATTATACAAGCTCTACAACCGCTCCTGGAATGGGCCTTTTTCTAGTTTGCAGCGTACGAGGGAGAATGAAAGGCAAATGCTTTTCCCTCTTCTCCTCTTTCTTCACCCCTCTCCTCCTTGTCTGTTGAAACATGTGGTCAGCTGTTGTGCTTCCATGTGGTCAGATGATCAAAGGCAGAGCGGGATAGTAATTGTCCCCTGCTGAAGCGCAGCTCGGCCTGGGATCAGGGTCCCAGCAGGTGGGGGGACAGCCATGAGAACGGCCGGAGAAGCCGGAGGAACGCGAGAGGCCCTGCCTGGCAGAAATAAAGACTTCCTAAGGGTTCCTCTCTGACAACAGTGCCGCTTGGGGAGAGTGAAAAATGAAGCCTCCACACATTTAGGGTTTTTTTTTTTTTGAAGGGGGGAAAAAGGGGGCCACAATGGGGGGATGGTGAAAATGAATGCGCAAGAACAAGAGATTATAATATTTGGAGAAAGGGAAGACTTTGATTGTGCGACTCTCGCCTCGGTTGCTAAATTTTAGCATCCCTGATCTGCGTTTTCTAGAGGAAACAATCATGTCACCTAGTTTCAGTTGTAACGATTATGCAAAAGCCCTCGTGCAATTGTTGGAAACCCAGTGTACGGGTGTGTCTGTAAAGAACGGGCCAGTAAGAAAGAGCGCACGAGAGAATGAGATACACCGTGACTAAGTCAGTGTTTACCTGAAGACCAAAGGGAGCTGTGAAAGCTCACAAGTCAGCCTACTTCACATATATGTGGGAGCCCACAAAACACTTTTCACTGCTGTCTGTCATTTTGATTGCCCAGCATGACTCCCTCCCCCCTCAGCAAGCCCCCCCCCCACCTCTTCCTCTGGCCAGATGGCTTTTTTTTAACAGTCTGTGTCTTGCACCTCCACTCTCAATCCTTGGAAGAAGCGGGAGGAAAGGGCCAGCGGGGGACATTGGGCTGTGTGGACAAATGGTTTTGAGGTAGCAGAGCAAATAAAATGGATTAAGGGGAACCTTTTCACAGATACCCCCAAAACTAACCGAGATGGACCAATCTATCTGCACAAATAAGAAATCTTTGAATAGAATGAAACAAACACTTCCACCGCACCTGAAAAAACAGACACCCCAAAGGCAAGGTTTCAGGCTCCACATATATGTATTTTGATGGGTACATTGTAAGAACATGAACAAATTTCTCTTCAAAGCTTTTATCTGAAGCTTATAGGTGTTCATTTAACATATAGAGTAGCACCTCCAATCATCAGAGCAGGACACGAGGCGGTCTGACATCTACAGAAGACTATCATTGCAACAAAACATATTCATCAAATCCATTCAAACACAGCAGGTATATTTCTACAACACCACAAAGGCCCTCGATTCCTTCAAAGTGGAAAACGGACAGGAAACTCTGTGATTTCATCATCACAAAAGATTTCTGTTGCAACCCGAACCTGAAGCCAACAGACCTGCAGACATTAAGGAGGCTGCTTGATTGACTGGAAAGGGGTAAATAGACCTGTCAGTCTCCTCACAGTCCCGACAGAAATGCCTGGGCTTTGAGTGATGGAAGATGTCCCTCTTGCACAATCCCATACATTGCAAACTCATTCATACACTTTGCCACAGATCTTCTTGTAATATCTGACAGTGCTTCGGGGATTAGAGGATCAAGATTCAAGGCTGAGCCTTTTGTCTTTGCAACCGATTCGGATTTGTCTCCAGTCTCTCATGATGGCCGAAGCACTCCAACGGTCATTTTAATAGCCCAAAATAACCCATTTGATGCCGTTCCAACATCAGCCAAATCAAATGCAAAACAATGACTCCATACGTACCCAAAACTAAATGTCAGAGCAAGAAAGAACTGACATTTGACTTCCTGATGAATGTCATTATGTCACTAGGCAACATAGCATGGACGTCCTGCCTGAATAAAAAGAGCCATTGTCAGACTGCAATCAATAAGAGAGCTAGTTTTTTTTGCAAATAATGCACATGAAAAACAAATGGCACATACTAATCAGTCTTTTTGTTTGTTGCGGAATAGCGGGAAAAATCCCTTTTGAGCTGACTGTTTGCATTTTGTCTTTTCAAAAGCCCTTTTGGCAGTGTATGGGGTATTTGTAACAGCCAAAACGAATAATTATTTTATAAAGGTTTAAACAGATACACAGGCCAATTTTATAATGTGCCTACATGGATTTAGAATCAGGGTGTTTGGTTTGTAAAATGAAAAAAAAAAAGCAACAACAGAAAGATCAGTGCTGAATCTAATGTCACTGGATTAGATCAGCGACACCGGCCCGTCCCTTCACATCAGGTCACAGGCTCCATGTCACATGACACCAGGGCTCTGACCCTTTCTGTGGTGACATGTTACTCTGAGGTCATTCAGGTCGCTCAATTAGCAAAGGAGACAAAGACCTGGGCGTAGAGGAGGCGAGAGGCCAACCGTCCCATCCAAAGCAATCCAACCACGTTGCTCTCAGTCGCCCGTGTGCGTCTGCTTGTCTGGCCAAGCCCTCATTTAGCAGTTCACTGACTGGAGACATGCCCGCTGCTCTTCACGGAGCGTGCGGTGACAGCCAAGAGTCACTAAAGAGCTGAAGAGTCACTCCTGTGCCACATGGCGAGATTACGATCGTACGTTGACGCGTCAAAAGTCTGGTCTTGAATTGACTGGCACGCGTATTAGTGTCAGAAAGTGTCTGATGTCAGACAGACTGGCATCGACCGGCGCACATGCTGGGAGGGGAAATAAAGCTGCTCTTTGGTGTAGTAACAGAACATGCAAGGAAATGTATGCAGGCATATGTGTTTATGCAGTATAGCTTACGCTGTTACACAAACATCAAGGCGTTCATTCATATGTCTTCCCATGCACACACCCCCTGACACTAGACGCCCACTTGTATACAGCCTGTTTTCCATCTTGCTTTCCATCTTATAGACGCTCATCCAGGGGGAATGAAACGGAGGAAGATTTCAGCAGAGAGCATGAAGTATGTAGTCGAAGGTATTTTAGGTGCACCTCATTCTGATGGAGGCGTCTAGAGGGCTCAATCAGAGTTTAAACCCTCCTCTTTTCGCAGGAGCGATCAGGGTATGCACTTAGTATCTTTTTTATCCTGCAGCAACAACCACACATATTGCCGGTGTACTTTAATGATGAAGACAACTTGCTGTCAGAACGGATTGTTCCCTGTGCTTCATCTACAGCTCTCATAAATCTAGAATATGCATGGAAAAGATGAGGAAACTTGCATCAAATGATTTCTAGCTACGCTGCTGTAATCTTCGTCCATTCTAAAAGATTCACTCTTGCAAACTCGCAAGGGCTAAACTACAGCAAGTGCGGCGCAACAGCTGGCCCTGTCATTTCCCTAAGAATACAAACCACCGCAGCTGCTCTCACCGGCATCTGCTGAGCTGTTTATGAAAATAAACGGCGCCAAACCCCATAAACATCCTCATAAAGTCATCAACTATCTCCGAATTTACAGCACTGAAAAATGCATTAGGCCCTGCCTTGATTTGATAGCACTAAATTTCTCAGCTCATAAATATATTTATATAGCCTATTCACAGAGCACACCAATTACAAGGCGAGCAGGGAAATTGTCAAACAATGTTTCGACATGTTTAATAACATTGGGGTATGATTTGTCAAGGCAGTGCACCAAACATAGCCACTAATGAGTAGCAATGGAACTCGGAGGCTGCCTGGCCAAATCACGGGGCCTTGGAGGACTATTCAACCATTGTCAACAATTTCACTCTCAGTCCGCACGCAAAGCGACAGAGACGACCGTTAGTGGATAGCACTTAGCTAATGGCTCCCTTTTGGCAGCCGTAATTACACAATGATTAGCTTTACCCACTTCAAACTTTCACACTTCACCTTGTGTTCCTGTAGTCTGCGGTGAGCAGCTATGCAGACCGGCCAGAGCCAGACTTGTTCAAAACAGCACCTTCACGTTGTGGATTCTACGTGTGTAGATATATTTAGTTAGTGCTAATCCAATTGAATCCAATGCTTCCTGTCAGGCAAGGTGCTTGCAGACCACATAAACGTATTAGTGGACAATGAAACCTCAACTACCGTAATCTAGAGTTTACTGAAGTCCAGACGAAGTAAAAGGTTAGCATGCTTCTGTGAAACGAACATTAGTGTTTGTCTGTTGGAGTGATACTGAGGTTTGTCATGAACACAAATGCTTGGAGGTAAGCAATATTTTCTACTGAAAATTGGAATAGAGTCAAAACACATGCAACTAAGATTATTCAATAAATTCTGCTCTGTTTCTATCATCATCATTACTTTAACATTAACATCTATTAAACGTTTGAATATATTCAGCATATCTTAAAGGAAGTTAATTAACTAGCACATTAATTTTTTCTAAATAAATCGAATAAAAATTTTTTTATACAATGTTGAAATAAATAGAATGCATAAAATGATACTTTAAATACTTATACAGTACATAAAAAGACTATATAAATGTATATATATTTATTCACAAAAATCATAGGATTCACATGTCAGATCTGCCAGAGTTGAAGAGCTGGTCAACAGAGGGAAATGACGAGATGTCGCTGGTGGTCTGCCACTGGAAGTTGAACATATGGGAGGGGAGGGCTTACTGGGTGAAGAAACTCAGCCACCGTATTACTTTACAGATACATATGCTGGCAATAACTACAGGGAACGGGTTGCAAATATGATACTGGGTGCTATGAGCCAAACTAGCTGAAACTTGATTAATTGAAAACAACAACAAAATAGTACCTTTTTAAATGCAGGTACATTTCTTTCTCTTTTTTTCAAATAAAAAATATATAAATAAACAATTTCAAATCACTATGAACATTTCTGGGTAACATTTTGAACAACTGAAGCATAGCGAGCAATGCTTTTGTTTCTGGTACAGAGACAAAAATGTAAATGTGAAACATGCTAACAAATGGGAACCCTGATGTCACAGCAAATGAACAGTTTTAGTAACAGCTGATAAAAAAATAATAAAATCAATAATGGCAAAACAAACATCAGAATTAAACGAAGCTTCTCTATCGCTGCATTTGGTTGCAGTAGTCAAGTTATTTTGCCCGTAACTTCCCAAGCTAAATCAATAAATATCCTCTTGTGTTGGTTTCCACCATCAATCCTCAGCAGAGCTAAAAGAGGGAAGCACACCTTCCTCTGATCAATATTACAACAGCGAGGCGAAGGGCAGGCACCTGAGACTCCTGCTTTGTTGCCAGATAGGTCTTTATATGTTCTCTAGAGGACTTATTTACCCCAGCCTTCAGCCTAGATGCTCAAGCCACTACATTTCTGGCCTATCCACCTTGACGCCCCCCTCTTCGCGCAAGAAGCCGGATTCAAGTGATTTCTCTTTTTTCCAGTCAAGTTAAACGGTGCACCGTGTGCTCTACTGGATGGCAGGAATTGAAACATTTAAAAAGCCAACAGCGATAAGCCAAGCACAGACACCCCACAGACAGACCACCTCGCCTTGGAGACACTTAAGCGTCTGTGGCTTTGACAGCATTTTCATCACACCCCCTACCCCCCTTCACCATCTGTCAATGTGCCCGGCAACATCAAACCAAGTCTGAGAATGGAAAACCAGGAGACAAACCCATCCACGATACTATCCTCTGTGAAAAAAACAACACCGTCACTTGTAGCAGAAAGCGAGTCGCTTGGCGTCTGTTAACGTGCATTGTGCAGGTAATGTTTTTCCTCTTTTTCTCTCACGAGGAGAGGCCAGCGTCGCTGCCATGTGTGCAGTTAGAGGCCGCCCTGGCAGCGAGCACTGCTTGCACTTGCATCAATTACAGCGGATGGGCCTGACAGCTGTAATTACATACCTCAACACTGATTATGTGCGGTCTGTCATGGAGACCAGCAAGGCACCTATTTTCATGCACTCGTTTAAGCAGTCAGTTGTCAGGGCAAAGTGGCAAAGCAGGAACGTCCCTCTTCGAGAAGGAGGAAGGGAGGGAAAGTGGCGGGGATGTAGCTTGCGTGGAGTTAAGTAAACCCCCTCCACATGCTCTCATCCCCAACCGCCTCGGTCTTGGCAAGATCTCCTGCTGCTCAGGGCAGTAATAGCTACTGCATAAAGAGCCCGTGTTATTATGGTCACAATAGTGAAGGACTCATAGGAAATTGGGGTAGATCTGCTCATTGATGCTGTTGTCTTCTCTTCGGCACGAAGGAAAGACCTGTGCACAACCAATTTAACTGGAAGTTGTCAATAGGACTCAACCTAGTATTTTAAGTGGCACAATGATACAGATATGGTTACATTAGAGGAGGAAATGAAGGAAAGTAAACCTGGCAGTAAGAGAGAAAAAAATAACAACGTAGAGCTCACATGCACAGCTGATGCGTTGAGCTCACCCAATCGATTCCAAGGAAAATCAAATATGCCATTAATATTTCATTCACTGTCTATGCAAGTTAAATGCACTGGCGATCACATGGTAAAATAATGAGCATTTTTTGTTCCCTAGCTCAACGTAAAATTAAGACTTTAAAAATATGCTTTAACATATATCGCCGCTCTGTTTCAGACAAACTGATTTTGAGTTTTGGCTCTGTGTCCTGTCTGATCCCATCCCCCCCACCTAATCTTTCATACTTCCTGTCTGCCTTCAGCACTGTCGTATATAAATAAAGGGAAGACACCACAAATAAATAAATATTAAAAAGAAACGGTCATATATTGGATGCAGTTCAATCACTCTAGAGCACCAGTCTTTTAAGGGACAAAAATCAGCCTGTGCCCTAGCCATGCCACCCTCGCCCTTTTCAAACCCCCATCCCAGACACCCATATTCCAACCCCCAACGCTCGCATTAATAGCCTGGCCAATCCAGCTGTGAGTTTGGGCAAACTGCCAAACTGTCTGGCAAACTAAATGGAAATCTCTGAAACAAATACAGTAGCTATGAATTCACCAAGCCTTTGGACTATACAGAGAAACGGCTTCATCTACAGCTGTGATGCGTATGACTCAGTTTTGATTATTGACATCATTTACATAGCTGTCATCGAGTGCGTTTACATCTCTCAGCCATTACGATTACATTTAAACAGTGTTCTTTTATAGGCAAAAAGTCATAATTTAATCAAAACCCAGATTTTTGCCCACAACCCCAATTTCATTATGCAAGTACACACTTTTACCAGTTTATTCAGAATACACATCATTAGCATTTTAACATCAAAACTGGAGAAAAACTCGTTCGAATCTTAATTACCGGCAATATATAACTAGCTAATTCTTTGCCAGCATTTTAAATGCATTCAATAATTTAATTTTAAAATGAAAGTACAATATATTAACCAATCAAAACAACCATTCCCAAATGTTTTAGGCAGAGTAGACAATTTGACCACAAATGTAGTATCATTCATATATGACAAATAAGGGCTACCACAACTAACCTCTACTAACTAACTTTTGTGGGACATGATTATGAAAGACGCCACTTCACAAGCACAAAAACAAACACTCACAAAACTTTGCTGCAGAAAAACATTACGATTGGCTAGGCCTACCTGTCCTCCGGTATTTGTTAACTCCCAGGTCACATGGCTTCAAAGAGACAACTGGCCACTGAAAAACAAATGGGAAGAAAACACGTTAGAAGCTGAAGCATACCTTTGTCATGTCTTTGTTCAGCAGGTCCGGGTGTTTACATGACTGGAGATCTTTAGGTAACATTATGCTCACTAAAGTGTTTTTGAGTGCTGGTATTTCCTCATGACTAGTTAAGATGCGTTTTCAATATACTCTATTATGCCATTACTGAATTTCTGAATCTCTGCAAACCATAGTAAGCAAATGTCTGTGCTTATAAAGCTCTCACTCTTCAGTCAATTCAACAGAGTGAGGTGTGAGTGCTCTCTTTTCAGTGACCTTCAATAGCTTATTGATTTCTGTGAATACAAAAGTGGCCACTCATACCCCAAACTCTCTCATGTTCGCAAGTTTCATTGAACTGCAGCCGCTTTCTCTCATGAAATGTCCAAAGCTCTAATCACGATAGTAAAAAAAGCAGACTGTTTTGCTCCAACAAACAACAAACATAAAAACACCTAAGTGAGTGCGTGCATCGCTATTTGTCCGAACGCATTGTGAGGATAATGGCATTTAATCCTCACGTCATCCCCCACCCAGACTCGCTCCACACACCCGGCCTTACAAAGACCGTCCTCCAATAATAAGCTGTCTAGTCCTTGGCTTCCAGGCCTTTGTCATATTGCCTATCGACATGTTAGATTAAACAAAATTTCACATGTCAATTAAATGAGTGTTGCCCGGGTGATTAGCAGATCCCACTAATTGTCTCCCTCCTCCTCCGCCATAATTTTCCACATGGACGAACAGGAAAGAGGGCTTTGTTCAACAGGGCCCCCATCAAACATGTCGAAGATGGGTCTTTACGTTCTCCTCCACTTCTTCCCATTCTCCTGGGGAGAAGCCGGCGAAGAGAGGGATGAGGTGGGGAGGAGTGGAGATGAGATTGGAAAAGGGAGGGATTGGATTCACTTTTCAGGGCGTCCCGTTCAGTTCAGGGCATCCCGCTGACGGGGTGCAGTGAGAACGCAAACAGTGGGTCCTTTTCGCCTGACGCAAGGCCCCACTCACACACTCCCACACGTGCACCCTCACTAATAATTACCCAGCCGGCCCCTAGAGACAAGACGTCTACAAAGACTGGGCCACTAACTGTTTTAGACAGGGGCCAAGGCACTCCCAAGGTCTTCCTCTTCTACATACTCTAATTTCTTTTTTCTCTGCCATATGTTTGTTTTGCTTGCCTTAATGAACATGCTCTCTGGATCTACCTCACATTTGGTCCATCACATCAAAGGGGTGATGTTGGCGTGTCTGGTTGGCTTTGGTGGATATAAGATGATGAAAAGCAGTTTGTTCAAATATATAGGCTAAGCTATGCACTTCTTCTGCCCAGTTTCACTCCAGCATAACAAGCACAAACAAGACTGCTGCTTTTAATTCTGATGCTATTTTTTTTCTGTTATTTATCCCGTTTAGACAAAAAGAGAAATAGTGACCAAGATTCACTCACATTTGTGTTATTCAAAATCTTTACGCGTCTTCTGAAGAACACAAGAAGATCATCGGAAATGGTGTGGTCCGAACATCACTGACATTTACAGCAAGGAAAAAATAATCTCAAAATATCTTCTTTTGTTTTCCCCAGAAGAAAGAAAGAAAGTCTTACAAGTTTGCAACAAAGTGAGGGTGAACTACCACTTTTAATGTGCCTCTGCAACACTGACCCAAAATCTGCGGCATCAGTTTGTGGCAGACAGCAGAAGTCCTGTGAAGGAAAACCTGTCTGAAAATATAAGTGTTTTTGTAATTTTGGAAATGCAAATACATTGCCCCCTTTAAATGTATATTTTCTAAATATTTAAGCCTCTCTAGAATTGCAAGTTAATGTTTTAATTGTTGTTTAGTTCAGTTTTATTTAGTTAGAAAACCTGAAATA
>JAUMHR010000064.1:13379269-13411741 GCA_032361145.1 Enteromius fasciolatus
TTAAATTATTGCTATTTGTTTATGTACTAATATTTAGTTTATTTTTTAACTCTTCTGTAGTGCAGCTGTCCTTCAGTCACAAAATACAGTTTTAATAACAGTGTTTGAGAAAGCTACTTTTAAAAGTAATGCATTAATATTGTGTTACTTCAAAAGTAACTAATTATGTTACTTTTATGTTAACTAGTTATTTGTTATGGAAGGTAATGTGTTACATTAATGTTTAATTCTGGGCATGGCTGGCTTGTCTGTTTTTTTATATAAAAAGTTATATTTTTGACAAATGTACACCAAAAGCGATGAGTAAATTCATTTCTGTACAGTAGAATGTAGGACAAGAAAGTTCAACACTCTTTATCAATAAGAAAACGAAGCACTAATGTTAGTTTACCAAACCTTTTTGCTTATTTGCATGGTTTACTTGGATCACTATAAGTCAGTAGCAAAGACACTGGTAAATAAAATTGGATTAAATACATAAAGCATACTTGTGTTATTTAACATATTTATGCATGTTTGCATCATATTACGGGTTTGCATTTCACTATAATGCAAACATAACACTAAATCAGCATTTCTGAAATGCATGTTCACATTTATTCTAGAACTACAGTAACATCATGTTTATACAGGCACACACAACAACACCTTTGCACTGAAGGTCATTGCACACTGAATCTGAAATCTTTGCACATTAAAAAATAAATACAACTTCACGTTGTATCAATCGTGTTTACACACTGCCTCTTTCAAATTCAATTTTCTGCATTTTTACATCCATAGCATGCATTTATGATAGCAAAGGATGACCAATATGGAAAAAGACACAAAAATTTCAGACTAAGTGTGCAAGGACCTTTACTCACGATTTCCTGGAGACTTGGCAGTTAATAAATGAACAAAGTAACTTGCATTACTTTACTTGCACTACTATATTAAAAAAGCAACTCCGATATTTCCTTTTAAATTAAAAATGCATTACTTGATTATGTGACTCACCTTAATTATTACTACTGCGTTAAACCCAAACTGACTCAGGTTTTCTTTACTCAAGTGATCACACTCTCTTTGCCTCATTCTCTCCTCTAAGTGAATAAGGAGTCTGGTCAAAGAAGACATAGCCCTGTTTGCACTGCACTTTCTCAAGTGTACACAATGGAAATTGTGTTCCATTGAGTCCAAATATGCTGGAAGTTTCATTTAAAAGGAGGACAAAGAATTGGCTGCATGGTCTACTTTTTGTGCTGAGGCAGCAGACCATAGGACTAATAACAGATAAGGGGAATCTCACATCTGAGTCTACCTCACACACTGAACGTTGGCGGGAGAAACATGATGGGCATGAGTGTGACATTCATCCGTACTCTAAATTCATTCACTCAGAAATCACGCTCACTCTCCCTCCTTCCTTTACACACTGCAGTTTCCCAGAGGCCTGTATTATGTATAAGTGTGTGTGTGTGTGTGTGTGTTTAGGCATTAAGTGCCAGTCACATGTAAGTGCTCATGCATGAATGTGTGTGTACGAGTACAAAAGAAGCAGTCGACACAAACAGTATCTTAAACAAATCTCAGCGGAGAGTTAAAAGAGCGTCTCTGAATCTGATTATACCAATGAATTCTCTTCTTCAAACATTACTTTCCTCATGAACACATAAAATGAAAATACTACATTTGTCCTGAAAAAGCCATAGTACACACGAGTGTTAGCGCCCTCATATTACTCAGATTAATCTCCAAATATGAAGAGAATCTAATAGATTCCATTAAATGTTGTTAGCCTGCACTTTTTATATTTCCAAACTGTAAAATTTGAAGCATTTTAGTTATTATTCTTCAGTGATTAGTCATTTGATCTTCCCGCGATTTAACTGTTTGTTTTAGTTTATGTTTTAGTACTGATAAACTGCTGAAATAAACCAATCAAACAGTCTTTTAGCTATTATTAAAAAAAAAACAAAAACATATTTTTCATTTATTTAATTAGTCAAGCCATCTGGTTGAGCTATTATTTGATTAGAAATATCATATCTTGAGAAACTGCTTAACTGCTTAAATTATTTTAAACTGTATACATGACTTCTAAGTCTATCAATTCCATGCCAAATTGCTAAAAATAAATATGGAAACAAGCCAAACATTCGTTTATATTCTATTCTATTCGAATATTATTCTTTAAAAAAAAATTTGCTCCTTTTAGACCTTTTCTTTTTTATACACACACACACACACACACACATATATATATATATATATATATAGCTTCTCTATTCTATCTATTCCTTATCTTTTTAATTATTGTACAATTAACAAAAACTAAAAAGCTATAGCTCTCTATAGTGTACTCTATTCTTTTTCTATTCTATCTATTTTTCCATATTTTATGTTAAGCTATCTTTAAATTGTTACAGCAGATGCGCATCATTGCTCTTTTGTTTACTTTGATCGTTTCCATTGTCCTCTTTAGTAAATCGCTTTGGATAAACTGTAAACATAAATCTATTTACATAGTTTGTCAAGAAATAAGAAATATCATTGGTAATATTTATAATTAGGTCTACCAAATGTCTTTAATAACAAAATAAAATTGTAAATTCCATCTAGCTTCTTAAAACTTAAACTTGAATATTTTTCAAAGTGACTTGGGCTGACCTTGTGTTCTAATGCTTCTCAAAGCAGTAAAAACTGCAACTACAGTCATTAAAGTCTGCAAAGGGCTGTGAACAAGAGGGGGAAGGTGGTGGGCGGGATTTGAGGGGGGGGGGTTTCTATGGCAACACTGAAGTTCAAGTCCCACCGTGTACCGGAGGAAGTAGCAGAGCTCTGGAGGGTTCCATCCGTACAGCACGGATAGGCCTTTTGTTGGGGCAGACTGCATGAGACATGTTTTGCTGGCTCAGGACTGGCCCCGTAATATTAAATAAATCATGAACACAGGCTCCTGAGGGACAGGGCTGTAAAGTGCTCAGGACAGGACCCCTAATGTCTAGAAGGGGTTGGTCTTAGACTGGCACTAATTTGACACAGCGAGGTAATCTGACAAAACTATGGGGCTTCTCCGCTTTGTCACAATGTGTAAAGGCCCTTGTATTTAAGGATGGCTGCTTTCACAGTGGAGTTAATTAAGGCAGAGTTTAACACAAATTGCTGAGGACAGAACCTAATTGATGGCCTTGAAGGTCAGAGAGCTACCTTAAGCCTTGCGATCTAAACTGTGAGTCTGTAAGCTGGGCTGACATGGGAAATTTACCATAACAGAGACGCCATTCAGTCTTCTGCACCAATATAAATCACAGCAAACTTTGAAAATAGAAAAAAATATCTGTTATGACTAAAAGACTCGAGAATAGATTCCATCAATACAGCAGATCAATACCGTCTCTTACCTCTCTCACAACTCTGACACACTTGATATGTCTTGTGCGGGCAAGTGCAGCGAGTCACACTCAAAAGATAACATAAAAAGAAAGTCAGCTTTCAACATCTGACAATGATTGTAAATGATGCTCCTCTTCAACTATAGGAAAAGGCTACTCCCCTTAGAATACCACTCATGAATGGAACAGAATGTAAATTCCATCAAAGACAAACACCCCATGCCACCTGTGACAAAGACTATAACAAGGTCAATATTTAAATCTTTTTTAAAAATTCTGTTTATCCTTCCGAAGGAAAACATTCTTAAGGCAAACATCAGAGAACTTCCTGAATCAATGGCCTCTTGCCTTTATTCAAAGAATAAGGAGTTTGTCCAGGGACTACTTTTATATTTTGGAGAACCATATAGTAAATACAGTACACACTATAACATACTGAGTGGACTTATATTTTTATAGTTTTACATTCACATTTTTAGTTTTCACTGTTAATTATGTCTGATTACTTTTATTTTAAAATAAAACAAAATTATATTATATTACATTATGTTATATTATATTATAGCATGGATATGCATAATATTTTTTCTAGTTTTTGTAACATTTTATATTATGTTAACTTTTATATATGTCATAATTTATATATTTATTCCTTTTTATTAATTAAAAAACGATAAATATATTAAGAATAAATAACCTTATATGTTACCATTTTACATTACATTACATATGTCATTTGTACGATCTCTTTGTTTATCGAAGTCTTTATCGAGTGTTTAGTGTTTTTTTCTCTTCTTTTAGAAATTTGTATTTGTTGATTTTGTGGTGATACGTATTTCTTTGTCACTTTGTCTTTTGCTGCCTGGAAAATAAATAAATAATTAAGTAAGTTAGTAAAATAAGTTAAATAAAATATAAGTTAACCAGTTATTAAGTTAAATAAGTAAATAGGCCCAAGTAAGTATATACATACATCTATAAACAACATACAGAAAATTTTATACATTATATTATATTATATTATATTATATTATATTATATTTATTATATTATATATGGTGGGCTTAAGTAGTATTTTATAAAAGATTTTTAAATATCTATTTTTTTTAATAGAGTATTTAATTAACTCAATTTCCAAATGCTTTGCACCAACGCCAAAACATTTGGTTACTAAATATATTCATTTCAGAAAACCACATATGTACAACAGGAATTATCATTTCATTAACATTCTTGTAAGAAAGGACTTATTAGGAACTCTAAGAAAATGAAGGTCTTGTAAGTAGGGATGGGTACAGAAACTCTGTACCTAATCGGTTGTTGTGTGGGTTGTTGTCTGTTCCGCGCATAGTTTCTGCAGTGCACAGAGCTTGCGCAATACAAAAGTTTAATTAGGACATTTAAGTAATGTTATAAACATGCCTTAGAAAAAAGCATTACTGGTGTGCATCTTAGAACAAAACAAAGGCACTGACATGTTTTAAGGTCAGTCAATATAAGTTTCTTTCAGTTGAAACAGCTCAGATTTATATTTAGTCTAAGACTAGGCTTAAGCCTTGTCTGTGAAACTGCCCATACTTCCTTTGACGCTACATTCACTTCGCGAGCCAAGTTAATCTGGCAAAGCTGCCGTTTTAGAGAATTTCCATTCCCAAAAAAGTGGGAACCAATGAGAAACAAGCTCATGACGACGCAGCAGTTGATGATGCAGCATGGTAGTAATGTAGCTTTGCCAGACTAAGCTCCTATGAGCTTAATAGTCGCGGAAGCCAGGCTACGGCTTTCATGCACATCCTTTAAAATAAAAAATCCTGCATAAGAAAACATTTATAATTACTTATGCTAGCAGTCTTCCAAAATAACCACATCACAGAAGGTCTCTTTAAAAATTAGTATGTTATAATAATGTTGATAATTTAATAAACACACATTTTGGTTACATTAAAAATAGTCAAATATTTTTAGAGTATTTGTTTGTGCAGTATACCTAAATCAACTTTAAACACTAAACATGCCTTCACAGTACTGCATTTACAAATAGATGGATAATGATAAACTATGCTCATTAAGAAATAAAGCAGAGATAATATAAAATAGAGAAAATTATGATATAAAGTAGAGCTTATCTAAAAATGTATTTTAGTGATGAAATACATTCACTTTAGGCTACAGATTATTATTTGACTTTTTTTTTTTAATTAAGTGTTGTTAATTCTGTTCTCAATTAGTATTAATATTAAAAACACAACAAAATGTACCGATAAGAGCACCGTTAAAGTACCGGATCGATAAGTGGTAGCGATAAAAGTAATACCTTAAAGTGAAACCTTAACAATTCCCATCCCAGCCTAAAATGGTTAAGGGCCCAGTCTTTGCCCTTGTCTTGTCTCTGGGGGCCGATTAGGTAATCACCACTGAAAGATGTCTTAATAGGAGCACTCGTCACTATTAAACAACTACTGCCTTGTTTGTTTCAACAAGAACAAAGGTCAAGAGATATCAGGTGTGAATTATGAGAGGCTAAAAGGACAGATTGAAAATGAAAACTGTATTGCAGCTGTCAAGGGTCTGCAGCTGGCCTTGTCACTACAGCTCTAAACGACCATACATAATCAGTTTTGGGTCACATGATGAAGTACACACAAATAACACTCAAAGCCCATCCAGTCAGAGTCAGCACCCAATGCTGTTAGTCCTCATGATGCGGTGTGCCTTACTTGTTAAGCTGTGATTTATAAATGCAATCACAACACTGCTTCACACAAACAGACATCATTGGCTCCAGTTACACCTGGTATTAAAATCAGTCTTGGCTGATCTGATCACAGCGGACAACTGAGACATATTACTGTTTATAGCAGGTATTTACACTTGCAGGACAAAAATGTACAAAGACTGTCACTGAGGTGGTCAAAGGGTACCAATACCTGTATGCGCTATTTAGTACATTAGTACCACTGATATGTACAATTCAAAGGGAAGGTTCAACCCAAAATTAACATTTTGTCCATTTACTCACCCTCAAGTTGTTCCAAACATCATGTTGAATGCAAAATAAGATATTTGGAAGTGTGCTGGTAACCAAATAGTTTCTGGTAGCCATTGACGTCCATATGGGGTCAAAAGATTAAAGCAAAGCAACTGTTTCTAAAATTACAAAGTAGAATCAGAGGAAAGAAATCAATATAGATTTGGACCAACATAAACAAAATATTTAAGTAGGGGACCACAACAATGATAGCTTTTGTAGGTCCCAATACTGTATATGTGTCACATATGTGACCTCTAGCAGGATCATATTTCAAGGGGAGGGTCTCTAAACTCAAAACTACATTAAACACTTAGATCATTTTTTAAATTGTCTTTTTAAACAAAATCAGCATGATTTAATGCGACATTTTTGGACATTGAAACTTTTATTATATGAAAAAACATGAAGTTGAGAAATGACAGAAGTTTGAGTGAATTATTTCTATAACTCTTTAACTAAGGGTTCATTTTTAGTAATAAATAGTCTAAAAAGTGAGAAGGTTTTGGCTTTGGCTTTGACTGCTGTGATTTAAAGAGCTTCCCAGCAGAGCTGTCTTCAGGTGTTTTGAGTGTATAAGAACACAAGTTTCCAAGTTCATCCTGTTGCACGCGCTAACCTTTCTGCCTGTCCTCAAAGTATGAAGCTAGTATTGATGCAATCAAACTAAGACAGCAAAGAAGCAGCAAATGCACCATAAAAAAATCCCATTTAAGTGATGGGAGAAATAGAACCAGTGGACTTTGTTGGCTTGCAGTTGTAAAGCAATGTCAGACTCAAGTTTCCCTGACCATGAGAAACAGCCCCAAACGCACCCATCCATGGCGTCCCCCACCACCACCCCTCACTGCCTGCCGCTCCCTGGGGGGGATCACCACCTCTTGACCTCCTCTACTAAAGGGTCAAAGGGAATTTAACACAAGGCTCCCACATTCCTCTAAGGTGATAATTGCTGTTGCTCTCTACAGGGGGCCATCAGGCAGTGAGTAAACAGGAGGAGCTTAAAAAACTCACCTACTCCCCTCCCCTCACACAGCATCCCGTGGATGACACACATGAATTATGGCATCAGCCGACAGTGTGTCGACAGCGACACCAGCGCAGCGTATGTTTTTTACAGCCCTTGCAAGTGTGCAGCTGTTAGCCTCAGTGTAAACAGCAGAGCCACTTCACACCTTCAGTCAGACGTCTCCGAGCACCTCCTATGCTAATAAGATTTATTGAAAATTTCAAACTGAGCCCATAATAAAACAAAACATCATGGCGGCTTAATTAGTCCTCTTTATCATCTATACCCCCCACTTTGTTGTCCCTTAAGGAGAAGGCCTTGGAGGGAACTGATGGATGGACCGTGTCAGGGATGAGACCTCCCTCATTAATCCAGGACTGAAGCACTGCTCCTCTCCTGCGGACGTGAGCCGTGATAATGTACCTCCAAAACTATCATCCATTATAGAAAGTTCGGATCATGCTTGATTTTCTGTATTCTCACATCAATAACAAACATTTTGATAAAAAAGGATGACGAATGAAAAAAAAAATCTATTATCTATTTCAATGATAATGCCTCATATTAGTTTGTTTAAACAAAAAATAAAATATCAAAATAACTTTTTTGTCTTTTTAAATCTTACAGGTGAACATCACATCATTATTATGCGTTTGAAATTATAAAACACAATATAAAAATTGGATGCTGTTTTTGGGATTTGCCAAAGATTACACTGAACAGGGTTGTTTAATTAAATGTAATTATTTGTAAACGTTTAGTGAGAGTTATAGGAGAGCAAATCTAGTCAAATGTAGTAATTAAATATCTAATGCTTTTTTTTTTCTGTTTAAGGCATCCAATATTAAACATGGTGACTCTTAACTGAACAAATCATCATGTTTCTAGCAATGCAACATGATTCCCCATTAAGAAAAAATAATTGTTGCCGTCTGCTGCAATGATTATGATGAACATCCATAGCCAAATGCTTCTCTAGCCTAGATTAAAAGGCCATAACTCAAACAAAACTCTTTTTACTAATTAAAATACCTGATCATCTGCTTGTTAGTGTCTTAAATAGGAAGACATCTAAACCGTTCTCAGAAGTGGTATGGCATGTAAGATCAGCTTTCTACACACATCTATAAGTGACACATGAAAACTATATGATGTCTAAATTTCACAGCACCGTTTGTACTGCATGACTGTTATAAATCTTCAACAAAAACATTCTGAGAACAAGTATCCAACAATTCCTCCAGTGCAGCATTTAATATCCCATAAACAATTATAGACAGCAAAATCTGGTTAGGAACAGCCTGCCTTTGGTGTTTGGTTAAGGCTATTACTTTTAAGGGGAAAGGAAGACATTTTCTTGTCTGCTCGACATTTCCTGGCCTGTGCCCACATGTGGTTTCCCCGAGCCACACAGTGAGGCTTTGGGGGTAATAAAAGCAGAGGTGGTGATTAAGGAGCAGGAATAATGGCCTCCACAAAACCTGGAATGCGTTTAACTGCCACACCAACCCGGGAATCATTCAGGGCCCAGCTCCATTAATATCTGCCATTATTCAGCTTTTCCAAGGCAGATGCATTTTTGACTTATTAGGCACTGCAAAAATACGATCATTAGCTTAGCGGTTGTACAAAACCCTAACAGGGCATAAAAACAAAGAGAAGTGCATAATCTCTGGAACAACACAGGACAGTATCAATGTACAGTTTCACTCAACCAGACTGATTGCTAATTCATGAGCAAATCCTTAAGCGTTGTTTAGAAGCTTACTTTAGTGAAGTGCAAGCAGATCATACAAAAATGTACAAACAAGATTGCATCAAATTCATCAACTCACCAAACGGTGATAAACCAATGAATATGAATAAGAGAGCATTGGTTTTACTTGATGTACACGTAATGTTGTCCATAAAGGCAAGACAAGCCATTCACAGGTTGTCTAGTGCCTACTAATTTTTGTCAAGTAGTGCTTCCGTTATGCTTTTCTAACCTGCCTACTGATTTAACCTTGTTAAATTTTGTGAGTCCTCTATAAATCCGGGATTAGGGAGGACAAATGTCACAGAGACTCTCACTCAAAGACATCCTCACAGTGACTGTGTGCTCAGCACACCCAAACCCCATCACTTTCCTCATTACATGCACTTCATGGCTCCTTAAGGCTCCGGGTTTTATCTGGGATTTCACATTTCTCTTCTCGCACTTGATTTGCCCGGCCCCAGTAACTTGCAATCAGGACCTGGCGCAGGGCTCAAGAGCTGAGGAGCGACACCTTGATTTTTGCAAAGTACCAATGGTAGAGTTAAGCCCTGATAATTACAGGTCAAAAATACGCTTCTGGCCTCCTCCCACAGAACACACTGACCTGAGCTAATGGTTAGAGTGTGGGAGAAACGACAGGGGTTTGCATTTTATCTGCTTGTTCAGTTGTTCTACAATGTGCCAGGGTAAGGGGGTCCGTGTGTGCTTTGGATGTCTGTTGAGTATGTATCTAATTGAGAGGTAAGCAAAAAAAAGTTTTGTGCCTTCAGAAAGTTTCCAATAAATATCCTGCTCTTAATTTTAAACACCTGCCCATAAACCTCTATGGAATGCTAAATAAAACCAAAGCTTTCAGAGAAAGCCTTCTGTCTGGCTCTCACACCAAGACAGCAGGATTTGTAATGGCTGTAACTAAGATTAAGCAGTTCAGGCTGGACCGGCTGTGTAAAAAAAAAAAATTAAATGCACGCTTCACAGTAGGGATGTGCACAAGCAATCAAATATTTGACTACTTGTCTGCACTTAAGAGTCAAGCGGTAAGGCCCTGTCCCAAATGATGCTCTAAGATGCTGTGTCCATACTTTGTTGATGCACAGAAATTATGGCTTCGGGCAGCTTGTGAACACAAATCGCAGGTGCTCACAGGAGGTTCACTACATTGTAGGTGGACATTTACACAGCAGCTATTGCAAGTACATAAGTGTGTAATTTATAAATGACATTTTTTTAGGCCTCTGCCTGTCTTGCATGACCTGTTTGAATCCTGGCTTCATGTCATCTCTATACAGTTCTATCTAAGAAAAGGTAAGGCAAAATATTTTACATATAACTTAACTTAAATATGAAACTATTAAATGCATTCACACACACACAAACAAGTACATATATGTACATTAAACACTGTATAATATAGGCATATATATTGTAAAATACACACACACATATACATACATATACAAATATATATATACATACACACACACACACATATATATATATACATATATATACACACACACAGACGCACACAAAGTATTAATATAAAAAAAAAATGGGTGTACACATGTTGTCAGCATCTAAACAAGAGCTAAAAAATAAGATAACAGCGAGCATCAATCATGTTTTCTTTGTGTTCACCCTCCACATTCAATCACAAAACACACAGCAGACCTTGTGCACAGCAAAATAGGGCAGGAAAAGGGTCTTGAACTTGCTTTCAATTTTGACCCCCAGGAGGGGGGCGAGGGGTAACCTAGGGGCCGGAGACGGTTCTACTAGACTGCAGCTCTGGTTTCGATTGCCCAAACTCCTGACGCCTTCCGCTGCTGCACCTGTCAGCCGTCAATAGACCCCCTGCCCGCACCCTTTCAGCATGGTGAATATATGGCCATGCTGAATGCCCCCACCCAGCTAATTACTAAGACCTCAAAGGCCTGGATCTGCTGTATGCACCACTACAACACCAAACCAGCCTGCTCTGACCTACGCATCTTATACACACCCTCTCACACAGACACCCACACATGCACGCCTGTGAACGCACTTACACATGTGGGTCGCTCGTGAGGAGCACGGCTGATGGAGGCACTATTGCGTGGCAGGAGATTAACAGAGCTGTCTACACGCAAGCATGAATAATACAGTTATCACTCCAGACAGACAGGCAACACACGGCAGGTTTAAACCCTGCAAGAGATGATGTCAATGAAGCATCTGTAAAAAAATAAATCAAGATTAGGGGAGACTGGGGCTAGTTGTCACATGCCTATGTCTCAGTGAATAGTCAAAAGTCTCATTACACAAAAACGTTTTCTTTAGCAGTAGTTTTAGATGTTGGATTTAATACGCGATTCTTTCTTTTTTTTCTGTGAATTGGATTCTTCAATCATATTTTTGCAGTTGTTCTTGTGTGAAACCATTAAGCACACCATATTCATGCTAAGACACTATAAGGCAAGACTCAACTCTTTAATAATAAAGTCATGTTGAAACAAATTCTTCTGGATTTCGAGCGTAATACAGCGTAATGTAATAGCTTAATGAAAAAAATTAATGTAGGATGTGGACTTGGTTCTATCCATCATTTGTTTGGATTTTGAGATGTGGGCGTTGCATTCAGAAGTGGAGGCTGATGAGTCAGAGCTTGCAGTGACAGGTTTAAGCCCACTAAATGATTGGTTCAGCACACGTCACCAGAAAGAAGTCACTACAAGATCAAGTGTTGTTCACATTTACAATTATGAAAGCAAATATAAAACAAAATAAAACATATGTAGAGATTATTAGATCACAAAATATCTATAACATGCATCTGGAAAATAGACACTAAAATAATTAACTGGGTCTAGTCACGTTTTTATATAAAACTTTAAAATAAATGTTTTAATTGATAGCTTGTTATTCTAGTAATCTATATTATAATTTTTTTTGTTTATGTTGTTTTTGTTTTTTATCAATTTGAAGAACAGTTTTGAGTATCACAATTGTTTTATATCTTTTGGAAAACCTTATATTAGGGTTAAATATCAGGTTGTTATTATTTACTTAAACCTACCCAATATATTGTGCAAACATACCTCTCTACAGGGACATAAGGTGTGCAAATTACGGGGGGGAAATAAATAGGCTATATGTTCATATCTAATAGAAATTAGGTTTACATAAAGAAGCGTGGTGCCGATGCGTGTGTAACGCACAATATGTAGCAGTACATAGCCAATAATGCTCATGTGCGCTACCATGCATGAAGCATGATTTAAAAATGTGCACATCAGCGGGATGAAACTGTCAAAGGCACGCTTTAGACCGACGTGTAATCCCAACAACAACAAAAAAACACATGACCAAGTACGCCTTGGCACCTGATTCGCTGTCGTCACAGTGATGCAGCAGGAGCTCAAACATGGATGCGCCTCGTTAACACTTCATAGCGCGAATCGTCGCAGGTGGATCTTCGCATTATCTCGCTACATAAAGTGGGCTTAAAATAGCATGTGCTGTACACAGTCATACCCACATATAACGACGTTTCCATCAACTGTCAACACTCCAGCATTCCCTGTCTGCGGTGTTTGTCTCCTCTGTCTGCCCCAGACGGCAGCTGCACCTGCGACAGCCCACCGGCTCTGTTCTAACACAATTCCTCAACATTACGCATACATTTAATTGAAGATGTTACAGGACTACATATGCCCAGACTACAAAGTGCGACATGTTATCTGTGCCCCGCGTGCAAACTGACATCGCTGCGTACCGGCGTCAGAGAAAGTGTGTCGTCTGCGCTGAACTTGCAGAGGATGAAAGTGATGGTTGAGAAGCGCTCACTCAGCTCAGGTCCTCAGCATCCACCTCCAAAACTACAGAAACCTGTCTCGTAGCATCCAGTACAGAACAGGTTCAGGGCGTCCCGCAATCACCGTCCGCCCTGCGACATATTTTTAGTTTTGACCCGTTGATGTCATTTCCTGTATGAGTGCCACATACCTTGAGCCGTTTCAAAACCACTAATTGGGAGCAATTTTTCCGCTCGCTTGACCGCGCTGGTCTATAGGGTCAAATGAGCGGTCATTACGAAGACATTCGTAAAGAAATCTGTCGGGTTTAGTGTTTTGAAAAATTTAAAGTGATATTCAACATACCGCTTCGCGCGTCCGCCTACTGTGGCGCATTTACTTTTATATAATCGCAGTTTGATTCAGTCGCATTTTATCGAGTCAAAGGCGTGTACAGGAAATGTTTTATGTAAGTGACCTTTAGCAAACTGACCTAAAGGCCTTTCTTAAATAATTATCTAGAAAAAAAAACATGGTGGATTTCTAATCTGTAGTCTACAAAATTCCAGTTAATTTTTAAACGATTAAATATTTTATTTAAACGCCTGAAAAGTGAGTTTTGTTGTTGTTTTTGGCATTTATTTAAACTTTTATTATCTTTTTATAAAAATGTTTATTATGTTTTATTACCATGGTTGTCTGCTACAAATTAAAGTAATCATAAATTAATGTCACAGATTTAAAATAATTCAAAATAATATGCTTAAACATATAAAAATAATTAATTTCATTAAATGAAAACACCACATTATTTACATAAGCTGTGAATAAAAATATAATATAAAATATAAAACTTTTTAATTTTACTTTTTTTTTTATCTCAGTATTGCTTTTAGTCCTTTAAAGTTTTATACCAAAAATTATACTATCAACTTGTACTGTACCGTGGTAAGTGGTATGATTTAATTGAACGTACAAATGAATGATCTCCTCTACATACATCTAGTGTTGATTAATAGCTAGCATTTGAACAGACACCGTATCTGTGTGTGTTTGCAAATGATTACAGTCATGTGTTGGTCAGGCATTTTGTTGTTGTTTGGGTTTTTGCAGTTGACATTGGCCTGGCTTGTATTTGTAGTTGGCCTAGTCTTCTTGCCTATACTCCTTCTGAGTTAAGAAAAGAAATACTAAAGATTTTCTGTCCCTGACTAATGCCCCTTCTAGTGCTGGATAAGTGAAAGAGGGGCCCAGTTTTTTTTTCTTTAAGGTGAAAGGAGTTTAAAACTGGACCCCTGCAAGGCGCTCTCTTCTTGTCTTTTTACCTCTTAACCTGTAGACTCGGCAGCCTATCTCTGATCTATGGAGTTGCTCTCCTTGAGCCAACATGCCATGATAGATGGCCATTGGCCTGCACATACAGCCCAATATTTCAATTTCCTGCCTAGGCAGAGGGATTTCAGAGTTTGAATAGAGTTCATAGGCACAGTGTGGTTCCTGCCGTTGCCCCCGACACCCGCAGCGAAGACCCCCAGACCCAAACATAGCACCGAGCACATTCCAAAGGCTCAGCAAAAGCAACCTGGCTCTCAATGGTAATGGAGTGGGCTGCAGCTACAACTAATTCTGTTCAAAGAAACCCACACTACCAGCCAAGTGTTGGACATATACGTGTATTTTTTATTATTGCAATTTTCCACGATACTGAACAGCAGTAAAGTTTTTAAAACTACAGTGAAAGGACTGTTAGAGTTTAAAACTGGACCCCCAAATTATTTTAGTCTTATTTGAATTTAAAGTCACCTAACATTTTACACAGTCTCAGATAACTTTTAAATAAATAATGTATTTATTTACATTTATAACTTATTTCACATGCATAAACATGTGAGCTAATTTTTTCTTGACTATCTGGTTAAACACTTTTTAAAAAAAAAAAAAAAAAAAAAAAAAAAAAAAAAAATAAAAATTATTTTGTTTTTTTTTTAAGAAATATATGCAAAATGTATATTTTTCTAGCAAAAAAAAAAAACACACACATTTTATCCTGTTTGGGATGTTATTTTTTTCATACAAGATTTTACCTCAAAGTATGCCACCTAATATTATCAAAATCAGTTTATATTCTTCTTCAGCTGCTTTCACTCTGTATAAAAATGGATCATGAATTTTTAAAGCTGTTTATAATTTAAAATCAGTCCCTCAGTGTATTCGATAATACACAAATTCTCATGTTACATGCCATTTTTTAATGCTTATAAAATAATTTCATGTGCATGTAAAGTGTATTTAGAATAACATCTATATTTGATATTTTGTCATTAATCTATAGGATTATGACGCAGAGTGTTTGATCACATAAAATGCATTAAAGTGATAAACAGTCTCTCAATAGTGCAACCATGCTAACTCAACAAAAACAGAAAAAGATCAAAGGACACTCTTACACGTGAATGAGAGAGTGACACATTAGGCAGCAAAGTTAAAAGAGAATCCCCTGCACAAAAGAAAGCTACGCAGCGTTGCTTTTCAAGGAAGCATTGCTTCATTTTGGAATCGTTTCCCTTCAGTATAGCGCTCTCTCTCCCAAAGCACATATGGCAAACATTCAGAGAGAAAGAGATAAAAAGCAAAGAGAAAGACAAAAATACATGCAAGAATGAAGGCATAGCTCACACTGTGATATGTGTCTCATTTTGACATTGTTATCTGGGTCAGTTATATTTGTGAGTATCATGGTGTTTTAGGGAAACGTGATTATGTATGTTCATTTTAAGTGACAAAGGAAAGCTGATATCCGGTTTCTGCGTGCACGGAGGGGGTGCATGTTTGCATGAAGAGAAATTCTGTACATGCTACAATGTGACTGGATGTTTGTGCACATCCCTCTAACTATGGATTTGTAATGGAGCGCTCTGATTGGACGTTCCTCATATAGCAAGCAGTGCACTCTAGTGGCACAAGAGGACAGAAACACACCAACACAGCAGCTCATTCACATTATCACTGTAAAACATCAATAAATGTTGTAAAATAGAAGTGGAAGTACAATTGAGGTACAATGTCTTAATCCCATCTGTGATTACAATCACTCCACACATTCACACAATGACCTGCTGCAGGCTAGTGCACATTCATTTCATTATTCCAGCACAGATATGGTGTATAATTGTGCTGTAATCTCATGTCTAAAAATAGCATTTATGCTCATGTGCCCTCCCTATATGGGACATCATGCCTCTGTGATCGAAACAGAGGGTTTGTGAGCCCTCTAACCTTCAGATAACCCTGCCCCCCTCCCCTCATCCAAACCAAGTGGCACTAACAGCGACTTCAAAGTCAATAGGCTTCCGGCTATCAGTTCAGCTTCAACAACAACAAAAAATGGGTAGAAACAGCAATGGGTACATTATGTATGTTGGTAATAAATGTTCTTTTTTTGGCAGTGATGGTTCCATAAAGAACCTTTAACATCCATGGAAACTTTGCATTTCACAAAAGGCATAAAAAAAGAAAATGGTAAATAAAATGTACTTCAGGCTTAGAATAAAATGGTATTTTAAGAACTGTTCACGGACAGATTCTTTGGGGAAGCAAAATAATGGTTCTTCATTGGAATCAAAAAATTTTCATTTACATGATATGGGCGTTTGCATTTATTATGTATATAAACACAAACATATATTTAAGAAAAATATGTTGTTTTTATATTAAATATATTTATATAAGTACAAATATATAAGACAAATAATACGAATATAAAAATATAAATAATATATATTATATATACATGTATATATTTATATATATATATATATACACACATTATGTAAACAAAAGCCTTTATTTTGGATGTGATTTATTGCAATTAATCATTTGACAGCACAACTTTCTAGAAAAGTGTTTTGTTTTTGTTTTTTTTAGTGGGAAGAACAAATAAAAGTTTCTTTATACAGCTATAGATGCCAATAAGGAACCTTTATTTTAAAGTGCACTAAGAAATAAGTGGGAACTATTCACTGAAATGTTTTCGGGGGACCCAAACGTTTTCTTCTACAGCATTAAAGCAAAAAACCCCTTTTAAAATCTTTATTTTTAAGACCGTTAGCCCCTCCCCTCCCAAATCAGCCAGCTGTCTCCCAAACAACCAGTACCTGTGCCCACCAAAAGCTACTTAAATACTACTACTAGATGAGCACCAGATTGCAGAACAAGGGGAAGATGGGTGGAATAAGTGCGACGGGATGAGGATGGGCTTTAGCTGGACGATGAGGGTAGTGAAAAGAAGGGGGGTTGTTTGGACTGCAGTGCGCCAGACCCCCTAAAGCAGGGTTTAGTCAAGGCCTACAGGCCCAGGCAAACTCCTTTTAGCTCACGAAGTAGATTAATAATGAATTAAGGCCTCCCCCCACCCCAACATACACATCCCCAAAAAGACATCCACGCATGCTAATGCATTCATTATTTATAATGTGTGTGCACGATTGGGGCATGATGGCCACATCTGAGCCTGTAGTGACGAGAGAGAGCGAGAGAGAGATGAAGCGAGCCCGATCACCCCCGGATGAGACTCCGAGGCTGGCGAGGAGACATCCGCCCATTGTGCAGCAGCTCTGGGCTTCCCTGGGTTGGGTTTGGGGGGGAGGCGGGGATGAAGTGGGCAGCCGAGTTATCGGGGGGAGGGGTGGATTAAACAAATAAATACATGATAAGAAATGATCATGCTGGGGTAGGAGAGCTAAATGGAGACAAAGAGGCTAAAGGAACAAGCAGGGGGTCAGAGAGGGTTAGACTGACCCAGATTTACTGTCTGGACTACAGACCTGGTCATGGCATGTTGGTTTTTTATATAGCTTAAGATCTCGTTTGCTAAGTGTTAGATTTTATTCAAGTGTACGTGTTAGAAAACCCATAAGTGTGATGTGTAACATTTGTTGATGGCTGTAGAGAGAACGTAAAGGAGACCGACAGCACTTAGAGCAGCTATGCTCCCATGCATGAGTATGATAAGCTGATAAGGTGATAAGATAAAAGCAGAACCCAGACTTCCCAGCAGCCTTTTGCCATCAATATTCGCATAGATATGGAGGGATCAGGTCTGCAGACCGCCATAGATACCTGTGGGTCTCCAAATAACCAGAGACAGACGGTTTAATCTGACAAAATGTCTTGAAAAATCAGGAGAATCTCCCAGAAGATAAGCATTAAAAGATTTAGAATGGGTGTTTGGAAAAGTAATGACTGGTAACTTGTCTTCGTGATTAATTTAAAAGCATCTAATTGCTTTTTGCAATGAATATTTTGACATTAGTCACTTATTGGACTTGTAATGCATGCAATATGCTAAAGGTATGTTATTAATTAACTGAATCATTATTTTAGAATGATTAAACAGCAATTTGACAGGGAAAGAACACGTTTATGACAGGTACAAGAAAAACCACAGTCAGCTTTTAATTTACAGTAGCTTGATAATGCAGTTCTACGAAATTAGCACCTGAGGCCAGACCTCACAAGAGGACACCGGCGTTGTGCAAACATTGCAACATTTGTCTCACACAAGGTGTGCCACTAAAATCTTTTATACCCAATTTTACCACACAGGAAAATCCATAAACTTTGGAAGTGTGTCAAAATAACACAAGAGATTGGATTTTCCACTGTTCAAAGACAAAATTGTCCCTCACGTTTTTTTTTTTAACAAATACAACAACATCCTTATTATGTGTGCAACTACCAGAGTCTGCAGCATCTTGTTAGCTTCTAAATGTTAAGCCTATCTGAAAGTGTGAGAGAGGTGTTTTGTAATCTTCACTTTTTGCTTAGACTGCTGGACCTCTAATCAAGACCAGAAGACGCTGCTCCTCTTTCACACATGCAGCGACGGTGTTTACAAAATTGCCAGAAACTCTGTGAAAAATGATACTCGGTGTTTTTTTTTCCTCCCTTGCTTTTTCTTTCTTGTATCTTTTTTTTTTAATGGATTAATAAACTGTAGAAGCCATTTTACACCTTTGAGTAAAAAATAAACAAAAAATATTTACAGTGGCATTATAAGATATAAAGTCACATTGGGTGTCTCATCTACAAAAATCAAAAACACATTTGCAGAATATAAAGTCACACTGTGAGATATAAAGTCATAACTGAATATATAATGAAACTTAAAGTCATAATTGCGAGAAATAAAGTCAGACTTGTGAGATATAAATTGGCATTAAGGAAGAACAAAGACATATGAAGGACAAATAAAGTCACGTGATGTAGATCATAATTATGAGAAATAAATGTAGTACTGTGAGTTCTAAAGCTGCATTTGGGAGAAATAGTAACCTTTCCTGGTAATAAAATCTTAATTGTAAGATATAAAAATTGCAATTATGAGAAATAAAAGAATTGTGAACTAGAAAGCCGCATTCAGGAGAAACAAAGTCACATTTGCAGAATATCATCATTGTGTTGAGGTATAAGGTCAAAATTGTGATATAAATGCAATTGTGAGAATTTAAGTTAGAATCATCAGCTGTAATGTTGCATTTATCAGAAACAAAGCAATAATTGCAGGTTATGAAGTCATTTATGTGACTGAAAAAAAAAACTATTATGAGAAATAAAGTTGAAAATGTTTGCTATAAAGTTGGGCTAACCTGATCTTACCATGTGCGACATTTATGGATCAACATCTTTGTTGACCCTGGAATAACTATGTGATTAGCCAATCAGATTCGAAGAACCAGTTTATAGTGTTTGTGAAGTTTAGGCTCACAATCAGTGTTTGGTGCTTGTGCATAAGTGTCAGTCATCTATCATTTCCTACGATTTTAGGCATTACTCATGAATAAGGTTAGGTTTAGGTGTGACTACATTTTTGGATTCAAATATTGTTTCAGGGTCAACAAAATGTTAACCTTGGGACACATAGAACCTGGCAAAATCAGGACGTGCAAACAGTTGCATTCAGGAAAATCAAATTGTCAGTTAAAAAGGCATTTACAAGAAACAAAGCAATGTTTGCAGGTAATGAAGTCAATATGAAATTAAAAAACACTACTATAAGAAATCTAGTTAGACATAATGTCAGTTGTGAGGGGGGAAATACATTTATAGTCAGAATTGTGAGTTACAAAGTAGCAACTGCCTATGTATTACTCTGAGGTGAACAGAAACTACCATAATAAAACCCAACACAACAGTGATCACCGATGATGTGTACAGACATAATATAGTGGTTGCATTTAATAACAGATCGATCAGTCCTGCAGCTTTGGTTGGAATGAGCGTTAAGCACTGGTCTCAGGGCCTGCTCAGATGAAGGCCAGTACAGACCCCACAGCTGCAGAAGGTCCAAACGGCCATGTCTGTGACCTACCACAGGGAGTCTGAACAAAACAGTCAGAGTGTCCTAGCGGCGCAGGACCGCCAACCTCTTTCTCCAGAGGCTTTCATTAGGTTTCAAAGGCTTCCTGGTTTTAGATTACTGCGAAAACACACGGCCGCACTGACCACACTCTACAGGGCACCGTGAAGCTGGGCCGGCTGAAGACACAAGCGCACAACCCCGCTGTGAATCAGGAGGATCCCATTTACGCCGCTATTTGAACAGAAACGCCATACAAAGACAGGTGTGATTTTCATTACATAACCTCTGCTTGGAGCGAAACCTGCATGTTCAGGAGACCAAAGGGGAAGCTAACGAATGCTATGGTACCACACAACATCAGTCGCCAACCGTCCCGACCCGTCCACCTTTTCAGTGGCACCTTGTCAATCTTTGGAAAAAATAACCCACCGCTTCAAACAAGATGGTAGTTGATGGGTTGAGTAGGCCCAAAATTGACCCTTCTATCCAATTATGCCAAAACACCATTGTCCCGACAGAAGTCTTCTAAGATATGTTAAGAGAGAAAGGCCTGCTGCTTCTCTCAGAAATGAGATGTCCATTCTCTGCGGACTTTAGCATGAGAAAGGCGCCTCACTGCATGCATAATTCTGCTGAGTCATTGTGATGGCCTTTCTACTGGCCGTTGACAAAAAGCACCAGCACGGGGGCTATTGTCATGGACGCATCCATCTGCATCAAGGCCATTAGAGGATATTTGCACTTCCTCAGTGCTGCAGGCCCAGTGGGTTTTTGACATGCGACAGAAGGCACCAGGCTTTGCCCACCAGCTCTTCAGGTGCAGATTGGGGTAGAGCAAGGGGCAGCGCTCCTGTCAACCTCTGTGACGGACGCACGAGGAGAGGCAGGAGTTTGGGGGTGATTGATGTGTGAGGGATCCCAACCGCTCTGTGTGGGATCGGCTCTCCTGTCTTTGTGTTCCTGCATGTTGGAGGGAGTTTCTACTTGTTGAAGCCTGTGTATGCGATGAAATGGATTGGCGAGTCGAAAGAGCACAAGAAAGGCAAAGCATCCCACACACAACAGACATACACGCAGCCAGACTGACAGATGGGAGAAGTGTGTCTTCACCAGGGACCGACCACATGAGTCTCCAATTGAGACAGTACTTGCATATGAATATAGGGTATTGATGAAAATAAGATGGAAGACCGGCATAGATTTAGCCAACATGCTAAGATCGAGTAAAAAACCTAGGGAAATGTTCAATGATGTACTATAAAGAAATAGGAAAATCTAGTTTAAAACATGATTCAAGTTCTTAGAAATGTTGCTTTTATTTGATTTAAATTTAGCCAGTAAAAAACAAAACTCATGCGTGTTACTATTACATATAATATATAACATACAAAGGAATATCAAATTATCTTTACAGTACTTATGTAAACTTTAAGTATATGTGATTTGATCATATATTTTTTAAAACGCATCTCTATATTAATTTAGAACATTTAGTTGTTTTACTGTAGCATTTTACAGTTAGAATTAAAATATTTTTACATTTAGCTTTTATCCAAAGTGACATACAAATAGATTTTTCCTTACAGTGTTCTAACAAGCATCTATTTTTAGAGGCCTACTGACCTCCAACACAAATCTAGGTGGACCTATAAGGGTTCAATTTTAAATTCAAGATTTCTTGAATTTTGTTTTATTTTATGTTTTATTTTATGAAGAAAAGTATTCTTTTCATTCATTTAAACTTTATGCTCCACGGGGAAAAAAAGGAATTTGAATTCCTAAAGTAAAAACATGCTCCATATAAAATGTCTATTCTAGTCATTGTATGCATAAATTGCATTTATATTGCAATTGACAAAAAAGAATGCCACTTCACTGACTCAAATGCAGCTTTGAGACGCAAAGCACATGTGAAAATGTGATAGTCCTGCTCACAAGTCCCATGAAATTTTTTGCTTGCACACTCATAAAACTGTGATCCCATGTACAAATACAGTCTGTCAATCCATAACCCGCTGCATGTAACTTATATCCCTATTGTTGTTTTTTCCACTTTTGGAATGCTGGCAGCTGGAGATAAGAATCTTGATTGAATTAAGTGCTGCTCGAGAAGCTCGGTGCTGCGTTGTGCCAGTACTTGTGTGTGTGTGTTAGTGTGTGTGTGTGCGGTGATGCCAGCGGGCAGGGGGTACCTGTGGGCCGGCTCCTACTGGGACTCATTTGGAGCAGACAGCTCTCAATGTGTTCATTAGGACTGTGATTGGGCCTCACTCCTGTGGGGAGGACCAGCCTACCCAACGCTGAATAGTCCTGATTGTGCTCAGCATAAATTGCCATCTGTTTCAGTAGAGAAGAGGGAGAGAGAAAAAGACAGGCAAAAAGAAGGAGAGGGGGGAATAGAAGTAGAGGGAGTAGAGGAAAATGGTAAATTTCTTATGAAAATTTCTTGGGGAATCACATTGTGGAGCATTTAATTAAAAGGGATATAAAAATGTTAATCATTAATAAATAATAATAATAATCATTGTCACTCTCGTCTCTTTCGTACCAAACATGTATGCTTTTTTCAGCTTTTGAGCTTTTTAAGAAAACAAATACTTCCTAAATTTATACAAAAGCTAGTAACAATTTATTTGAAGGAGTACTG
The DNA here is from genome assembly GCA_032361145.1 of Enteromius fasciolatus. Lineage (NCBI taxonomy): Eukaryota > Metazoa > Chordata > Actinopteri > Cypriniformes > Cyprinidae > Enteromius > Enteromius fasciolatus. The sequence continues at coordinate 13,402,223 of JAUMHR010000064.1, forward strand.
GTCACACGTTTCATGTACAAAATATATGCATGGAGCATGATCTTTATTAAATGATTTTTGGCCTAAAAGAAAAATTTATAATTTTGACACATACAATGTGTTTTTGGCTATTGCTACAAATATAACTCAACAAATTAAGGTTGTACATGTTGTTAGTTAATATTACTCAAAGTATAATTGAACTGTGGCAAGTGATGTAGTGGACAATTTTGAATTTAAGAATTGCTCCCCTTTCAATTTTTTTCATTCAGCCGATTAAGCCCTAGAGTTAGAATTTTGAATCTGAAACAAATTTTCACATAAAGCTTTCATCTGACTTCATGGAATATAGCACACGTCATACTTGTTTTGGAGCTTGATAACCATGGTCACTGGTCAAGTGTCTTGGAAAAGCTGTATGAATATTCTTCGAAAAGAACTCTTCTTTTCTCTGTGCTCCATGATAAATGCAGCAATGTGAAGGTGAACGAAAAAAAAAATAGCACGAGAAATAAATAATAATAACACAAAAGCTGTCACTGTGGTGGTACCTTTTCAATTATGTACGTTTTAAGTACTAATATGTACCTTTAAGGTACCAAAATGGACCCTTTATGTACAAACATGTACCTTTTGAAAAGATAACGCCCCAGTGACAGCTTTTTACCTTTTTTCTGAGAGTGCATAAACTGCATGTCTGTGTGTCAAACAAAAGCAGTACACAAGCACATTCACAAAGATAAAATGAGCTTTTCAACATAGACTATAATTAATCACATGGTGCCTGATAGCACGCAATGTCACTCTGTCTTTGGATGAGACCCCCTGAGAGAAGGTATGACAGGCCAGGGCAGATTGATCGGGTAGAAAGTTACTGTAAAATAGAGGTTTGCTCTCTGTCCCACCAATCAATGACTAGAGCAGTGTAGCGTACAGGGTTCGCTGACTCTATGAGCCCAGACTACAGGTTAGCCAAAGGGCAGCCCATTAACCATTCACCCTGCTTCAGAGGCTGCCATGTTTTACATTTTCCTACTTTTCAATTAAAAGCACACGCATTTGTTTTTCTATCTATCATGGTAGTGACTTTCCATTGAGTTATCGGCAATCCTTTAACCCTCACCTTTACATTTTAGGACATCACTTAATATATTTACACAGTTAAAAAAAAGGCTGATTTGTGAAGTTTATGTTTTATGGCAGTCCTGGCATTAATTCTTTATATAATTTTTTTTTTTACAGTTTTTTATGGTTTTTGGTCATTCTACAGCATTATATTAATGTTGAGATGTAAAATTTGTGACATACATCAAAGTATTAACAGATTATCATACAGACTTACATACACTTACATCCTGTTAACACGCATGGTTTACATATTGTGTCTATTTACAAAAAACAAGGAGTATTTCACATTTATATTCATTTATATTGCTGCTTTTACTTCAAGAAAAGGAAGGATTAAATGAATCTGAGCAACACATTCCATAAGTGTTGTCAGTTGATCTTATTAAATCTGAATTATTCCAGGCCAGAATAGGCGATTTCAGGTTTAACTGTCCTTATAGGGAAACTTCATCCCTTGTAAACACACACACACATCTGCTCTCATGAAAACACACATGTGCATCAGAATTCCCATGCTATCCCCTTTTACTACAATTCAGCTCCATTTGCATTCAGATACGTGGCCAATATATGAAGGCCAAAATTTTAATCCATCGTTCTTTCTTTCTTTCTTTCTTTCTTTTCTCTGTGGCACCACAGGGTCTTGGAAAGAAAGAAAGAGAGGGAGAAGAAGAGGGCCGTGGCTCCTCACGGCTCGACTTTTTGAAGCGTCTTTATCGGGCCTAGCAGCGGCGTCCTGCGTGTCCAAGCCTTGCCTTGCTTTTTATCCTTTGTGCCGGCCAAGGTGTGTCAAATGCACTGAGCTTTTGTGCGGCGGGCAAAGACGACACATCGCATTCTGTCTTCTGTCTCCAATGGGTGGGAAGGGGGGAGGTTGAAAGGGGGATACGAGGGAGACAAAAAGCCAACTTACAGAGGGCCCGGGCGCTTCAAAGCATGGTCGCACAAAGGCTTATGAAGCGTTACTTCATGCAGAGTTGTGCCAGATGTAATTGCGGGGTTCCTGAAGATAGAGAATCACACCCAACGCCGTGCCCCACCCCACAATATCTTGAAAGAGCCGCTGCTAAAAGGCGGCGATTCCAGAGAGAGTGAAAGTTTGCTGCACTTTGATTAACCATAAACAACTGAGTAAATAAGCTATCCTCTGGGGCTCCGTTACAAATTTCCCCACTTGCTGACTCCAAAAGGTGATTTCACGCATCGAGCTTGATAGACGCAGAGTGAATGGAGGCCTCCGCCGGAATTCATAAAGGGGCGATGCTCCGCAAAGTGTCAAACTATTTCATAACTGCTTCACACGTTTCTAGTATCAGCAGGATCGGAGTCTCTGGCAGCCTCTTTCAAGTTTAAATTGAACTTTTGACAGGCAATGATGTTGATGCATCGTTGATAAGCAGGCTCTTTGCTCGCTGACTGTGTGTTTCGTGCGGGGACATGTAGGCTCCACTGTTCGAGATAAGCCTTACTCGTCTTGATGTGTCTCACGGTGGCTTCCCGCAGAGACATAAGCGCATGTAGCGTGCATGTCTAAATATGTTTCTGGGCACAAACAACCAAGAGGGGGCAGGTAACTTGGAGGCACTGCACCTTGTTGCGCCTGAATGCCGCGTAATTGGAGATGACCTAATGATTGGCTGAGGAGACGGGGAGGGTCTGAAAGCTTCCAGATGAAGCTCTCCAGGGAACGAGGTGTTCCTGTGCTAGTGGCGGCAGAGCTTCCAGGTCCTAGAATATGGTGATTTCTCTGAATGCCTCCATCCGGCTCGCCGTAGGGGGGCTCACAGACACTTAGGGCATGTCAGGTTGTTGGCACCAGGTGTGCTGTGACTCCATTATGCCAAAAGAATAAATAGCAATGAGAGGTGAAGAAAGGTAAAATGAAGAACTTCTGAAGAGCCGACTTTCTGACTTTTCGCCGAGTGGACCATTTCGCACTGCGAAATGAATAATCAAATCCCATTTCACGTTGAGAATGCATTATGCATCGTATTAGCGGTCCTTCGGGACACCAACTAGTCTGCATATCGCTAATAAATTGAGTAATTCTTCCTGTGTTTAAAAGTGGTTCATTAGATTTGTTAATGTACAATGCAATTCCCCTCAATCACTGAAGCTGTTTGGCGAAACATGCCCTAAACGTGTTGCAAGTGAGCGGCTTAATTACTTTTTGTCTGTGCTGGAGTTAAATCTTCCCCTGATTTAAGTGGTTATGAAGAAGTCCTTGTACATCCAAGCGATGTTAAATGGCACCTGGCAGAGTGGGGAAGGCCTAGCTCTCCTTTGCATATTAATGATGTGCTGCCATTCTCCTCTATGGCAGCACATATGTAATAGAGCAAGAGCACAAAAAGTGTACCGCCGCATCTCGAGTCTACGCTCACAAAATGGCAGACACAACAAAAGCCAACACTGTACGAAGGGGAGGAAACCGGCTTTTTGGAGCTCTGACAAGGTCTTGACATTAATGTTAAAGTGTGCAATGCCTTCACAAAAAGTGCAGTGTAGACAAAGCATATGTGACTGATTAATTGTTTTGTTGGCATTCTTCTGCTGCCAGTAACAGCTGGACACAGTGTGCCATGATTGTGGGTGGGGGGTTGCTTACAAGGCTAAAAATTCATTTATTGATGAGCACCTCAACCAGTTTTGCAGAGTGAGCATACTGGAAATGCATTTTCCTCTTTTGGGAAAAGACAGAAAGGTCTGATGACCAGATTGTTGTGAAATGCACTTTATCCAGAGAAATCATTCAGAAAGTGATCTCTGAATTTCATGCTTCTTAGGGTTGTGCAACATTCAGAATTGCTAATAAGTTTAATTGGAAGGAGAATTGACTGAACTGCTAAAGAAATATCACATAATACATGTCTGTTTATTCTAATCTATTAATCTAATGATCTGTCTATCGATCTCCATCATTCTGTCTATGTATAGTATAGTCTGTAGTATAATAGTCAATATTCAGTCTTAAAAAACTTGCATTAATAAGAAAATAGAGATATTCCATTGGAATTTAGAAGGCATTCACAATTTGTGATTGAACAGTGCACAACATAGAACTACGCCAAACACTGTTGTGCTTGAGTGACCTGTCTGTTCTAGGACAAGAGTGACGCTTTAAAGCTACATTACCCCAGAAGGTCAGGTCCATTTCTGAGACAACCCCTAACAGACAGCCTGCTGATGAGATACTATAAATAATAGAAACATATTGCAAATTATAAGACCCAACTGCCTATCTTCATAGACAGAGATCTTCACCAGAAAGAGAGAAGCTCCAAAAACTGTCAAACTACAACGAACTACTTCGCACTTCAAGTTTGAGCGAGATTGGAGTCTCTGGCAGCCTCTTTCAAGTTCGAATTGAACTTTTAACGGGTAATGATGGCAAAACTCAGCAAAATCTGAAAACACAACCGCACAGAGCAAAACACTCTCGTGGTTTAGGCCTTGATATGACAACAAAAAGCAGTTTAGTCTAGTAAATCATCTTCTGTCTGATATAAGCCTACTCAGTGATGCTCTAAGCTTCATCAGACCTTCACAAACGGTAATTCTTCACAAATGCATGACATAGCCATGAATGCATAAATGTTCACGCGCTCAAACCCCGCAGTTCGAAGGTTAAAATAACAAACGCTTAATATCGCATGGCTTATTGAGACTGGCAATCGAGAACCCGAGTCCAATCCGAACACATCAACAGTAGAAAATTATTATAAATGTCTTCAGTGTGGAACACGGCAATTGAACATATGCATACATAACATGTTGGGGCTGCAGCCTCCTGCTGGGAGCAGGCACGACAAAGCCGCTCTAAAAGGAATACCTCTGGGATCGCTAATGATTAATTAGCTTGTGTCATTAAGTGAAGCAAATGTCACCCAAACTTCCTAGGGAAGCTGTCACACCACGTGCGCTCGCTAAAACTCCCCAAGGGGCTGCGAGCTGAAGAGTCTCTGCGGCGAGCGAACCCTGACATCCAGTGGTCACGTGTGGAATTGCAGCGTTATTGACGCGTCGTTCTTGATCAAATACCTTGATGTGATGATGTTAAGCAGGTGCTTTAATTCTAACGTCTAACAGCTAATTTTTTAATTTTGCGAGTCAATGCATGAAACACTGCTTTAATCAGAGTTTAATCACCGGATCAATGTCTGAAAACCACAAGAGCAGCTTTGGTATAAGCTATGTATTTCATCTGCACATGACAGGACAGTGAAACAGTGAAGCAAACACTTACCCGCAGCTTCATCCAGCTTGCATCCAATAAGGCCGAGGCCTGAGGCCTAAACTCCTTTAGTGGTTATACTATAGTGTTGTCACTATTCACCCCTTACTGCTTTTCTGTCACGTTAGGCACTCGTTTCTTGCTCTCACTGCATTTTTTCCTCCTTCTCTGCTCATTCTCTGACCTGTCTGAGTGGCTGAATGGTGACTAGTGCTGCCTGTCTGACTCATTAGAAGAGGTCCAGCCAACTGTGCAAGAGAGGCTTTCTCTTTTCAACCAGATCCTGAGGGGATAGCGGAAGTAGACAGGAGGAGGAGAGGCAACAAAAAAAACAAAAAACATTGGCGATAAACACGTTGCCAGCAGACACAGGACTCCCCTGGAACGTTCTTAACGCTCACACACCCTTACTCTTACAATGGCACACCTGTCAGAGCATTTCCACTCAGTAAGCACAAGCAAAGCGCCCAGGCCCTCCCTCTGGTGCGCTCTCTACGTGGTGCTGCGTGTCTTCAAGAAGACTCTATTCAGTCGCCTTGCTTTCTGGGCTACGACCGTGAGATAATGGCGTAATTTCACCTCAATGTGCACACACATGCGTTCTCGTTCGCCTCTGAGGAGCACCCTCCTTTTTCTCGCTCTCAGACAGACACTATGACTATTGTCCGAAATGGTGGTGTGTGGATTTATTGTGTGTGCCGTGTTTTCTTTGAGGCCAGGGTGGTCGCGCACACCCTCCAGGAGGTAGAGATGGACACAGCGAATGGGGCTTTGATGGACTTCTGAGTGCCGGCACAAAGCTCTCCATAGTCTTTATGTGTAAAGGGTAGAAGGGTGACCTGCGCTAATCCTGCTGATCAACCCTTTGGTGCTCTTCTTCTGGTGCTCTCGGTGGCAACATCATTATCACCGGCTTTTTAAAGTGTTTTTAAGGAAATCGCTAAATAAATGCACAGCAGACTGGTTGGTTTTGATGTTACAGGGCAGATATTTCATAATTCCTTTTGGGTAGTTGTTCTTTTAGGACTCAGTGTGAATCTTCTGTAATGCCCCTCTGTCTCAGTCTTTGTGATCGTATGTTTGGGGCCCAGACAGACAGCAAGTCAGACGCCTCCTGCTAGACCGGCCATGTGATGTGTAAGTTTCAGGGCCGCCTGTCAGATAGGGAGATTTAATTAAAGTCTACTTTGTTCCTTTATGCCGTCTTTCCTTACAAGACCACTCCTCTGAAATTAATTAGACCGGCGGTATTTGCTATCCTCAATGGTGGAATCACCTTCCTCTGAAAGGAGGCTTACATCGAAGAAGACACTTTATTTTTACACACTTGAGGTTTGTTGTTTTTTGTGGTCATTACCCTATTCAGTCTTGGCTTTCATGCAGCTGTGGCCTTGGCTAAAAAAATAAAGGCCTTTGTACTGGCTTCATGAATACAAGCAATGGGTCCATGGCAGGTAGCCCTCATAGTAAGTTAATCTCCTGAAAGAGCCCCATACAAGTAGTTTTAATGTCTTCCTTTGGCCGACTGAGGACTGTCATCAATCGAGCACTTCGCTCCTTTGTGCCGGTGGTCTGGTTGCATGAATGGGAAGCACCAGACTGTGACAATGGCTGCCAAGAGTGGCAAAGTAATCACCTTCCGGGGAAAACATAAGTAATCACGTCTAAACTGTTTGAGCGTCCATACAAACAGCATTTTGTGATCTGGGAATGTGAATGGGAGCTTTTCTAAAGTGCTAGTGCTTGTAGGGCTTCTGTTTGTTTATATGTGAGGACCAGAATCTTTCTGTCACCACTGGAGAAGAAAGTGGCCAGGAAGTGGCCATCACATTTAGTTTAGGTTAATAGTAAACATGCACCCTGCATGACAAAGCATTTAAGTTTAAAAATTAATAATAATTACTGTATATGTAACAAAAACAAACAAATTGAACATAATCAATATTTATGACCGCTCTTAACATAAAAGCTTGTCTTTCAATTTTAATTTACAGTTCCTATCTGACTTTGTATTTGAAAAAGTCATCAAATAAAAAATATTCATTACCAAACAGAGGATCCTGAGTTGAGATGTTTCTGTAATGCAGCCTGGTCACCACATCCACTAGGTGGCCTCTTCACAAGTAACAAGCAGTCGTCAATTATTATTCACAATGTGGATTCTTACACAACCCTGCAATGTGTAATAAAATCCTCTTTGCATTATTCAGTAAATAAATCTCACTGAGAATAGAAAAGAGAGGGATTTAGAGGAAATGAGAAATGGGATTTCAATTCATTGCATTACCATATTATGGCTAGGTCATTTAATTTTACATAAAAGGAATTATGAAAAGGTAAATTGTATCTCATGGACTTGCAAAGATAGCATGCCAATGATCCATGCTAGACGATGGAAATAGATCTTTTCATTAGAGAGTAAATATAAAGGAACAGTCTAGGTTTAATGATGATAGACCATCTACGTCAGCGAGGACTTAATGTAATTTGTATTTCAATACACTAGATGGTGCTAAACACCAACAGCACATTGAGATATGAGTTTGTTATCAGTAGTGCAATGGTAGCCTTGATCTAAATGAAACCATTACCAGTCCCCGATAAGAACCTTGTAAAAAACAACTAATAATAGGCTAGCTAAAAGAGAGGGGATTTAAAGTTGTGTGTATTAATAGAGTACACAAAAAAGCAAACCATTTATATTTGGGGCCCTTTAGAACAATGTGTAAAACACATTAGGCCTGTGATTTTTGCAATCTGTTTGTTTGGGCTGCCTGACTAAGTGTGACACAACATTGGCTCAAACTATGGTTTGAGTTTGAACAAGCAATGGAAGATGAATGAAGGTCATTATTTTTGCACATCTAGAATGTTTTACAAATGTAGCTTAATATTCATCCATCTAGTATGGACTTCCCAAGTATAGTAAACACATATGTTTGGTTGCATTTATACTTTGTATTTACAAGTGTGTGTGTGTGTGTTTGTGGTCCTGCAAACCCTACCTTATGAGAACAAAATGTCCACACACAGACTGCAACATCCAAAATGCTTGTACGTGGGTTGGGACATTTTGTGTTGGTCTCCATGAACAAAAACAAGCTGAATCTTGTTTTTTTTTTTTGTTGTTTTTTTTTGAAGATCAATTTTTTTTTAGAAAATGTAAAAATGCAGAAATTTTCCTGTAAAGGGTTAGGTTTAGGTGTAGTGTTTAAGTGCAGTTTTACAGTATAAAAACCATTACAGCTATAGAGAATCCCGATATAAAACATGGAAACCAAACGTGTGTGTAATGTGCTTAGTTTTTTAAAAGGTGCCATAGAATGGAAAATTTTATTTACCTCCGTATAGTTAAATAATAACAGTCCTGTACGTGGAAACGACACGTACCATAAGCCTTGTGCATGCAAAAGACCACTGAAAAACAGATGAATCTGAACATAACAACGACTTTGACATCAGTCAGGATCACTAGAATCATCAGACGTTCTGGAGGTTAGGTAACCTTATTTTAAAAAAGTAAGCGAGGACAATAGCGACAATGGCAGATCATGGAAATAAACGTTATGTTCCAGGCTGTGCAGGAGATGTGAGGAGCAGGGAAGGATTGTTGTCTGTATTCAGAAAGACACAGAAGAAAATAACTTGTTCTAATAAAATAACGCAGGCCACTAAAGGGACATGGTACTGCTAGCAGTATTAATAGTGTGCATATTAATAGCAACTCCCTAATGCCTGCATTTTATATTCAGTTTAATTACCTGACGATGTAACTGCATTGAAATATATATTTTACTCCATGTGTTAGCTTCCTGCTGTGTGAGCATATGTAATTAGCTGCACTATGAAACAGCCAATCAAAGCAGAGCTCAACATTGAGCCACACTGTGAAACAGCCAATCAAAGCAGAGCTCAACATTGAACTGGACTCTGAAACAACCAGTCAGAGGTGTGCGGATCCATATGCAGTTTCTTTATTCAGGGTCGACAGGCAGGGTCAAACACCTGCAAACAGAGCAATGGGGACAGGACAGAATCAAGGTTGAGGTATACAGGCATATTTCGGGGCAGGCAGCTAATGCCTGACATTTTGAATTTTTGAGCAAGATAGCAAAGCTGCGCGCATAGGATTGTGGGTGATTTAAGAGCGCGAAGACTACACTTATGCATCCTTTCCT
>JAUMHR010000064.1:13424117-13436319 GCA_032361145.1 Enteromius fasciolatus
GGTTTCTCAAACTGTAAATAACATCTGAACATTTCGATATTTTTTCTCGATATTACTGTATTGATTTGTATTATGTTCACATTTTATTTCCTTTTTTTATTATTGTGTTATATTCTGCTTTTGTTCCCATTTATATCTGTATATTTCTGCACTAGAAGCTCCTTTCAGCAAGATAAACTCCTTGTTTGTATAAGCTTCCTTGGCAATAAGGCTTGTTCTGATTAATCTTTAACAGATTTAAGGTTGACTGTATTTCTCCCGCATTCAAATGCAGGAAATAAACAGCAGAAAAAAATGAATAGCTATTCAAATAAACAATTACAATGTATTATGATGAGAAAATAAGGTAAAATAAGGTTTCCATTTTGCAAAATCTCCTTACTCTTGTAGAGTCTGGCAGACACGTATCCAGCAGGTGTGCCAAGCAGAACCCACAACACCACTGCACAGGTCATGAGAGCCCCTCTGTTGGCTGGAGACAGGAAGCCAAGGCAGGCCAAGACTAAAGAGAAAAGCAGGATTGTCACTTTTGTTTATTTAGTGCTATTGGTACAGTAAGCGACCAATTCTAACTATTTCCTAGTTGTGTATTAGCATGCCTATCATTAACATACTGGCTGTTCATTAGTACTTATAAAAGCAAATTATTTTGAATGACTATATCCTACATCCCTAATCCTTCCCAAAACCTAAACTTAACAACTTCCCCACTAACTATTAATAACCAGCAAATTAGGAGGGTAAAAGCTATAGTTAGTGATTTGTTTGTGGTGCGAATTGGAGCTTAAAATAAAGTGGGACCATGCTAGAATAACAGTGATAAGAAATAACAAATTAGTGTTCACTAAACCGAATTAAAAATAAAGAATTAGTGGAGAAAAGTTTACATTTCTGGAATGCACTCAAATATTAAGGTGTTCTCAAAATACTAGAGACTTAAGTGTTAGTTTGTACAATACAAAATCTGCAATGCATTTACTGCATTTCTGTTCCATCGCACTTACAAAGGGTGATGAAGGTCATGATGAAGACCTGAGTGCCCTGTCCGAGGAAGACAGAGAGAAGCATGCCCATCCTGGGCGGCCTGAACACGTCACCATGTACCTGCTTCCAGCCAGACTCCTCCTGGGCTTCCTCCTGTAGGAAATATAACTTGTTATGACCTCACATGACCGACATCTGGTAAATCATTATGGACGGTCGACAAACTCAATTACTGAACTTGTAAATGAAAAGCAGATGGTATGTGCCACACATGCTTTATTAGTGACATTATCTATACATTGCAAAACAGCTTCCTTCATTTCTTTACCTTGATTGGTGAGCATGGTATCAAATATTTACACTCGTTTTACCAAGTTCCCCAAAGCCACACAATCATCATATCATAATCACCATGACAACATAAGCTAATAAGCTTACATAGGTAACGTTTGCAGCTGGAGGAATCTTAACCCAGTCTGCCTGCGAATGTCACAACAGAGGATTCAGTGACTGGAGGTATTCTTACGGTTATTAAAATAAGAAAAATAATACCACACTGAAACTAAGAGTCTAGGGTCTATCTGTGCTTGAGCATTAGGATTTGCATAACCCAAGAAGCAAACACAATACATTAACTGGAAATTTGCTTCAACGGTTTGTGCGTATGTGGGAGTGTCAGCTCTGTTAATACAAGATAGTGACATTACATAGGCAGTCATTTCTACTGTTAACTAGAAAACGTTAAGTATATATATATATGGTACCTGGTCCATCTGGTTGTACCGAGCTATATCCTTGTGCAATGTTCTAAGCATGATCATGGCCACCATGCCAGACAGGAAGAGCACAATAACTAAAGAGTTCATAATGCTGAAAAAAATAAAATTAAGATGAGCCATTATTTTGTATGGAGATATGGAAAGAAGAGCTTTTTATTCTTGACTGCATGATATTTACAACCTTGTGCTCACCTGAACCACTGGATGTTGGTGTGAGGCATGGAAACCAAAATGTAATCCCATCGAGAAGCCCACCTAATATCATCGTTTTGCTAGCAAAGGAGAAAAAAAAATCTTTTACACACAGTTCTGTCCAACCATCTTATTGTACTGATGCCCTCAACAAACGTACCTTAAATATAACTGAATAGGTGTAAGTGACTTTGAGATTACTGTTGAATTCTGCTGGGATGTCCATGGGAGCTCCTTCACATGTGGGGTTTTCGTCATCACTATGTTTTATGCTGTCCAATGAAACAACATATGTATTAACCTTATGTAACAAACTATACTACAGATGAGATAATGTTAATTATGTAAATACGTACTGCTTCTTACACTATGCCTAACTTTCAATTTTAGTTTAATCTGAAAAGCTGATTATATCAGCCCACAGAAAGTGGAGCAAGAGTTAAAAGTAGGTTTAAAGTTCAAGTTAGTGAGTTAAAAATCACACCTTCGAGGTTCCAGTGTAGCTGCCACGAGTCGAGCATGCATCCCATTCGTTTCATCTCCACTATGGTAAAATATAGTGATGTCCACATGATTGAAGGCATAATAAGTGTTCTTCTTGTTAAAATCAGCCTAAAAGAGTGGATAAAATCATGTCAAAAGCTTGGCAGAATCAAAAAGGTGTCTTTCAACCTTTTTTTACTAAATAGACTTATAAACTGTTATTAATCAGTGACACAATGTGTCGATGTTATGTTCTTGGTAATGTATTTTATACTATTACAATGCGCAGTAAAGATTTAAACAATCATGTTTTTTAACATGTGAGTGAAAAAATGAACATGTATAGTTTTATTTGCATTGTTATGTATAATTTATTTTATTATATTTTGGCGTTAAAAAAATAACTAATAATGTTTTTAAATGTGAATAAACATGTATAGTTTTATTTGTATTTTTATGTGTAATGCATTATATATTATTGCATTAAGCTGTAAAAATGTAAGCAATAATGTTAAACGTGAATGAACAAATAACCATATATGGGTCATTCCAGCTGGAATCATCAAATTTTGGAAAAGTTCCCCACCTGACCTCCTCAGATTTGTCTCAAAAAAATCTATGTGATCCATCTGAAGATTGGTGTAAATGAGTTTTTTTTTTTTTTTTTGGACCTTAATATCTCAACATCCATAAGACTCTATTGTCTGATATCAAAGGATGTGAACGGCATGGTACATATAAGACCATGTACCAAGTTTGATGCTTATACATTGAAAATTGAGGTTTCTATGGACATCTGAAAACCCTTAAAGTAATAGTTTCAAAGACAAGTAGAAGGCCAGCATTCAGGTGTAAATTCAGTAACAATGCTGTGAGTTTTAATTCATGCAGTTCTGGACTAGGACTCTTAGCCCAGAATATGTCATGAACCTGGCACCACTAGTTCTGCAGATATTTCAGTTTGAACATGGTCACTCAGACTATGATGCCAAAACAAACTTTTTTACAGCACAATAGAGGTCTGAAATTTTGTACATGGTCTATTGGGCATATTACCCATCACATAGACTTTTTTCAGACAAATCTGAGGAAGTCAGGTGGGGACCATTTGATGATTCCAGCTGGAATGACCCATATAGTTCCATTTTTACAGATGATGTGTTTCCACAAATGTTTATATTGCAAATGTAGCAAAGTTTGTTAGCACAGCTATTCTAATGCAACAGCTGATGGATCAGTCACTCGCTGTATTTTTCCTCCATATTTAACACAAAAAGTTATATCATGAATGTTTTCTTATGCGAGTGGAGCAAAAGGGAGCAAGGCTTTTGCCCATTATTATGACTTCCTCTTCTGTAAAATATAATAAAGGTTCCATTATATTTGAACAACCAGTCAGTAAACCAATATAGGATTCAATAACCAGTTGTATGTTTAATTTAGTATCTAATATCTAACACAAACTTTACCGTGCTTGAGAAGTAGGTATTTTAAACGCATTAAGTGTTTGTATCACCAAGCCTAAAACAGGAATTACAGCCTATTCCAACAATAAAATTAAAAAACATAGTTTTAATAAAATTTACAGAATTACATTCAATTGACTGCAATTATGCCAACTTTTTATTATATCACAATTATTTCATCACAGACTACGAGTTCACAACTAAAGTAGTAAAAAAAAAAACGTTTCTCTCACATTTATCACACAGGCATCCTTTGGCTTTCCTTCATGGTTCACTAGACAGCCAGTGGGAAATCCTGGGTTGCATACTTTCTGATTGTCCTCCACAATGTAGCACCACGTCACTGGCATGTTGTCAACAATCCTGCAAAACAAGTTTTTAGACAAAGATAAAAGCAAATCCACTTAGCGGTCCATTAGAGGTTGCGTAAAGTATAATATGTGAAACCCTCTGATGACAGATATTGTGCTTTTCAACTGTTAAAGCAAAATAACTCTTTTGTGTTATTAGTACGACACCTACCATCAAATCTCGACTTACCAGTGGTGCTGGTAATTCAGCTCCATTCCTTTCTTTAGAAAGTCCAACTTTAGCCTGTCTTCTTTTGAGCCTGTGTCATACGATTTGGTGCAGACCTTCACACAACTCTTTTCAGCCTTAAATGTAAGCTAAGGAAAATTTTGAAAATCAGTATTATGAAGGATCCATCCATTATGTGAGAAGCATTGGAGTTCACATTAATGCAGAAGAGCAAAAACTTGACATTATAAAAAGACAAATCACACAGAACACAAAAGCAAGAAGTGTCTGTGCCTGTCAGTTGCAGCTCCACCTTGTAAAACTTGACAAACAAGATGCCAGCTCCCAATGAACAAGGTGTGTAGTCATCTAAATGTCACTTCCACAATAATATTAAATTACAATTAATAAAAAAATGAAAAAAAACATAAATTTCTTACCTTATAAGGTGATGTTTCTATTCTTTCTCCAAATAACACCTGCCCAAGGTTCTCCGAGGGCCTTCTTTCATTTGTGTCTTTGCAAAAATCAAATCTAAGGAAAAAAGTATTCTTTCACTGATCAGTTCTTGTAGGCATGCAGATATAATAAAGCTTATATTGTAAATGTCAAGAATACTTACGCATCGTATTCATAAGGCAGGACTGATTCCACTGAGTCCAGTCTGTTCACAAACAGCTGTATCTCAGTCTGTGGGATTGACAGCAGGGGAGTGGGGTCAAGGGGACAGTTGACTATTAGTCATATCTCAGAGATGAACACTTTAGTGTGTTATTATTTTAAAATGAATTTGCAAAGCGAATCCAGAATCTGCTTAACGTTATTAACTTAATGTCTAAACATTTGTTTTAATTGTTTATGTCTCAACTGTCTTCACATGGAGTAAAATAGGATAATAAAAGCTCACCTGACATTCCTCCGCATCTCCTTTTGAGCTTTTCTCGCAAAAACTGACTGGTGCTAAACCCGGAAGGTAGAATCCAAAGCATGAGCTCACTATTGTTAAACTCAGCAAAAATATAAAACGCGGATTTAAAGGCTTCATTTTTTCAAAACGGCGTCCTGCGAGGATTCCGGTTTACTCCGCTGGAGCAAACCATAAAACTAACAGGTGACAGTTCACACACAAAACCACCAAGACAACGAGCTCGCAGCTGCTCAAGATAAAATACTCAAGAAAGATTTGTATCGGAGTCACTTCCTCACTGTGCCCATAACTCCGCCCACCGCTGGCCCCTCCCCCAAATCACCGACATCATTCTCCTGAGTGAGTTTGTATATTTTCTGTTACTTTATTAAAAAGAAAACGTTAATTAATTAATACATGTATACTATTAATATATTAAAATTAATTAATTAATGTTTATTTTTATTTAATTATAAATATTTTATTACATTTAGGCTATTTGTCTTTTTTGTCTTTATATATATATATATATATATATATATATACACACACACACATATGAATTAGCCTATTATATTATTAAGAAAGTCTCGATATAGAGGTATATCAAAATTAGAATATTGTGAAAACTTTTTTTGATGATTACAGCTTATTAGAATATTTATATTTGAGTTTCATTAAATGACCATCCCCACAAAAGAAATTCATTTGGTCTTGAGTCTGGAGGAAGACTGGGGAGACACAAAATCCAAGCTCCTTGAAGTCCACCGTGAGGTTTCTGAAGTCAGTGATGGTTTGTTGTGCTGTGACATCTGCTGGTGTTTGTCCACCATGTTTCATCAAGTCAAAGGTCAATGCAGAATACAAAATACACCACACAAAATACTTTATGAAGATGCTGATTTCCTTTTTTTTTTGCAGGACCTTAGCACCTGCCCACAGCGCCAAAACTTCCAGATGCTTTGCTGAACATGATATTGCTGTGCTTGAACCTCATCTAAGGTATTCTCAAAGATGAGAAACAGAGGACCCTTACAGCACACATGCAATGAATGCTCATAGTACAGAGCCACAAACTGGAAATTCAGTATACAGTTTAAGAACATATTTAAAACATTATTAATTTCTTTCGTGTACAATTCATTATGAGTGAAGTTGTGATTTCGCGGTACATGACGCAGATTAATTCAGGTTGCCAGTCTGGCGATAGGGGGCGCGAGAGACTTTTAAACCGTGAGCTTCCTCTCTCTGATCATAGAGTAAAAGACAGTGCTGGGCGGGTCGAAACACACATTACACACTTATAAACCAGCAGCAGGGGCTTTGTTTCTGTCTGTTGATCCTGAGGTGAGTAAATAGATAATTGAAACGCATTCGTCTAAATATAGTCAGGGCTTTTTGTTCGTATGTGGACGTTTTGTCTGGCAATACCCTGTATGTTTAGCAGCTGTGATGGTAACCGAAAATGGCCTCGTGTGGATGGCAGACGACAAGATGTTTTCTAAACGCACATTTCAATCGCCATTTTGAATCTGCATGTGGCGTTTTTTGCTTATTTTCTTTAATCTAAGTAGTGGTTATGGCGTGCCTTTATGGCGTTCTTAATCAAACACATGGTGTAACTTATTCACGTGGCCTGAAGAGGTCTCAAGCTGCTGCATTTGCCTGTAGCTTTACAATTTTAGTCCGCCATTTTGTGAACCGTGCTTTTAAAATACGCATGTAAATGTCATGCAAACTGGTAAACCGAGACGTTTAGTGTCTTTTGTAACTAGATTAATGAAGGTTCGTTAATAAGGTAGTCTTCGCACGTGATCTGCTGCAGCAGCTAGCCAGGCAGGGCCTTACAGCTAATGGTTGCAGAGTTAACCAATTTAAAAGTGTTTCTGTAACGTTAACCAAATACGGTTTCTAACTTCCTTAATGGTGCAACAACTTGTACTGGCATTTTGTAGTGCGGCAGTGTGTAGTGTTAAAATTTAGTGCTCTGGTCTCCCAACATGGTTGGTCTGTCTGCTGGGTTTGGGCACTTATTAGTTAGTGTGGGTGAGAGACCATCATATGCTGGTTTTTATAACGTCAATCTAATTTTTCTGAGACAAAGGACTCTAGATTATTCTTATGCATAAATGTCTCTCCCCTGCAGTGGCAATAGAGGAAAGCATGGCTGAGGCAGACCGACCAGGGAAGCTCTTCATCGGTGGCCTGAACACTGAAACTAGCGAGAAGGTCCTTGAAGCATATTTCAGCAAATTTGGCAGAATATCAGAAGGTATTTGTAGTTTTTGAATCGTTTATTGAAATGCATGTTATTGAAAAATTATTTGGTGTAACCACATGTTTTCCTTTCGACTTGTTTTTTGTAGTTCTCTTGATGAAGGATCGTGAAACGAATAAATCTAGAGGCTTTGCATTTGTTACTTATGAAAATCCCGGGGACGCAAAAGATGCAGCTAGAGAAATGAATGGAAAGGTGAGTAGTAACGATGTGAACTTCAGATCTGTGAGCTGTGATGAAGATTCGAGGCAGTGATCTGTTTGAACTGATATAGCCCACGATTGTCCTCTAAGAAGTTCTGAGCTTACATGATACATGCACACACTTGTTTGTATCCATTTCTGTCTGATATAAGTTTACTAAATGTCTATTTCTTGTGTTATAGCCTCTTGATGGAAAGCCTATAAAAGTGGAACAGGCCACAAAACCTCAGTTTGAGTCTTCAGGACGCCGGGGTCCACCACCATCACGGAGTCGGGGCCCGACTAGAGGTCCGCGGGGGTCCAGGGGAGCACCAAGTGGAATGCGGGGACCACCAAGCAGAGGTACCCTTCCGAACTTTATCCCATCTTTCTTTCTCTTTTTGGGCCATGATGACACACTCTTGATGATCTTTTTGAATTGATTGTTCTCTAAGAAGTTCTGAGCTTATGCTTAATATGCAATGCTTGCTACCAAAATAAATATTACCAAGATAACGTAGGTATTGTAGAACCCTTTTTTAAAGGCATGTCATCAAGAGGGCCACCGCCACTAAAAAGAGGCCCCCCAGTGCGGAATGGAGGACCTCCACCCAAGAGATCTGCACCCTCTGCGCCATTCGGCAGATGTGAGTTTAACAATCATGCACGCATATGTAGTGTTAATCATCCGAACCATTAAATCATTGTTTTATCAATATTTAATAGCACCAATGTCCAGAGACCGGGACCCATACGGCCCTCCTCGCAGAGATTCTCTGATGTCACGTCGGGATGATGGTCCTCTGCCTCGCGATGACCACTACAGTAAAGACAGGTGGGATAAGTAAAAAGAGTGCTTAATATAGAAATTAAGATGGGGAGTGCAAATATTAATGAAACTCACAAGCTGCTTGTTTTTACAGCTACTCCAGCCGTGACTACATGAGTTCACGGGACAGTCGAGACTATGCCCCACCACCACGTGATTACCCATACCGGGAGTATTCGGGCCATTCCAGTTCTAGAGATGACTATGGGTCAGGATCCAGAGGTTACAGGTGTGTGAACATCTTACAACAGATATGTGTGTGTGATGGTGGTTTGAGAATCCAGCCTAAAATCTTTGTCTTAGTGATCGTGATGGCTACGGTGGACGACGAGAGCCCAGGGGTTACATGGATAGGCCCACTTCAGGCTCCTACAGAGACCCTTACGACAGTTACGGTAAGATTAAACCTTTAGTGTGGTGAAAAGGGTTAAGGGGCTCCACTCAAAACGCCTGGAAAGGCCTGCCTCGTGTCATTGCCAAAACGTGGAAACAGCAAATGCGGCGTCTTTTCACCGTGAGAGTGTTCCTCCCCCCCCCCAAAAAAAAAAGCACCATCAAGGAATCGCTTGCAAGCTGTTTTTTGCCCCCCCAAAATGTTCCGGTCGTTCTGGTAGCTCTGTCCGAACAACCAACAGAAATCCAGTATCCAAACTACAATCTAAACGGAATTCAATCCAAACCAAGGAAAGTCCACTTACTCAACAGTGATGTGCCAAAGGGCTCTGAGTGCGCAATTGTCAACACTGCAGTTGGGTAGTTCAGGTGTCTTAGGTTTAACTAGTCCCACCTGTAACTCGAGATCCAAATTTGTTCTGTCCTCATTTGGAAACTTTCTAACATTTGAGCTAGTCGTGACAGTTTTTAGGGAAATGGGCACTTGACAACGCAGTATCTTGCAAAGAATGTTGAAGTTAATTTTGCCAATTACATGACCCATTGACCCTGCAGGTAACTCACGCAGCGCCCCACCCTCAAGGGGTCCCCCTACGTCCTTCAGTGGGAGTGGCGGAAGCAGTCGCTATGACGACTATGGCAGCAGTTCCCGGGATGGATATGGCAGTCGAGACAGTTATCCCAGCAGTCGGAGTGACCCGTACTCCACTAGTCGTGGTGACCGCCCAAGTAGGCAGGAGCGAGGGCCACCCCCTCTTGAAAGAGGCTATCCTCGTGAATACAGCAGCTCGAGCCGCGGGGCGCCTCGAGGTGTCCGAGGTGGCGGTCGGGCAGATAGAGGAATGGCGCGTAACAGATACTGAGATGGACTCTGGGGAGGAAAAAAATAAAAGGAAGAAATGATGGCTTCTCGTTGACACGTTCAAAAGACTTTAAGATTCCAAAAAAAAGCCCCTTTTAAACTCTGGACTTCGAGCCTCAGTTTCAAGCTGTACTCAAACTTGTGAAGGTTTTTATTTAATTTTTTTTCCTTTTTAAATTCAGAGTTTCTTTTCTCTTGCCCACTTCCCATTTAATGGTACCGTTGCAAATCTAAGTGTGTTCTTTTTGTATACTAGTGACTTGTTAATCCTGCAATGCCCTAACATATGGCTTTCATTTATCAATAAAGTGTTTTTAATCAAAGACCTTGAGAAACAACAATCTATGCAAGAGAATGAGAAACAATGATGCATAAATATTTATTTACTATTTCAGTTTTCAATGGTGAGCGACCCCAAATTCCACTTAATGCAGAATATTCATGTAGGCATGATTGTTCATTGTTGGGGACTGGGCAAATGTCACCTTTTTCCAAACTCTCTATGGGTGTAGTTTTCCTCAGTGCAAATGGATCCTTCACCACAAAGCCTAAACATTGACGCCTTGCATCGACCAATCCAAAGACAACCAAAATGCAAGAAACAAATCAGCACCACAGATAAAACCTGTCAACAGCTGGTAAGCAAAGCAAACCCTTTTGTTCTGGTATAAGTCAAGTCTCGGTGGTGTTATTTTGCAGCTTAGTATAATGTAGTCAAACATCGACTTGGTTGCCCTGGCTTTTTCAAATTGAATTTCCAACATTATTAACAAAACCTCACTTCTGCCTTCAAAGGAGTCTATGATCCCTCTCTCCAACCACAGGATCACTTCAGTTTAGAAGGTCTTAGTCTCAGAAATATCAGCCAGTTCTACTGTTGCGCTAAAGGAGAAAGTGTCTGGATTTTTTTTTTTCTGCCCCTTTCAAAAAAGAAATGGCCCTTTTTTTTTCTTAAAGGATGTTAAGATGAGTCTCCTCAGTGGATCTATATCTACAGCCAAATGTAAACCACATAGCTGCAAAACCTCTTGAAAGCTCCCAGTGGAACCCTTTTGAAAATGTAGTAAGTTCACTTAATATTAACAAAGCCAGAACGCTCTCAAGCATGCCGTTTCTAACAAAGGAGACCACATGGAGAAAGACAGCACCCTATCAACAGACCTGGAAAAACATTCAGTTTGGGTCATTTGTAATATTACATTTATATATATTTGTCCCTTATGCTGAGCTACAACAATTTGCTGATTGGAAACTCTCATTGCAGGTTGATTGGGTGGAAAAGGAGTATGATGATAATTCCTCATTGCTGATCAGCACCTGTTTCCTTGCGCTGATGCATGATGGTCTCAAGTAAGATGCAGGTATGTCCTTAAACCTTTGCGAACTTGTATTTTGGTGTTTTCATACAATTGATTGTGTATGTTTCCTTCTAGATCCAAGCTGTTCAGGTTCCTTGGAGTCTGCTGTTCATTGAGGCTCGTGATGTGTAGTTGGAGTCCTGGAGTGCTACAGATGAATTGTTGTGGTGTTTGTGCTTTGTTGTTTTTCCCAATAAACTATAATTTGAATTTAAATGAACTTGTTTGTTTGTATGTCATTTAATGCCACTATCATAGTGCTGTATTGGTATTATCATGTCTGTTCACTCTACTATAGGCTAATTTGATCTATAAATGCATTTGTGCCATATGGAAAATTCTTGCGTCCTTTTAAAGCAATCACAGTTCCTTTTGTGTCACTGAAATGTCAAAGAGCCTTTATGTTGGTTATGTGGCAGACGTCCACTGGAGAACTAAATTGCCGGGCTGAATGGTCGTTGTAACATCAGTGAAAAAGCAGAAGCGCGACGGATGTGGGTAGCATCTCAACACGAATAGTGAGAGCTGGCGCACCAAGGGTGCAAGCTAATCTGAAAGGCCCTTTGAGCCTAAAACTATGAACCCCGAGGAGCAGACTGTTACGTGGCTAATAACATTAGGCGTGCTTAATTCACCCAAAAAGAATATCGCTGATCCGGAGGAGTTTCTGAAAACCTCTCTGAGAGATGGGGTCGTCCTGTGTAAGCTTATGGAGCGAGTGCTACCTGGAGCCATCGTAAAGGTAATCGATGTTATGCACGCGCATGTTTCTTTGATTAAATAGTCGCTAGTGAATGCTAGATGTTTTCTTAAATGCAAAAGTATCAGATAATGTTACAGCCATGCGGAATCGACGGTGCGTAACGCGGGATTACTCCCTGTTGCAAGTAACACTTTGAGATGCACTGCATTTGGTAAATATACATTGCATTTTGTAACCATTTTCAGCCTATAAAGTGTATTTATCTGT
>JAUMHR010000064.1:13436419-13447628 GCA_032361145.1 Enteromius fasciolatus
CTTTACTATCTCCTCTGTAAAAGCCTTGTTTAACTGTCGGTGAGATCTCAGATTATTGTGGCTGTCTGCATGCTTCTGCTGCCAACCAGTCCAGTTCCCCTTTGCACATAAAGTCGTTATTAATAGGATAACCTACTGTTTGCACGCTGGAAAAAAATTGCTTAAATAATTCGATTAATCAAACGCTCTAAATACGTGCTATGCTCAAGGGGCGCAAATATGAAGTAAAACGAATGTGCTGATCAAATCAACAACTTGTGAAAGTTTCTGTTTTATAGGCTCATTATTAATATTGGTTTTTGTCTTCCTCTGTTTAGTTTGTTTAAGCTTATTTATGTTTCATACAGCTTTACTGATTTTAACACGTCGCTTTCAAATGAATATTAAATGTATTTACATTATATTAGTAAACGAATCATTCTGTTGAATCGGATCTTTTTAATGAATTGGATTATAGTCGCCTGAACGATTCGTGGCGGGGACTTTTTAACCAACTGGTGTGAATTCATTTTGATGTGGTTAAATGCTACTGCGAATCATATGTAGGCTATTTTATATATGACTTTTATTACGACCTGAATTATTCCTGCAGCCACATGAAAATACAGCGGCACAGCTTTTAAAAAACGTAATAAACAACATTAAGCGTATATAGTTTTATTTATGCCATATGATATACCCGCCATGGACGTTAATGTGCAAAATACTTTATTTTTGATCCGGTTCTTTGAAAGGAGCCGTTTGAGAGTTCTTAGGAACCGATTCGAGGAATTGATTCGGACTTGCCATCACTAGTAAACGGTCCAAGTAGAATCTTGCTGAGCAAACATCGTCACTTCCTCCTAAATATCTTTTCCTGGTGCGACGGGGCCCAATGAGATCTAGCATAGATACTGGCTGTGTGTCCGTGTAACAGGACGAAGAAACAGTTACTTAGTAAACTCAACGCCAAAGACATTTAGCATGCAATACTGGACAGCAGTGGCAGGGTACAATGTGGCTCATAGGCTAGGTTGACATTTACAACAAAAAACGAGATCTTGTTGATCTCAGGTGGTTCTGTGCGTTGCAGTGAGCTCGAATCAAAGTTGAGATTGTTTACATCGCCATTCTTCCATTGGTTTTCAGTACTCGGCTGAACCCAGATGCGAAGCGGACTGCATTGCAAACATTCGAGAGTTTCTAAAAGGATGCCAGTCTCTAAAGGTTGAGGTAAGATCATTTTGCTATACATTTCTGTGCACGAGTGAGCTGGGATGGTTAAAATGTAACGTTTTGCTAATGAAGGGTCATGCCTTTGAGAAAAACAGCATTAATATTTGGTCCGTAGGCTGAAGGTAAATCACTCTTTTAGGTAGAAGTACTTCACAAATAGCCTAAATGTGTTCTGTAGTGTAGTGCATGCAAATATCTTTCAGAACAAAGCTATTTATAAACGTTGATTTTACGTTGGAAGGATTTGCTTAACATCATAACACTCATATAGTTAATAATTTATATTAAGTATTTATACAGAGTGCTTCTTCCTTCAGCCCTTCTATTTTAGTGTAGCTCTCCCTGAGGACAGGGAAATAAATAGCAGGGTTTTGTTTTGGTTTTGCACATGTGATCCTTAAATATGCCAGTAAACAATATTGCACATAATACTAGCTCTTTCACTTGTGCATTTCATTTATTATGGTTATTATGGTCCTGACCTGCAGCAGCATTACAGACCTCTCAGGAAGATGGTCGGAAATTATAACTATCACAGTAAACATTGTCAGTCTGCAAGCTGTACTCACAAACAAACTATGATGCCACACCCTCTGCAATGACAGTATTCTTGGACTAAAACTATGATCAAAATCTGGTTACAGAGTGATAAACTGTTCATATATGGTGAACATGACTCAGTAGTGCCGTGTTACTTGTTTATATGTCATATTTGGTTTTGACCTAATATTAGTAAGCTTGCTATTAGAATTGCGGTGTTTGACCTTCATTAAAATAGCTTCAGTTTTTATGTCCGGAATTCATTTGTGTAAGTATAAATTGAACATCTTGCCTCTGATCTGTTGAGAAGACCAGCGGTAGACTAGTTTTTTAATAGTCTGTCGATATGCGCTAATGCAGTTAAATGACAGGATATAAAGTGCATAGAAATTTCATATAAACAGACCTATTTTACTTCGCATTTGCGCAATTTAAAAACAGAAAATGTGGGTTATGCATGAATTTTGTGACCTGTTAAGTGGCATTCAGGCACAAGTAGCGGCCAGTGCTAATGAGTTCACAATATCTGAATATCTAAACGCACTCAGCAGCACAAATAATTGCTGTTCTCCTCTATAATTTGTGGTGATGCTGTAAAGCTAAAGAGGGCTAAGAAAATATGCTAATCCGGGTAAATTTTCAAGTGTACTTTCTGTGATGCTGAATTTATGCCTTGGCATAAACTCATGTTCACCTGATTTGTAAATGTGACTTTGAAACTCGATTAGATAAAAATAATGCACACGATTTTAACGAGTTGTCCTGGCTTCGAGAACTGCACACAAAAACTACATTTCCATGTGCCGGTGTAGTCCAGCAGATGACTCATTTAAACAACTTTTATTCTATTTTTACTTAAGCAGGTTTTATTTATTAGTTTTATTTAGTTTTTATTCTACATTGCTCGTCTGCTATACATTTTTGTTTTGTATGTTATATATAATGTTGTTAAATGAATGTTTATTGCGTATTTCAGTAATGAGTGTCACCATAATTTTGTTTAGTGTTTGTGTGAATGACATTGAGCACCTAATATATGTTCATATTTATGTTCATGTGATGGGCTTTGGTTCATCATGTGACTTTTTCATCACCGCCTGCATTTGGTGCTTATCAGTGTATTTCATAAGTGAAAACATATTTCGGTACTTTAATAGGTTGGTAAATTAACATTATATCAGTTAATGAAATGATTGTATTTAACTGTACATTTAACATAAAACTGTAAAACCTAAAACATTGTTGCTGTATTTTTTAAGGTCGAATACCAGCTACCACAGTGGCTGGTTTTTCACTTTAAATTTTACAGTATGTTATTTACGGTTTGTCATAATCGGTATACACACACACAAATATATATATCAGTGTGTATATATATATATATATATATTAAGAATTAAGTAAAACCTTAACAATATAATCATAGAATTGTATTTTTAAGCTCATGACTTATGAAAGGCCAGTGGGCATATGGTTGATGCAAGTCGTGTGACTAGACAGAGAAGCAAGTAGCATAACTTTCACTTCTGCTTTTAAATGAGCTGAAAAGGAGAAGTATTGTAACACAAGCTAAAGCTTCATATGAGCCTCTGGTACATTATTGATGAGGGAGAAATGCAAGCAACAAATTACAAATGTTCCAAACAAATGGTAAATATAATCATAAAACTGCACTGACTGTTGGTCTTGTTGCAGCCTCCATAGCGAAACGGTGCACACCAAATGAAAAAACAGATCCTAATTGCATTGCTGTGTAAATGCTACTATGTTTTATTTAAAACATGAAACCGTATCCTAAGCAAGAAAGGGGATAACTGTCTGTACCCAGCGTCGGACAGGGCCTGCAGACCAAACACCAAATCAGCATTTCAGAATGTGGGTCACGCTGAAGTTTATTTTCCTAAACCAGTAAAATTTTTATTAGGGTTCTTTAGGGGTGTCATGATAAATATAAATCATTGCAGCAAACAAATGAGATGTTGCGTATCGACAGAGCATGTAAAAACATCTATAGGCTACTGCTTTTAGAATTAATTCATGTGCTTTTGTTGTCTAGGTCCCAGTTTTTAGGGAGTTCAATTAAATGTTCATGTCAGATTTTGCTTGCATTTTTAATAAAAATGTAACTGTATATGTCAAATAAGCACATTATATCATGATGTCAATATATTGAAACCTTATTGCGAATATCATGTTGCAAATATGAAATTTCTAGCTAAGAGAACCTATGTTGGATCGTATAATGATGAAAATCCAATTTATACCCCTAGTGTTTTTAATGTAGATGAAACTCAACCCTCCCCTGATTTCTGACTTACTTCTGCAGCTTCTCCATCTGGCACTTTCTGTGGACCGTGTTTCTTGTGTCTGACTTGTGTCTGTCTCTTAGGGCTTTGATCCTGAAAACTTATATACTGGGGAGAACTTCAGCAAGGTTCTATCGACACTGTCAGCAATAAACATCGCCACTCAAGGTAATTCATAACGTTACGATTATGTCTTCTTCACTCTTTTGTTTCGTTGAGTACTGTAGGCATCAGCTTTGCCCCGCTCAAGTCACTTTTATTTTTCATTCTCCTTTAGACAGTCGAGCAAAGCAGCTTCACAGTATTGAACAGAATCATTAATGCAAGCATCAAAAATGAATCAAATCCAAATTTTTCAGTAAAGAAGACGATAGTGTGATTATTCATCTCCTGACAGTTCAGTGTTCATTCAATCATTCATTCATTATAAAACAAGTTGAAAACAGTGGCGTTGTTATTCTGCTTGAGAATAACGTTCAGTATAATATTGATTCAATTCAGTATAATATCAGTGACCGTTAATTATTTATAAATTGGATTTAGCTGTAAATTAGAAGAAAATAAAACCTGTGTTGTGTCTAAAGCCATATAGCCTACATTAAGTGGCAGTCATGTTAACACATGCTGTAGTGTGCAAGACATTTTTAGAAAATTAGCTCCTGATGGTCACTTATAAACTACAAAGAATGTGTCTGTTTACAAGCGGGATCGTAGGCACTCAATAATCACTCCGTGTTATGGTTTTGGTGGAAATGAGCCATATCTTTCCTGTTGCGTGTTTCCTTAGGACCTGTTGCAACAACAGTCCTCCTTAATACCACTATAGCATCAACGAGTTTTGTTTGTCTTTAGTAAGGATAATGATTTGATTCCAAAGTGGTCCAGCGTATGTGTTTGAATTTCATCATCAGTTCAGTTTTAGAAGCTTGTGAATATGTATTGGATGGATTTCACATGTCCGTGCAAGTTTATTTCAGTAAAAATACACAGTAGACCTTTAAATGCGCTGTAAACATGAGATAGAAATCACATTTTTCTCGGGATGAGGATGACTGACCTTTTGTGTTTGCTCTGTGCATGTCAAGAGGTGATTTGTCTGGGGTCGTATACCCGCATCTGTGTCTTTCAGCTGCAGCTGCTCTCACTGGAGGCAACAGACAGTTGCTTTTTGTAGGGCCTGTTCGGGCGGCTGACTGCATCTGCATAAGCACGCGGAATCCATGAGGCATTTAGTTATTCTCAGGTTTTGCTTCCTTGTCATGTTTCCCACAGCTCCTTGCGGCTGTTGCTTTTAGAGGAGAGTGTGTCCTCCTTGTTATTGCACAAGTCTTCCTCAAGTCCCATGGGATTGCTTTACAACAGTTTTACACATCAGCACGATTTATTTATTGGTCAGTAGGATTTTATGGTTCTAACTTTTAATGGATTAAAATAGTTACAACTCTATATTTATATATTTACTGTGTATAAGTGCCGTCAAACGATTAATCAGGATTATTCACATCGTAAAAGTGTTTGTTTACGTTATTCATGCATGTGTATTGTATTAATTATGTATGTATAAACACACACAAACCGTATATGTTTGGAAAAAAATACATGTTTATACATTTTAGATATTCATATTCTTATATTTTATGTTATTATTTTAATTTATTTAACATTGAACCATTTTTGACTTCTTTTAGCACTGTTGTATTGGTTTTTGTGTGAATATCTCACTTTGACAACATGTAGTACATGTATAGTCTCACGTATATTCTGAAGCATACTATGTCTCAGTATGTGTTTTTCTGTATGTTAAAAAATGTCAAAAAATGTATATAAATAAATATATGTAAACAAAGACTTACATGTTTGACAGCACTAAAAATATATATATATACACACACATTGCAATTTATTTAAAAATACAATTTTTTTTTTTACAATCTGTTTCCTGTTTCAGTGTCAGATGAACCTTCAGTAATCGTTATTATGGACTGATTTGGTTCTCACGAATTCTTATCAAACAGCTCAGTATTTTTGTGAAAAGTGAAAAATGATGCATTTTTACATGTTTAGTTTTAGTGGGTTAAAAATAGCATTAATTTGAAATAGAAATATTTCTTACATTGGATTAAAACATCCTTACTTAATAAATGTATCAAAAGATTATGAATGATATTTGTATGTATTTAAAAGTCATGCATTTTCTTTTTTATGAATCTATTTCTTATCTTTAAGAAGGTGTTCTTATTATTAATTTTTCTTAATGCTGAAAGTCATTAAGCTCTGGATCAATCTTACAGTAATCAAGAGTTTCCATATTTGAGTAAGTTAGGATTGCTTGTCATTCCAAACCATGCTCCTCTCTTATTTATTAATCAATTATTAATATGCAATCTTATTTACTTTTGATCCAAATTTAAATGTATGCAAATAACTTTGCGAACTCTATATTAAAATAAGATTATGTGTCGGTTCTTAAGAATGACTAACTAATGAGTGCAGCTTAAGCGGGGGCAGATAGATTTGACTGGATTTGTGTTAAAACGATCTTTATGATGAAATGGGGAGGTTTTCACTCTAAAGTGTGCTTAAGACATAGAGACGACATTCCCTCGCCTGGCCTTATCTGGGTTCTCTGTTGTGTTGGCTGAGGAACGCTTGGAGCAGGTTCACACACACTGTTTGTACGCCGTGGGTGTTCGGAAAGAGCCTGCCATGAAATCCAGCAGACATGCTGAGCTTTTATTGTGTAGATTGAGCGAAGTGTGAGTCAGTGAAGAGCCCCAGAGGCCCCTGCAGCGCTGGAGATCTGTCAGGACCCAAAATGCAGCAAACGGAGCACCTTGCTGTTTCTTCTGTCACTGAATAATGCATGACTCCTCATACCTTATCTCCCTCTATTTATGAACAACAGATTGCTCTTAGCAAATTAATACAAGTTAATCATGGTCTGGTAAGATACGACATGAGTATGTGGGAATTTTTGTGGATGAATATCATGTTTTAGGGTTTCAGGTCTTGATTTGTTTAGACTGAAGCGCACATTATGTCTATAGACTCACTTCTCTTTGATACTTGTGGTCATACAATGAAGAGAGTATGTGTCTGCCTGCTTTCAGCAGTTGTTTGTTGTGACCTATATGCAAGTGCATTGAGCTGTGGACTATTAGTGTTTTAACTCTACAGACACGACAGAATTAGGAATGGGTGAGTGCTCTAATTTGGATCTTTAAAGATAACCGAGCGACCTGGCTTTACTCTGTACTAAATTTAATGAGTCTGACTGAATAGAATAGTTTTAATACACATCTTTATATTTCTGTCAGATTATTCAGACTGGAAAAGTCAGTTGCATTGAGTTTTTGCTTTTGTAATTTTGGGTGACAGTCATTTTTTTTAAGTTTACCTGATTATTTTTTATAATTATTTTAATTACTTTTATGTAAAGCACTTTGAATTACCATTGTGTAGGAAATATGCTATGTGAATAAACATGCCTTGCCTTGCTTTACATACAAAAACATACACTGCCCTTGGGAAGTATGACAAAGGCTGCTTTTTTTTTTAATCAAAAATACAGCATGGAGAATTAGGGGTGGGCGAATTGGAAAAAAATATCATATCACGATTTTTTTATGATAAATTTAATGCATCCTTGCTGAAAGAAAACATTTTAATTAAAAACTGAACCTAAACTTTTAAACAGCAGTGTATGATGTTTATTAATAGCATTGTGAATTCCTATGCCCCTAATATTAGATTTAACAAATTTGGACACCTCATGATGTGGAATATGATGTGACAATAAATCATAGAGCATAATACGGTGTGATATTAAGTCAAATGGCATGAAATATATCACCCTGTATGGAAAATCAAAGATGGCAACATTTGCTATTACTACTGCATTTATTTTATTTTTTTTTGCTTGTCATTCGTATTTCTCAAAAGTAACAGGCCATGCTAAACAGAAATGAAGAGGACACAGGTACAGAACCACTGAACTGTAGACTCACCACTGAGAAATATGATTCAGGGCTTTCTGTATATGCATGTCAGTAAACCTATAATCTAGTTACCACCATCAAATGTATATGCTCTCAGTAAGTGAGAAATGCTACCGGTCCTGCACTTTATTTTCTGTATTTTTAACTTCTCTTTTATTTTCTCGTTGTGTCCAGATAGCCCTAACAGATCATGTCCACAGCCCGGTGCCTCTGCTCCTAGCCTGTCAGCCCCTTCACAAGCTGTTCCCAACTTAAAGTCCAGCAGGTCTTTACGGAGACAGTCAAAAGCTGTGGTAAGTTATATCAACACTGCAGTAAATGCAGCAACAAAACATTTGTAAAGTTCTAAAGTCATTTACATTTTTCAGTTGGTTTCAAAACGTAACATTAATGACAGATTGCTCTCAAACATAATACCCAGTTTATTAGAAGGCTTTTTTTTAGAAAACTTCAGAAGTTTTAGATTTGTCTGGGCTTAATAAGGTCACTTCCCCTGTATTGTAAAGACGTACATCAAATATCAGTGCATCCTGCGTTATATTTCTCTTTAATTAGTTGTTATGAATGACTGTACTATTTTAACAACACTGGTATAACCTCATAACATTTACAGGTTTTTATAGCTTCAAATAATCAACCCTAATATTGAAATTTGCAATCATTAACATTTTCATGTTAAATTATTTTATTTTAAATATTTGATATTGTTAAATGGAATTACGCAAATTCACCATTATGAAACTGAACTGAAAGCTGGCCTAAAATGAGAATTGTAATTTAAAACATTTACAGAACATTATAAATATTATAATTGAATTTAAAACAATGTACCTATTATAATAAATGTGACATAGCTGTGTATTTATATTTCTGTCCCTGTCAATATTTATTTTAAATAAATGCTGAGAGACGGTTTTGCATGTTCAATATTCACTATAAATAATAAAAGCTCTAGGTACTGTGATAATTATGTCTAGTATGAACATCACAAAAAACATATGTAAATCACAAAAAAATAGACACATTATGTTTCCCAACCCTAATAATTTAATGTTACAACTAGCTTCCCATAGACTTCTTATTATCTTTATCAGGGGCTTGTTCAGGATTGTAGTATTTTCTCATGACAGTCATTTTTTTTCCTTCTAGATGTGAATAGATAACAGTTTTTGTTGTAGATAATTTGAGAGTGTTAAGGAACAGAGTAGAGTATTAAAGAATATAGCCTGCTGAGGTTCTTCACCTGTTGCTGTTATGTCCAGGAAATGTCTGAGAATGGAGGTGGTGGGCAGCTTTTGGTCAAGGCACGCTTTAATTTCAAGCAGAACAACGAGGACGAGCTGTCTTTCAGCAAGGGTGAGCTGATCCATGTCACACGCCAGGAGGAAGGTGGATGGTGGGAGGGAACCCTTAATGGCAAAACCGGCTGGTTCCCTAGCAATTACGTCCGAGAGGTCAAGCCATGTGGTGAGTGGGCAGTTGAAGATATCGTCTTACATCTTTGCCTTGTTCGAAACTGTTAGTTTTTTTTCTCTTTTTAACATAATGAAATAAATCAGGTCTCCCTTCTTTTTTTCTCCAGAGAAACCGATTTCTCCGAAAGTGGTTAAAGGTCTTGACGTTCCTCAGTTGACTAAAAATTATTACAATGTGGTAAGTTCTTTTAAATCGGTGAACGGGCTCCAAAAAGGACATGTAAAGGAATCTGAGCTACTTATTTATAGGCATTGTTTGTTTCTCAGGTGGTGCAGGACATCTTGGAGCATGAGAGAGAGTTTATCAAGGAACTGCAGACAGTACTGGGCTGCTACCTGCGCCCTCTACAGGCCAGCGACAAGTAAGAGGACAATTCTGATGTTACCATGGCACCAGGAAGCCTTTGATATCAAAGCCGATTGACATTTTTGGGGAACTGGGCCGGTCAATAAAAAAAACCATGCGCATAATGACTCTTCTGTCGGCTCTCTCTGCAGGCTGTCTAGTGCGGACTGCTCCAGTCTGAATGGGAATTTGGAGGACATCCTCTCGTTCCAGCAGGGACTGTGTCTTGCCTTAGAGGAGTGCTCCAAGTAAGAGCTGCATTTCAGGGTCTTAGTTTCTGTTTTCATACACTCAAATGACTACTTGTTCTCTTTTTTTTGTGGTAGTCTTATCCTTTGATGTCACAGCTCCGTCTGGTGGTGGCTTTGTGTCACATGTCCACATCTATGCTACACCATTTTAAAACCTTACAAGTTACCCTGTTTACAGAGATGTAAAGTACTTGAGTAATTTACTTGATTACTGTACTTAAGTATTTTTTTTTGGGGGGGGGGGGGGGGTTAATTTACTTGAGTACAATTAAAAATTTATGCTTTTACTTAATTACATTTTTAAAGATTTTGACATTTTTTACAATTTTATTTACAGTCAAAAAGTTCTGATGAGAGAAATGTTCACATTCCATAAAATTGGTCAGATTGGTCCTTTGGAAATTGGTCAGGTCAAATCGTTCATTGGTCTTTTGGAAGTGACGTCATTTCACATCAATTACCACAATGCACAGCACCTTGACCTGGAAATTAGAGAAATTATAACAGTCAATCAGTGAAAGGAAATGGAGGAAGAGCATGATTCAGCAGCGAACGCGGTTCAAAATCAGCCACAGGATCAAGAGCACCTGTGGCCTTACCTTAGCGAATTATTTTCTTTTAATGGTATCAGCCAGGATTCATACGAGATGAAATGTATGCGTTGTCCTCCGCTCAACAAAGAAACGTCGGCCTTCAAAAGTTTGACATCTAACTTAAGGAAGCATATTTGCTGCCTCTCTATCAAGCCTAATCGCTAGCCTGATTTTACCAAGTGCAACATGTCCCTGGGTCAGCAACTTTGTTGACCCCGAAACTAGAGCTGGGCGGTATGACCAAAAATTTATATCACGGTATTTTTCAAAAAAAAATTTTCCAATCATGACTAGATGACAACATTTACATATGGTGGTTGTTTAATCAATGTCAGATTTTTTTTTAAGCTGAAGTATTTCCACGGCTGCCGTCTTACAAAATGCATTCTGGTAAGATCGTTTTTCTGACTTTGATCGGCGCTGCAGCCGCCTTTCAATCACATGTGCCATCAAAGTACCCTGAGAGCAAAACTAGAGCGGTCACA
>JAUMHR010000064.1:13447728-13480511 GCA_032361145.1 Enteromius fasciolatus
CTCTCGCCAGCCGGTGGCAGGCTAGTGTAGTGCATCTCGAACGCACCTATTTTCTTCGTCCATGCTGTTAACCGCTCCACACACACACAGGCCCTGCTTCCACCGCTCTAATGCAGACGCATACAGCTCGTCAGCGGGACGTTCCACCGCTTTGTGTTCCCGACGCTTTGTACGCATACACTCACCTGTATTGGGGTATATGAAAAATGAATATCATTTTAAAAAAAAAAACACCGGTATTCGGTATGAAAAGGTATTCCGCCCAGCCCTACCTGGAACAACATTGTGATTAACCAATCAGATTTGAGAAACAGTTTACAGTTTTTAGGCTCACAATCAGTGTCTGGTGCTTATACATTAGTGTCAGTCATCTATCATATCCTCTGATTTTAGGCATTACTCATGGGTAAGGTTAGGTTTAGGTGTACACATCGAACTTGGCAAAATCAGGACAAGCGAGACTAATACACCTCATCCTGCATTGGCTGCTTGTGACAGCACTGCAGGATTGCTTTTCAGCCCCTAAAGAGCTAGGCTTGCCTCTCACATTTTGGAAAATCAACTTCTGCTTAAGATAATTTAGAGGTTTTACAATTTTGAGTAGCATGTTGCATATTAAATATTAAAAGTCAGATAATGTATCAGGGCTGTTTTATTTGCATTACAGGATGTCAGAGGGCCAGCAGCGGATTGGCGGCTGTTATCTGAACCTGTTGTGTCAGATCAGAACACTGTACTTGTCCTACTGCTCCAGCCATCCTTCTGCAGTCTGTGTGCTGACTGATCACAGGTCAGTGTTCACAAAATTGTCATCAACGTGTTCTTGACTTTTGCGAATCTTCTAGAACACACATTAAGATATTTTTCATTAAACTAATCATGGAAAACTCATTCCACAAAAGTGATCCAAATGAAACAAGCTGTGTACCTCAGGTCCTATAAAGACCACGTATCATTAACATATAAATATCGATCAATGAATACCAAATAGAGCGCATGAAATATAGTAAACATGTCATGCAAGTACTATTGACGTTTCATTTAAAGGAGCATGCCACCTTTTTTTAAAAAGAGGCACATTTTCCAACTCCCCTAGAGTTAAACAGTTGAGTTTTACCTTTTTTGTATCTATTTAGCCAGTCTCTGGGGCTGGAAGTAGCACTTTTAGCTGTAGCTTAGTATAGAGTATTGAATCTAATTAGACCATTAGCATCATGCTCAAAAATGACTAAAGAAATTCTACATTTCTCCTATTTAAACCTTAATTCTTCTATAGTTAAATTGTCTACTAAGCTCAATGATAAAATGAGAAGTTGGTATTTTCTTGACAGATATGGCTAGGAACTATACTCTCATTCCGGCGTAATATTGAAGGAACTTTGCTGTCGTAACATGGCTACAGCAGGTGCAGTTACATCACTCAACTGTTAAGCTCTTTAAAAAAAAGTGGCATGTTCCTTTAATATATTTTATAGTGGTCGACCGATAAATTGCACTATTTTTTATTTTTATTTTTTACAGCCAATACGTTTTTCTGTTTTGGCCGATGTTTTAGAGACGGGACTTTTATTTTGACGGCGCTGAGCACACTGTGCTCGCATTCTCCTTGTTTGTTGTCATTGTTCAGTTCTGTCTAATAATGCTCTTATAATGACATAGAACTATTAAACAAAGGAAATAAAATGTATACAAAAATTCATTGCTATAATTAGTATTCAAGGCAAACTTGATTTGATTCTTGTTTTGTCTTCCATCAGCAAATAGGCATTTATACATTTTTTTACAAATCTTTGAATGACTAATAAACCTTGCAAAACTTGAAATCAAGCTGTAAACCATATGAAGTGTGTGTGTGTATCCTGTATGATCGCGTGCGCTCTGTGAAAGTCCGTCTGTGTGAATTGAATGAGGACAGGAGCAGAGTTCAGCTTCACTGGAGATGCACGACAAACTTTAAACTCATGATTTTATTCATTAATGACCACCCAAGTCATTGTCACTGTGTGCTGGATGTAAAATGAGTGTTACCTTGTAGTGTTGTCATGATACTGGAATTTCTTTCTTCGATACTATACCTAGAGAAATATCGATATTCTATACTTTTTTTGGAAACACAGAGAAAAAAAACTGCCACAGTGTCAAGGGGGTAATTATTTTTGTTGTTGTTTGTTTGAAGATAAACAAGTCTTTTTTTTTTATTACCTACTGTTATCAAAGATTAAAATATACTGTAACAAATGCATTGCTCATCGTTCATAAATGCTAGTTAACACATTAGCATCATTTAATGAATAGATTTTAATGCCGGATTCACATATAAACTGAAACGACATCAACATGAAGATAAGTTGCAGAATTGAAGTCATATTAATTTTTAAATAATGTTAAATTTAATGTTAAATTTGCATTTGATATTTTTATATAGATCCGGGTGTCTGTCTTTTAGGTGCCTTGAGGGTTTAGCACCTTTTGGAGAGAAGTGAAAGTGACAGCTTGGCTAGTATCGGTATATCAGTACTTTTGGAAATTAGTATTGACACCTTTCAGATATTTCAGTGTCAATATTTATCAAAATATCAATATCTGTGACACTATTACCATGGCTTTATTTTGAAAAAAAAAATAATAATAAAATTTTGTTGCTCACAAACTTCCCAGAATACTGAGTGTCCTGTTGATTACAGTGCTTACTTTCTTTTTAATTATATCTTTATTAATTATTTATGTTTAATTTGTAAAAAATACTTTGTCTTCTATAGTAAAAGCATGTTTATTTAAAAAAAATATTTTGTAAAATCCATTTTCCATTATAACCAATAATAAAAGATAATAACAAATGAAATTGTATCAGTCATCGGCATTTCAACATCAACATTCAAAAAACCCATATCGGTCAACCACTAATATTTTATGTCCTTTATGTACGACTATGTGCATTGATCAGCTATTAAAATTAATATAGGTAACAACTTCCAATAAGGTTCCATTAATTAACATTGGTTAATGCATTCATTAACTTCATTTGGGAACAATACATTTGTTACAGCATTTTTTTTCTTGTTAACAATACTTAATAAAAATACAGCTGTTCATCAATGTCATTAAAGCTCATGTGCGTCAAACAATATTAGGAGAGAGGTATGTTTGCTATGTTTTGGTGACGTTTGAAATTAACAATACCTAAATTTAATAAATGCTTTAAAAATATTTTAACTATTCATAACAGTAGTAATTATATACAGTTATGTACAGTAGTTACCTAACAAATCAAATCTTACTGTAAAGTGCTGAAGTTGAAACATTATTTTGAACATTAAGGGTTAAAGTGGTTCCTGTTAGAGTCATTTAGTTTTTTAAAGAGCATGCCATAAACTGTAAAAAAAAAAAAAAAAAAAAAACTTTTTTGTAAATTATTTGAATTGTAAAATCAAAAAGCTAAAAAGAGTAATACATCAATAGATTCTGAACACAACTTTTCATAGTTCATGAAGAGGCATGTTTTTTTGTTTTGTTTTGTTTTGTAAAAAATCAGAAATTATTTTCTCCAGTCAGTTCCACTTAATGTGTGTACCATGCATATTCCAATTTAATCTCACATACATTATATCATTTGATTTTAATAATTTAGCTCTGCTTTTGTGTCACTGTTGTCTTTCCTGTTTTAGTATAAAGATGAGCCACCAGGTGTCACTACAAAGCTTTGGTTCTCTTACTGCGTCTCACTGAGCTGAGTGACTAAACAAGCAAATCTTGCTTTTACACATAACACTGCTGCCCTATTTCCATTTTAAGGTTTTTGGTTTTTTTTGGTATGTACTAGTAAACTTAACAGGTATTCATAAATGTCTGTGCCACATTTTACACACTTCCTGTGCGATGAACTACATCAGGGTTTCTGTTAGTTTTCTCCTTCCACCTCAGAATGCTCCACGACAGAAGGAGAGAGTGAAAAGGCATGCCTCATACACACAGGAAACAGCACTAACCCAACAGGATATCTATAGCTGTGGTTGTGCTGATGGAGGCAGAAGACACTTTTGATTGTTTGCTCACTTGCATATAACTGTGCAGAATTGTTGCAGCATTTTTCCAGTGTTTGATTGTGTATTCAAGGCATGCGTTCGATGATTCATCTTTAGTCTAGCTTTAGTTTATCACATTTCAGCATCTAGTACTCTTTTCACGCCCATCACCTTCTCCAAAACACTTGCTATTGTTATGGTTATAAGAGAGGGCATTGTTGACGTTATTGCTTTTTTTTATGCCAAGACATATTTTAAAGTGCACCTAAAATGATCAAAATACGTTTTATTGTGCATTTATTTATGCAACCGCTTGGGGTCGGTAAAAGAAGACTCTTATGCTCACAAAGGCTGTATTTATCTAATCAAAAAACATTACAATTATTCATATTGGGGAATATTATTAGAGTTTAAAATAACTGTTTTCTATTTGAAAATGTAATTTTATTCCTGTGATGCAAAGGTGCATTGTTTCAGTATTGGTACTCCTTTAGAAATCCTTCTAAAATGTGAGCCCGGACCACAAAAGCAGTCATAAGTTGCATGGTTATATTTGTAGCAATAGCCAACAAAAAATTTGAGAAGTCAGAATTAAAGATTTTTCTTCTAAGCCAAAAATTAGGATATTAAGTTAACATTGTGTTCCATGAAGAGATTTTGTATATTTCCTACCATAAATATATCACAACTTAATTTTTTGAATAGTAATATGCATTGCTAAGGCCATTTTCTCAACATTTAGATTTTTTTTTCCACCCTCAGATTTCAGATATTCAAATATTGTCCTATCTTAACAAACTGTTCATCAATGCAAAGCTTATTTATTCAGGTTTCAATGATGTATAAATCTAAATTATAACCGGTCCGGGTCACATATGATAATTTGCTGCTCGGGGAACATTTTTATTATTATTAAAAGTGTTGAAAAAGGGTGTTTATAAAACTGTTAAAAAGAACATCATTAAAATAGAAAAAAAAACTATTTAATTCATCCTTGCTAAATAAAAGTCAAGTCAAGTCACTTTTATTTATCTAGTGGTTTAACAATGCAGATTGTAGCAAAGCACTGAACATTATCAAGTAGGAAAATAGAGTAATGGTAATGTATAATGACGAGATTAAACTTTATTTATCAAATGCAGAGACGGTCTCTGTAATCAAAAATGACGATAATCACTAGAAATTAGGTGTCCCCAACTAAGCAAGCCAGAGGTGACTTAAAAATATTAAGTTTAAAAAAAAAAAAATGTTAGTTGTGATAGTTGTACATTTTATATATATATATATATAATGTATATGGGTAATAAGGTTTGATCTTTTTTAAACTATTCCTAAAATTAAAATACATTTTAATATGAAGGCACTGTTTTCAATACTGATATAATTAGACTCAATTTGACAAGAAAAGCCACCTAATTCCAATATTTGCTTTACTTTTAAACAGTGAGGAACTGGACAAGTTTATGGAGAGTCAGGGTGCAAGTGCTCCTGGTATCCTGACCCTCACCACCAGCCTGAGCAGACCCTTCATGAGGCTCGACAAATACCCCACCCTCCTGCAGGAGCTCGAGCGACATGTGGAGGTAACAGCATGCCATTACACCATGAACGCCAGTGAGTCGTTCATATAAGTATTTACAGATTCTTTCTTTTCTTTTTCTTGTAGGAAGCGCATCCAGATTACAGTGACATTCTCAAAGCAACTGTTGCTTTTAAAAATCTTGTGGTATGTAACCCGTCATATTTGCCATTTTAATCTTTGGTCTTTGTCTGACAACTCAAGCTTTCTACAAAATTCATTCCTTACGTAGACTTCTCGGTTTTGACCACTGTGAGAGGTTTCTGTCATGTTGAAAACATTTGAAATCTTTTCTCTCTAATTGCCTTCTCAACTCTAAACCGCACAACGGGCTGCACTTTACAGGTCGGAGGAGATTTTGCTGTTACATGAAATGTAAAGGTTAAGGTTTTGCAATAAATGCCTGTAAAACATAAAAAAGACTGAGGAAAGATGAGTCATTCCATAATGGCTTCTCAGGTCAAATGTCTCTGCTAAGAAATTTTAGTAGTAGGTGATTTCTTTGCTCGTTGCTTTCTGTGGAACAGTTTCATTTATTCTTTTTGTTTTTTTCTGACAGGTAAGGGAGAGTCCCGTCGTCATAGTTTAGATCTCACTAGTGGGGGTGTAGACTTGGTCTTCCCCCTTTACCTATGCTTTTTTTCAGTTACCTATGTTGGTATTTGCCGTTGAGATGATTTGCGCACTTTATTGTAAATGGCTTTGATAAATGAGCATCAGTAAGGAACATGAATGTAATGCCTGGAAATAAGGACCGTCCGAAAGGACCGCTTCAGGTTCCAGGTTATTTTGTGCTAGAAAACACGTTGCATTTTTTAATACACCTATTTTAACGAAATCTGCACTTTTAAAATGTTTTCTGGAGGATCAAGTGATATTGAAGATGCTGACGATTCAGCTTTGCATCAGTGAATAAAATGTCAAAATCGAAAATAGAAAAAAAATCATATTGTATTAAAATAATAATAATTCTGTATTGCATTTTTGATCCAAATAAATAACACTTTCTAAAAAATCATAGCAACCTCTAAATTAAAAAAACAAACATGTTTGTATGTATTCTGATGTCAAGTAATAATTCAGACGTTTTATAGAGAATTAAAACCATTTTCCAAACTCTTTTTAGTCTTGGTATAAATCTTCCGTATGAATCGTAATACTTGACTGTAAAATTATGTTTTTTCAAATCAATATGTGTCATCGCTTTATCTTTACACTGACTGAACACATTAATGTCTCCTTTCACTGAATTGATTTCAGACTCAGTGTCAAGATCTGCGCAAAAGAAAGAACTTGGAGTTGCAGATCTTGTCGGAGCCAGTGCGGGGCTGGGAGGGCGACGGCATGAAGTCACTGGGTCAGGTGGTCTACATGTCACAGGTCCACGTCCAGAG
The DNA here is from genome assembly GCA_032361145.1 of Enteromius fasciolatus. Classification (NCBI taxonomy): domain Eukaryota; kingdom Metazoa; phylum Chordata; class Actinopteri; order Cypriniformes; family Cyprinidae; genus Enteromius; species Enteromius fasciolatus. The sequence goes on from JAUMHR010000064.1 coordinate 13,454,724, forward strand.
CAGCTCAAGTGAGGTGAGGAGGAGAGTGAGAACCAGGAAGTAACAGTGTGGCAGCTAAAGGCAAGCTGACATGTTGTTTTCACATCTGCGTGGTTATATCACGGCTTTGTTTTGTGCAGAATGCATGATAGATGTCGGCACAGTGTCCAAAATAATCTATGAAGGCATTATTTGATCAAAATTAATTGAAATGTTATGTTTAAAAAGCCCCGATCAGAACTTTGACACAGAAGAACCTTGTTTTGCACAACATCCAGATACACACGCTCATTTTTTAGGACTTGTTTTAGCTAACCAATGGAAAATGTTTAAGTGTCAACAGCTCGAACCCCCCTGCAAAGTTTTGCATCTGTGGTCACTGAATGCATTTTTAACTCTTACCTCAGTCCCTAAAGGTCTGGTTAATGGAAACTCTGCTGCTTGAGGGGCTAATAGAGCTATTAATAATATCAGAAGAGGGTAAGCTAAAGGAAAAATAGTAGGCTGAAAGATGAAAGTATTATGTTGTTAAATTCATTCGGAGTGATTTCCCGCCATTTCTGTTCAATGTGTTTTCTTTCTCTCTTTTGCTTAGCTGAGATTTATCTTGGTTTGCTAGAAATAAGGTATGGTATGTGTTGATCATGAGTAATCAATGTAGCAAAAAATAAAGCTCCGATACCGTTTGATGTTTGTGTTTGTAAGGTTGTGCTGTAATGCCATACACTTGCATCTGTGCCATGATTGTGACCATGATAGTGCTATTTATTCATATTTTTGCAGAAGTATTGAATTTTAATATAATTTGCATATGTGCTTCTTTTCTAGGAAAAGGAAGAGCGGTACTTTATGCTGTTTCCCAGTGTGGTAGTCATGCTGTCTGCCAGCCAAAGAATGAGTGGCTTCATTTACCAAGTCAGTTTTTTACCTTGACATGACACACGAGTATGTGTTATTTATGAAAAAGTGTCAGCTCTCATTTGTGTCCTAATCTCGTGTCATAGGGACGTCTTCCACTGAATGGAACCACTGTAACCAAACATCCAGAGGATGCAGAGACGGGCCATTATGCTTTTGAGCTCGCAGGTGTGTTTCAGTCCGTTTTTAGAGAGGTCACAGAATAATGTACACTTGAGCATGTGCTGTTTTTTTTTTAATGCTGCTTGGATTATGAACTGAATATGAAAGCAGCAGGCGGCAGTGGAGTTTAACCTAACAGTAGAGAGCATGTGCAGTTGAGTTATTAAAGGAACTGTTCAACCAAAAATAACATTTTTTTGACTTGTGGAACACAAAATAAGGACGATTTCATGCGGATATTTTACATACAGCTCATCTGCTAAGATCCAGAAAGGACTAAATATGATAGCTTATTAAAAAGGATTCATTCAGTGATTCTGATCCAAAGCTTACAGGCTTCTTAGTCTGGTTGTAGCTGTTAACAGAATAAGGGGAATACTATCAGTTAACAATGACTTATAGCTTTAATTATATTTTTATCAAGCTTGTGTTGATAAAATATGACAGTAGAGATGTTTATGTTGCAAAAGATTTGTTAAATAAATGGTCTTATTGTCAGCTTTACAACTGTTTTTTTTTTTTACATTTAATAAAAAGAAATATTTCTAGAGCAGCAAATCAGCATAGCATGAATAAATTACATTTTAAATTCGCTTATGGAGTAAATGAAAAACTATTTTAAATTATAAAAATATTTCACAATATTACATATAATTATATTTCTGGTGCAATATATGCAGCCTTGGTGAGCATAAGAAACTTATTTTGTTAATGACCACAAACGTGTGTTTGCTCACACAGAGCTAGGGCATGACTTAGAAAATAGGCTTGAAATAGATGTTTTGTGATTTGTTGTCATTTTTGGAGCTTAACAGGCATTTTTTGTTTTTTGATTCATGTGACATTAAAACAGCATCATGGTTTTTGAACGGCATGAGCATGACTAAATAAATTTTTTTTTTTTGTTGTTTTGGTGAACTGTCCATTTAATTCTGTCTTTTTTGTTGTTGTTGTTGTGCTTTTGTTTTTTTGGCTTTTTTTGTTGTTGTTGTTGTTTTTGTTTTTTTTAATTTCCAAATAAAACTGGTAATGTAATTTAAAAGAATAATTCACCCAGAAATGAAAATGACCTCATAATTTACTCACCCCCAAGCCATTCTAGGTGTATATAACTTTCTTCTTTCAGATGCACAGTTTTTATGTATCCTGGCTCTTCCAAGCTCTGTAATACTGGTGGATAGCGGCCATTATTTTGAAGCTCCATAAATCGTATATATACAATGTAAAACTAACCTATATGCCTATACCTATAATACATGTTTTCTGAAGCAGATTGATGGGTTTGTGTAACAATGGAGCTATCCACCAGCATTACCAAGCTTGGAAAAGCCAGAATATTTTTTTTTTTAACTCTATTCCTCTGAAAGAAGAAAGTTATATACTTTATATATATATATATATATATATATATTTTAGGATAAACTGTTCCTGTAAGAAAGCCCATGCTTGAACAGTTGCAGTATTGCTGTATCTTCTGTCTTGTTGACCGTGTTTTGGTTGTGTTTTAAGGTGGGACAATAGAGCGCACCATGGTGTTCTGCAGTAGTGCACAGGAGCTGCTGGATTGGTTAGAACATCTTCACGCTTACACCAAGGTAGGAAGTCCAGTCGGATCAATATTAAAGGTAACATTTCTTTTCTTTTTTTTCACCATCTTATTGTGATGACCGTCAACAGGTGAGTCATTGTTTTCTTGTGTACTTTGTTTGGGCAGACAGTTGACGTAAAGCCTACAACTATGACTGGCACGTCATCCCACCACTTGCATGGTTTCGGTACTGCTGTGGCTAACCGGGGCCCTCTCGAACCCCCCAAGACCACCAAGCCATGGTCCTTAAGCTGTCTGAGACCAGCGCCGCCCCTCAAGCCCTCGGCTGCACTAGGATATAAAGAGGTACGCTTTCTGGAAAACAGTCATAAGAGTCTTGAGTGGGAGCGTAATTTACCTTTGTGTATTCGTGGTGGTCCTAACAGGAAACCGATGCACACACAGCTACTCTGACTGTTAACTTTATCGTCTTCACCACAAGTTGCGGTGGAGGTGTTGTTATATCAGATTTAAGTGGAATGTTTAGTGGTCTGTAAGCTGCAGATTAGCTAACTCTACCCAAAGCCCACTCGAACATCTTATTAATGTGCATGATCTCTTCTCTGGGGGTGTTAGTCACTATCATGAAATGCATGTGAAATTTTCTCTGCAGTTTCTCTGCAATTAATTTTCACCTCTCACTGATCTTTCCATCATATTCCTGTCAGGCCGTTCTCTTATTCTCATACACATATTCATTCTCTCTCCATTTTCTGCTTCTTTAGAGGATGTCTTATATCCTGAAGGTAAGAGTAGACGTGTGTCTGTGTGTTTTGTGTGAGTACGTGTGTCTGTGTGCTTGGCTAGCACCGGTGTTGCACGCTGGATCCATGCTCATCTGTCTTTTTCTCTATAATTGTGTGGAGACCCGCCATTTCCGGTGTTGTTTGCGGTTGTGTCTTCTACTCCCTCTGCAGTGACCTTTGCTTTAGACGCATTTAATTGTAATCTGTGATCTTATGCTGTGCTGTTATTAATAGGACGGGAGTTCAGATACAATAGCAAAACGTTGGCAGGCAGTAAACAATGTGTGCTGAATCATATCCTGCTTCTCAACCTTCAAAGCTCATCATCTTTAATCAATATACCCACAAACCCAACCAAGCCTTTTCCTGCATGAAAAAAATGCTGTGATGCTTACAAAGATGGTGCGATGCTTATCCAACCCCCCAAAAAGTGTATGCATGCATACAGTGTATGAAAAATGTTAGGCTTCAATTTCATCAAATTTAGTCAAAACAAAAAAATTGCATTGAATGGGAGTAATTAGTTGCATTAATTGCATAAATAAAACAATTGCATTTGTTGAGAATGGCCCAAGTGTATTAAATATAGCTCTGAATAGGCCAAATTGGCTTTAGAAGTCAATATATTGCTTGTTTATTTCCATTAAATGCTATTTTTTGTAATTATTGTTCTGAGTATACATTCTCCAAATGTACATCTTTAATGGTTCCTCCACCTGCTTCCATTCCATTTGAACCACGTTTCAAGTTTCAGTTTAAAAGCTGTTAAAAATGTGCCTCAGAAGCACTGGTTCGTGTTTATTCCTACATTCTGTCCAGCTGTTTCGAAATGCAGGAACTGTTCTTCTGCAAACGACTCTTTACTCATTTCATGCTGCTTGCTCTCGACAAGTGTGCTAGCAGACTCGCAAAAATCTGTTTTCCATTTGGTGGTACTGTACTTGACGCTTGCTCTGATGGTTTTCACTGTGTAAGACAGCAAGGATGATTAGGCGCTTTTGTTTTGAAATAATTATTTCAAATTTGTGTTACATTTGCACCCATAAGTGCTACTAACAATAGCATCTTATGGAAAACAACAGAAAATGGAACAATAGGAACAAGTTACTTTTTTACCATAATGTGTATAACAGAAGACATAAGGTTGAGAATGTGGCCCTTGTATAAACTATATTATGAGGAAGATATATTTCCTGTTTTAGTTTCTAACTAGATTTGTGACTAAATATAAATCAATTGAAGATACCAAGAAACTTTTTTTTTCACATTTTAAAATCCAGATATCACTAGAGTTCAGAAAATAATCTTATACTTGCTTAATGAACCATTTCTGTTGTCTACCGGTAAGCTAAATTTAGATGATCAAAAGAATCGGTATCTTGCAAGTAGCTGTTTATATAAATGGCAAAATGACTCATAATGCCTAGTTAGGGTGAGGGTAACGCTGAGGTGACACAGCTTACATCACCATAAGAAGGAATATTATTTTTCCAATCATGCTGCATGATTCTCTGTATTATGTCCTGGTATTCTGAGCAACAACTACCGCATAGCATAATGGCAAGTCTTCGTTTAAAGGCTAAGAGGATTTCTCATAAGCCAGGTCTTTCCGCTAGTTTTCACGTCATGCTAAATGTTTGTCTTTTTTACGAACCTGGAGAATTATTCAAGAGACTAAGACGTAATTCATTGTTTTTCATATGTCAGCACCACAATGTTGCGCTAATATTCGCCACTTTCTTTTTGCATGTTGCTTCAAGTGATATTATACGTTCATTTCACGCATGAGCAAACCATTAGTTATAAACGTTCTGTAAGCTGTGAACATGTGCACGCTTAGCTTCAGGTATTTCCACCATTTACTTTCGGTTTGATGTCATGAGTAAAACTTAAAAACGGAAAACGTTATTTAGTGTGAAGCATGCGTAATAAAAAAAAATCCGCTTTTTAAAAATATTAATACTTCTATTTCTTCTATTTCAGGTTCTCACTAAAACTGTGACTGACTGGTTGTCAGTGGCAAATAAATTACTCTTATTTAATAGAGCTGTCCACATAGCTTAATTTATGTCTGTCGTTTAAACAATTCAATGAGATTGATCAAAATAAGTGTAAATGACGCTTTAATAAAGACTGGAGGAGTCCAATTTAGATGACTCACTCCGCGGTGTTGGCATTCAAGAAAAAAGGTGGCGGTAGCCCTGTGACACTGTTATGACAGTCAACAAATGACTCAGACTTATATAATTAGTTCACGAACAGACTAGGGTCTTTCATCTGTAAATTGTTTTCATTCATGAGTCCCTGATAATTTGCTGTTAAATTATCCTGAATAGCGTCATAACTTATATAAGCTGCGGTTTATTGGCCTAATTTCTTTTAAATTTGAGCACATATTAAGGTTCCCTAGCTGCGTTTTTATTCAGAGCTCAGCAGGTGCTGTTACTTTATTAACACTAGACTGTTTCCTCAGGACTCTAGTAAAAGCCCCAGACCCAGACCCAAGTTCCTCCCAAAGAGAAAAACGGAGAGAAAACCATCAGATGATGAGTTCCTGCTCAGAAAAAGTAGGTGTATTAAATTGATAAATAAAATTCATTTAGTTCCCAGAACCCAAACAGTGGTAGAATTGCGGGGGTTTGAAAATAAACTAAAGTTAGCATTGCCAAAACTGGAAAATGTTATTTCTGTCACATGCAGGCACAGCAGCTCTGGAGGAGGATGCACAGATACTCAAAGTGATAGAGGCCTACTGCACCGGAGCCAGTCTCCACCAGTCCACCACAGGTAGACCTGCCTGTCAGATGTACTGTATAACTAAGATACTGAAGTTTTATTAACAGAAATGTATTGTTAATACAGTTTAACAGTTATTTCATTAGAAGATTTGGTTTGTTTGCACAGCTGTTCGTAAGGAGTGCATCCCCCAGGTCCTGCTTCCAGAAGAAGAGAAGATTATTGTTGAGGAGATCAAGAGCAATGGCCAGACGATCATTGAGGAAAAGTATGTTCAGTTGTCCGATATCAGAATTAATGGAACATTAATATTGTTATTTGCCTTAAAGGGTTAGTTTACCCAAAAATGAAAATTCTGTCACTAATTACTCACCCTCGTGTCGTTCCAATCCCATAACTCATCTCAACCTCATGAACACAAATGAAGATATTTTTGATGATATCAGAGAGTCATCTGTCCCTCGATAGACAGCAATACAACTGAAATGATCCCAGATCCAGAAACGTAGTAAAATCATCGGTGAAGTCCATGTGACATCAGTGGATCAACTTCAGTTTTGCGACGATACAAGAATACTTTTTTGCACAACAAAAACAAAACAAAAAACATAATTGAACTCAACCATTCTTCTCCTGTGACTTATCACTTCCGTCATTTTAGAGAATATCACAATGTAAGCATAAGCTTTTCTCTAGGCTCAAACAGCCACAGATTACGCACATGTGCATGCTTTCACCTGAATGTAAACAAGACTGATTACATCAGATACGTTAAAGCTTGCGTATGTGCTGCGTTATAATACACTCTAAAAGATGTAAGTTCTTAAACATCTTAATTTGTGTTAAAAGCATAATAACAAGTTTAATTTATTCTTACAATAGCCCTTTTATTGTTCTTTTACTAAGAAATTCTGTGTTTTGTTTTTATACAACTTTAAATAAATAAAAACTATTTTCATTTAATCTTTAGAATTAATGAAAATTAAACAATTTTTTTTTTTGGGGGGGAAAATAAACAGGATTTAATGTTACAATTAAAACCATGGAATACATATTGTGTGATTATCTCTTAAAAATAAGTTTTTAATTTTATTATTAGCCTGTTACATACATTCTACAGAACAATAGTAATAGTACAATAGTAAACTTTTAATTATACGGGTTGCCTTGACTATATGATATGAGTAAAAAGGTCAAGTGACTCAGAGCTGTTCTGGAGGTGTTTATCTATTTATGTTCTCATTTATTGAGAGAACAGACATTAATATCACCGCACGAGTCACAAGCGCTTCACGAGTAATGCTAGTACACAAATCCAGGGGGTGTGCCAGGGAAAACACTGAAGGTAATCCGATTACAGGTGCATTTTGTATAAAATGGGAGAGTTAGATTGACTGAGAATATGTGAATCTCTCAACAGTGTTCAGCAGCAGCGTGTTTACTAATAGCAAAAATATAAATTCATCTTCTCCAAGAACAGTGACATTGTACATAGTAGTACATATATATACTAGTGCATATATGCATATTACATCACTCCTAAGAAATGTCATGTAGACTGTAACAGCTCCACTATTGTACTGATAAAATCAGAGCAGCGCTGAAAACTCGTTTCTGTGCACATGAATGCGAATGTTTGTTCGTCTTTGCACGTGTGTGCATTTTAAAAAGAATAGAATTTTGTGGCTGAAACATGGAAATAATTTGTCATTTTCATCCTATTGTTTAATGTATTTTTTGCATGGTCATTGTCGTTGAGGACTTTTGAAATCAATGAAATCATTAGCAAAGTGAGACAAGTAGGGCTCACTGCATCCAGGGGGCGTTGTTGGATTCACATCTAGGAGGTGGAGAATGGTAGGTTTAGGGGTGGAGATGGGTAGGTTTTGGGATAAGTTGTAGGTTTAGGTACATTTAAGGAGAGAGTGGTTGGATCTTTATCCATCCACACTCCCTGGATGTTGCAGTATGCAGCAAAATGCTCCTCACATGTCGAAGTAATATGTCCTATGACCATATGGAGCAAGTCCTCTTATTATATTTACTTGAGAAAAAAAATACAAATTTGCATTCTTTTCTTAAATATTATATATTATGCATCAAATAATTTATATTCTGCATCATACACATAACTGTTTTGGATAATATTGCTGGATATATCTGACTTTATTTGCATATGGGTCTTTGAAGGAATACAAATGTAATCAGATTACATTACTTTCATGTTCTGGTACTTGGATAACATTACTGAATATTTTTTTCATTCAGTTATTTGTAACTGTAATAGAACATTTTTTAAAGTAACTTTCCCAAGCATGCCTAGAAATACAAAAAATATTCATTGTGTTTTTATTATTATTATTATTAGTTCACAAGCACTTCACGAATAATGTTAGTTCACAAATCTGCGCGTCTTCACCATTTATTAAAATGGAGACACACTGAAATCATATTTAAATAGTCTTTTTTTGCTTAATATTTCCAAATTTCTTAATTTTGCGTCTTTTTAAATCCTACAACATTTAACCCTAGATTTGTCAGTCTTGACTTACTCTATATATACTTGACAGTTGCAACATGTTTTTGTTTGATTACTTTGCAGAAGCCTTGTTGATGCTGTTTATGCTCTAAAAGATGAAGTCCATGAATTAAAAAAGGTACTTTTTTTTTTTTTTTTTTACATCATTGTAACCTTATGTTGGCCTGAACTATCACAGGCTTTATGCTGTAATCTTCTGATGCCGTGTGTTTGTGAATGTAGGAGAATAAATGGATGAAGCAATGTCTGGAAGAGGAGCAGAAGTCCCGTAAGGAGCTAGAGCGTATAGTCAGAAAGTTGGCCAAGCAAAAGAATGACTGTTCCTGGGATGAAGGAGGTCACTAAAGAACACTTGGACACTCGCCTGTTTCCCTTTGCCAGCCGCATGTATGTGTTTCTGTGTCTGTGTGTCCTCACTAATGTGTTTTAAGTGTTTTTTTCCACCATCACATTACACACTGAACATTGCTTTTGGAAAGTCACCATGCTGGGGATTTTCAGCCATTTCTCATCAAATGTTTTTTAAGGACAAGACGCAATAAGAAGATCAAATCTGTGATTAGTGACTATTTATCTCGCCATACTGAAGAAAATCACTGTGCGGTTAACTTCATGCTCCTGTCATGTGACATTCTGAGAACAAAACCGGCAACTGTTCTAGAAGACCAAGTGAACTGCTTCTTAAGTGTTTCGTGATTTGGAAAACTTCAGAGTCCATTTTTCATTCTTGTTTAACACTCCCAGTGAGACTCATCACCCGAAAAGATGGGGAAATCTCTTGTGTTTGAACTGAACAAATATCTGCCTCACATTGTGACTGTTACTCATCATGGACAAAAGTAGAAATCTGATGACATTCAGCCCATGAACCGCATTCCGACTCGAGCCGCTTTTGCACAAGTGAAAATATTCAGTTTATGGTGTAAGAGAAGACACTTGTGGCTGAACATTGCAGGATTACCCTGTATCCACAAGTTTTGCTCTTTTTAGACCTATTTCTGCTTTTATAATGTGAAAACGGTTGCTTTTAGGTCACAAATGAACAAAATTGAGATTTGTGGTTTGCACCTGATTGAGATGAGATGCCCTACTTGCCATCTTGAAATGAGTTTGGTTTTTCCTTTTAGTTTTAAAAGGCTTTGAATCAAATGCCTGTAATGCGTCATTGGGCCATAGATTTAGATTTAGTTTATTCCAAATATGTGTTACCCGGACAGTCACTCGCATCAGCATGGGTACACAGTATTTCTAAAACAGCCATTATAATACTACATAATCATGCTTCTGATAATCATCACTAGTTTAAAGCTATCAGGGATATAGTTGTCAGAAATAGTTACGTTTATAATACTATACTAATACGATACATCATATAATGTATGCATATCAAATATACAATATAAATATATACACTGCTCAAAAAAATAAAGGTAACACTAAAATAACACATCCTAGATCTGAATGAATGAAATATTCTTAATAAATACTTTGTTCTTTACGTAGTTGAATGTGCTGACAACAAAATCACACAAATATCATCAATAGAAATCAAATTTATTAACCCATGGAGGTCTGGATTTGGGGTCAAGTGGAAAAAAACACATTGATCCAACTTTGATGTAATGTCCTTAAAACAATTCAAAATGAGGCTCAGTGGTGTGTGTGCCCTTCACATGCCTGTATGACCTCCTTACAACGCCTCCTCCCAGACCTGGACTAAAGCATGGAGCGAGACATGATGTCCCAGATGTGCTCAATTGGATTCAGGTCTGGGGAATGGATGGGCCAGTCCATAACATCAGTGATGAGTCTGAGGATCTATATCGGTACCTAATGGTAGTCATGCTACCTCTGGTGAGCACATGGAGGGTTGTGCAGCCCTCCAAAGAAATGCCACCTCACATTATTACTGACCCACTGCCAAAACCGGTCATGCTGGAGGATGTTGCAGGCAGCAGAACGTTCTCCACGGCTGTGCTCAGTGTGAACCTGCTTTCATCTGTGAAGAGCACAGGGCGTCAGTGGAGAATTTACCAATCTTGGTGTTCTCTGGCAAATGTCAAACATCCTGTACGGTGTTTGGCTTTTGCAGGGCTCTGGCAGTGCCTCTCCTGGTAGCGCCTCCATGCTCTGGACACTACGCTGACAGACACAGCAAACCAGTCCTTTATTAGGGATGTCTTGCTAATTGGCTATAATTTCCACCTGTCGTCTATGACAATCAATTTCACATGCTGTTGTGCAAATGGAAATCTGTTGCTTCCTAAGTGGGGAGTTTGATTTCACAGAAGTGTGATTGACTTGGAGTTACATTGTGTTGTTTAAGTGTTCCCTTTATTTTTTCGAGCAGTGTATATATTATGGCGAAAGGAACCTTTTTTTAACGATAACAAAACAAAGTAGGAAACTTCAACCTCCTTTTTCAGAGGCTTGAAACTGTCATGTCTATCTTAAACCAAAAAAATGTGGTACTAAAAGCCCAAAAACCAAGTGTACATAGAAACATACGGTACTTTTAGGCACTGATGTTTGTTCCTTCCATAAATTGGAATATATTTTTTTTGCTCCCCATCAACAATAGACCTTAGGGTCGTGGCATATTTAATTTTTGACAGGAATGAAATGGAAGCTGTGATGGATAGAGATCGTACTGTAGTTTATTAACATACAGATGGCTTAGTTGACAAAACATCCCGAAGACACTTGAAAATGATGTGACCTAGGAGCTTTATATAGTGGATGGCATGATAAAGACAGCACATCTATCCCTCACAGACTTGTTTTCATCCATGTTGAACTTAATACAGCATCTAATCTGACTAAAATCTATTGCAGTGGAGGTGTATTTTCTTACTCATTTGCGTTCTGCCATAGTTGTTGTGCATGCCACGCGTGGTACATATTTTATGTACCACATAGTACATATTTTTCTCAAACTCTTGCTATTTTAACAGTACGTCGAATGATGTACACAAACAATTACATAAATGACACTGTGTCTGGAGTGCTAATCCTTTCAACATTACCGATCATAACCGTGACTAATCTTTTCATTCGCTGTGAAAATCATAAGCAGTGAAGATATGCATGCAAAACTTGGGTGGGGAGTTTTTTTTTTGTTTTTAAACCCACCAGCGGTCACCTCCGGAGCATTGCTGTGGCAATTCAATGCAATATGCAACTGGTTTGTTGGTACGGTTGCTGTGCAAGAGCCAGTTTTTCCACTTGGAAGGAATATACTGTATAATATATTCTTCCGATTAGGCAATAAGATGTGCTCTGAGGTGCAGAAAATAAAATGCTGTTACTGTGGTACTGTGTAAATCTGTTTCATGTTTGTTCGTGTCTGTTTTCCCAGCAATTAAACCTGCATGCCATGTGTTACACATAGCCTTAAATATTATTTTAAAGTGTTAACCCTGATTGTATTGTTGTTGTTGTTACAAAGTTTTAAAACATCGGTCTGAAACTTTGACATCTGCAGTGGTAAATGTGATATATTTTATGGTCTGTTTGTGTGTGTGTGTATGTGTGTAACATGGAAGAGATTGATCAGTAGGTCATACATGCTATCTGCTCTAGGTGGAACTGATCTCACTGAAAGGAAAGTTACTTAGTCATGTCATGAATGTGTCCAAGAAAAAAAAAGCACTTTCAGGAGATCATAAACGAGGGTTGAAGAATGTCCACGTCAGTTTCCTCTTAAAAGTGCCCATGTCTGCAGAACACAAGTTTAAATTTTTTGCGAAGCTGATCTATGCAATATAAATGCTATATATATATATAAATATATATAATTTGTTTTGTGTTTTTCCTAGTGCTTGTGTTTTTATTCTGTCCTCATTTCAATACAGATTTCTTTTAATAAAATAACATCATGTTAATAAGCTACATGTTTGATTTCATTGGATCCTACGAGGAAATTCCACCTTGGTGTGAAATGCAATGATGTATTGTGGTAATTTTTTCGATCGGTGAACAGAGCAGATGTACGAGCTCAAGTGCAGCGCAGTAGGCTGACGACTTCCTGTAAGAGGCATCGGTGTGGCTCAAACCAGCAGGCGTTTGTCACCTAAAACTCACTGTTTCCATGGAGGAGGATGGAATGCTGTGAAATAGGCACAGCAGTATCAGTTCAGGGTCTTGCTATCAAACTCAAGTTAAAAACAGAACTGGTAGGCTTATGCTTTTTTCTCTTCGACTCGTCCTACACAGTAGTTTCCAAACTTTAAGATTAGAGCTTCTCAAAGTCTACTATGTTAGGAAACACTTACACATCTCATGACCACTTGGAAACACTGGTGATATAAAAAATGAGGAATAGTATAATAGTGGGAGGGGGGCAGTTTGGGCTCTTTTATTCAAAGTTACGGTAACAATCTATTTAGATAGTCCACTTCCACTGTGTTCTACTAACAGAACACAGAACATGTCAACTAGCAGTCATTAAAATATTAGTACTGTCTGGAAGGGGTCCACATCATACTATCAGAAACTGTTAACTTATTCTACTAACCCTAAATAGTCTACTAGTAGTTAGTAGACATGTAGTTACAAATGAATGAGAATTAGTAGACATGTAGTTACAAAGTTACTTATAGTTAGAAGGAAGTGTAACATATAACCATTATATATATATATATATACATACATATATATATTTTTATCTCTCTCTCTCTCTCTAGAAAGCAGGATAAATATGTTAATATTAACATTAACATTTATTTTTATTGGAAATTTGATGTTGAGGTGATAGATTGGCATTGTTGTTTATAATGTGTCATGTCATTTTTTTTGTGGGATCATGTTTTTTCTGTTATATTGTTATTTTTGCAATGATTTATTCTTAGAAAGAACTAAAAATCAACCATAAAATATATCTGTCAAGCTTATTCTAAAATAAATATCTTTATTAATAAACCAATACTTTATTATTGTTCAATCAAACCATATATATATATATATATATGTATAAAAACTAGAGGTAATAATAAATAATTTTATGCAAATACCACCAAACACTAGTGGATTAAAAACATTCATGGTATTCTTATGGGGTTGTATTTGCAATTAATTAATATAATTGAAAAAATGTTCCCATATTCAGGAGTTTGGTGACTTCCTTGGATTGTCGGGATCTTGGATTGTTGTTCGGTGTTAAGGAGAAGAGATTGTGCAATGAATTTCCCTTGAGATGCATCCATTGATCCAGCCAATCTCTGAACATCTCGTACGATCCTCTCGCTCTTCACCGCTTCAGTTCTAGAGTGTTTCTTCACCGCAATCTGAATAATCCAAAGTTGCAGGAGTTCCGGTTCACCAAGGATGTGTTTGTTACTGTAACATAGATCTGTTGGTCTTTCTCTAGATGAAACACCCCCGCCACAGAAGTTGTACACATATTTTGTTGGGATGTCTTCAAACTGCAAAAAGACTTGAGTATCTCCTTCTCTTGCTCATTTTTTTTTCCGGGTATTGTGCTCTTTAAGGATTGCATTAATGAAGAAATAGCTGACTCTTTGGAAAAGGTGACCTGGGAATAGATGAAATATATTCCGGGATACTGGATGATCAACCTGTCCTGTCCGTTGCTGAGTTTTACTTCCCTTATCAGCGATTGATTTTCATCCCAAAGAATACTGTTTGTCTTCCAGAAGTTGTTGGACTTATCTAGTGGTTTTAAAAGAAGGAGAAACCCATTATCACCACGATATAGCAGGGCTTAAGTTCAATTCTCTGATTTCATTTAAAACTAAATAAATGATTCCAATGCATTCTATTACCTTTATGCTCGCTCAGAGCGGTCATGTGTGCAGCTGGTCCAATAAAGTGTGGCCCTCCAGTTAACTTAGACACTATAGTTAGGATAGTACACAGTAGTTAGGATACAATAAACAATAAAAGGTTATTAATATATATATTTTATGGTGGCACGAACATCCAAGTCAATATTCAACAATCCATTGCGCTATATGTTTAAGACAACTATACAATACTTACATTTTTCATTTGCTTGCGAAACCTTTGGGAGGAAGTAAAAGAACATTAATGATACAAAAAGTCATGGAGTTGTTCATAATGGTTTCATATGATGGATACGTTCGCAGCATTATGAAATATTTTAAGCATGTACCTTTTCTATGACTGCTTTATATTTGTCCACCAATTTGCCACATTGTGTCACTGAGTCTTCTCCCAAATTGCTGTCTGCACATTCCTGTAGTCTCTGTAGACCGATGTCTTCTTGATCACCGGGGAGCTGCTAAGATGAAAGAGAAAACATTTATTCACATGTTTCCATATACATATTACAAATATGGGTCCCACTTTATATTAGGTGTCTTTAAACACTACGTACTTAATTAATTACATGGAGGTGCATTGCAACAACGTATAAAGACACGTGACATATATTTAATAATGATAAAAGTCTGTGATGATATTTCACCTGAATCGGATCGCAATGGAATGTTACTATATTTACCTTTCTGTTGAATGTGACTTGCGCAATATGCACTCTTAACTTGCACTTTAACTTTATCGTTACCGAAACGTTTGAAAGCCCTACTGAAACTAACACTTCTCTGATTGTTGCATTAGTCTATCTGCTTGAGTCACGGAAATGCATGAAACACAAAAGCTGTATATCCCTGATTGCCAGATTTAAACTAATGTTGCAAAAGATGATTAAAGCTAAATTCTATTCGTTTGGAGTTTTTTTTTTTTATTTGATTCTTTAAATTTGATGCTTTAATTATCGCTAATGAATACTGTGTAGGGATAGTCATGTCAGTCCTTTTGTATGTCAATCATAGAGTGAGATTGCATAATTTGTTGGGTAGTTTGGTTTTAACTTCCACTTGAGACAGAAAGGCTGGTTTTTGTTGGCTTTGTTTCTTTGATGCACAGCATGCTGCATCTCTTGCTCATAAAACCCACACACCCCAGGAAATAAACCCATGAGATTAGGTTTTTGTTTTTTTTAACGTTTAACCATTTCTATGCATTTAAAAAAGAAAGAAAGAAATCATTGCATAAAATATTGTTTCTTGAATTTAAACTTTAAATTCAAATCAATTTGTAAAGACACTTTATACATTTTCTATAATGAATTTAAAGTTTGATAACCTCATTAAGTGGTATGTGCACCTGTTACATTGCTTCTACCACAAAACCATTATTAATACCTAGTAACAAAATGTTAATAATGTAAATAAAAGAAATCAGCATAAGCAAAATGACTGGAGCCATAAATTCATCTGCCATCAAAAAGTCTGTCAGCTTCTATTAAAATAATAAACAACTTCTATTTTTAAAAAAAGATATTTAAAATTGTGCCAACTTAACCTTATATTGCACCGAATTTCATTTCTGTTTTATACCCATGAAACCTGCAGTAGATACAAACTTGAGCAACAAGAGCCACTAAGAGAAGAGCCGATCATACCACGTTGAGTTTCTGGAACAGGTAGAGGAAGCCTCCGAAGGTCAGTATCATTAACAGCAGTAGCATCACTGACAAAAACTTGACTAAAGATGTGTTGCCCACTGGCCGGGGTTTGCTGTATCCTGCCCGAGGAGGCACCGGTGGAGGATTGTAGCTAGTGTGAAAGGTGTTTATCATGATGAACAGAGCACGATTCGATTAAAGAAGAGACGTGTACTCCAGTGGCACCCATGCAGTTCTGAGGAGCTGCTCTCAACGCAAGCAAGCACATTTGAATACAACTTCCTGAAAGTCACCATCTAGATGTGCTGAGACTTACGGCATATGTTGTTTGGGTTTTTTTTGTTTTTGGCGTAAATAAGCATGCGTGCAAATACTAGAAAGGCCTTATTCCATGAGGTCACCGAATTTTGCACCAAGGTCACAGATTTTTTTTAAGATACAAAATCTGCAGTTTGAATGTTCCGCATCGTATTAACAAATCATTTCAGATTTTTTTTCAGAAATAATTTTTTCTGAGTCATTTTTGCAATTACTTTTAATCAAATGGTCCCGAAGTGATTTTTAGTTAAATAAGCCGTTTCTGTGAGAGTAATCATACCGTGAATTACAACACTGACTGTATACGAACACTAATATTTGACAACCACAAAATGTCCAAATACTTGATCTTGATGTAGTCAAATGCAATGATGTGCATACATCTTTAAGAGTGTCTTAAGCATCTGTATTCTTTCAGGGCCTCTTTATTTTTGTGCATTGAATATTAGCCACATTATGAGCTGCAATTAGAGCCGAGCTTCTGTTTGTCAGTAAACCACAGGAAATAAAGTCACATGTTGTATGGGTCTATATTTCTTTTAAAAGAAATCTGACCACAGTGAGATACATGTGTGGTACACAGAAGCAAACGGAGATGCTTCATTTGTGAGTAAACACAGGAGAAACACATCATGAAACCACGATTTTTAACAACCATAACCATTTTGTTTGATAACGAAGGTCAATAAGTTACTAGTTTACCACATCTGTAAAAGATCCTCGGAAATATTTTTAAGACTTGCTCTTCCTTTTGGGTTTTGGCCTATATTGTTTCAGACTTCTGACCTCATTCTAACCACCAACTGGTGGTCTCAGCTACATATTCTCATGACTCCAATTGATCTTTCGTGATGTCAGTTTAAAGAATTGCTGTAGCTGTAAATGAGTAAGCCTCTATATATATAAATAGGTATACATGTGATAGAGTTCAATAATGATTATGGGACCACTGTATTGTTGGTTATTAACTGTGCATTACGCCAAACCAAAAGCTTTTTCATTTAACTGTTGACAATAGAAACTGCTGATTATCTAGTATCGATCAATTTTTTTTTTTTTTGCAAAAGACAAACACAACAGGTTTCACACGAACTGAAGAATCAACCTCAGTTCCACCCCCACTCACTTTTTTTTTTTTTTTTTTTCTCAGTCCCTCTGCCAAGGCTCACATTTTCCGAAGTCATCAGTATTATTTTGAACGCATGCTTTATGCATTAGGAAATGATGTTCACAAGGCATGAAAGGACACAACTGAAGCTTGTCATCAGACCTTTGATTTTATTAAACGAAACAGCAGAAATAGATTACGAAGTGCTTTCAGTGTGTGAACAGATGTGGGTGGAACTACATATATATTTCAGTGTTTCGAAAATTCAGAGCTCATGAGTAACGTGAGGTCATTTATAGTGAAAAGTATTGGCATTAATCAGTTATTGTGTCACAAATGAAACTTACACAAAGCATGTCACAGCTTCTTCCTGCTAATTCTAGATCTACTATTAGGCGTCCCTTAAAAATCAAGACTTCACTAGTTATTGTGTATACTGATACTAATGATGATGTTGCTTTATGTGATTCTCAGTGAGAAAACAGCTATTGTGATGGACTTCCAATGCATTAGACATTGTGTAAATGACTAGAATAACAACAAAGTGCATTACATGGTAAAACTATCTACAAGTCAGTACAGTAATATAACACCAAATACCTGTCTAATACTTTGAAACTGACTCATACTGTGTTGCATTAGTATTACAGTGAACATTAGTCTAATATGAAAAAAAAAATGCTTAAAAAAATGAATTTAAGACAGATATAGAAAACCCTGTATTAACTGCTTCTTTTTCCAGGGATGGGAAGAATGATTCGTACACCAAACATGACTCACTGCGTGTTCTGTGCATGTTGGTGAATAAGAGACTGTGGGACTATGGAACTGACTATAAGAATGGCACATTTTAATGTTAACTCTTTCTGGAAAATGTGCAAATGATGCAAGTATACTATAGTTGGAATAATGACATAATTTCATGTCTCTGTGTTAAAACGTGACTCACATTTACGAACAAGAAAGTACACTTCATACATTTTTTTAAAGCTTAATAACACTTAAGTATATGGAGATATCAATGATATTTAAAAAATATTAAATACCATGCTTAAGTAAACCTTTACGTGCCACTAATAAAGGACAGTAATAAATTATGCATTCAAAAAAACCTCTCACAAGCAGCATATGGACTAAACTTTGTTGAGTTCTGTT
The DNA here is from genome assembly GCA_032361145.1 of Enteromius fasciolatus. Lineage (NCBI taxonomy): Eukaryota > Metazoa > Chordata > Actinopteri > Cypriniformes > Cyprinidae > Enteromius > Enteromius fasciolatus. Next base: position 13,473,423 of record JAUMHR010000064.1, read on the forward strand.
ATATGTGTTCTGTTATAACATTAATGATTCTCATTACAATATGACATGGGCAGTAGCTCCTACTGTTGGTGCTAAATGTAACTACATTACATTCACATTACTGCTTTACTGCACAGTTGGCAATGTGTCTTCATTTAGAGGTTTATTATATAAGCAGAATTTGTGTGGTGTGTATTTACCTATATTTAAAAACACATACTTTTGTTCTAGAGTATTCGTTAAACTTGACACTGCACATTAATTTCAATTTCAGGTTTTGGCTCTGCTGTGGGATTCTGATATACTGCTCTGAAACTTTGTGGCGTGGTTTAAGATATCATCACACTGTATTTGATCTGTAAAGCCTGGGCAGTCTTTGAGAGTGTCAGGGGGTGTAATGGACAACTAAGGCCAGAGTGTGTGGCTCTTTTTTCTGGGGTCCCTTGACGCAACGATGCCATAAGGGCCCGTCGCAGGGCCTGAGTGCATGAGGATCTTCTTTGCTGCTGTGCTGAGGATTCTGGCTGTGAAAAGATGGCTCTCCTTGACACTTTAGAAATGCTAAGAAACACCTGTTAAACTGAAAAGAAAAAAGAATGAAATTAAGTTCACTAATATAGACCTTTCAGGGGTAGAAAATGTACAATGTTTTCATTTAAATGACAAGCTGAATACTGTAAACTTGTCTGTGTTCCACTTTTGTCTGATGCACAGTGCACAACGTTATATTGTGTCTGCACATACACCTTTTTACTAGTTGGAGTGGAATGAGGAAAATTAAGTATATTTGGGTCATAAAGGTGTCATTTTTCTGCCTGTGTATAGATACACTACTACATAAACCTCCGGTTTTACAAACAAGGTTTAAGGCTAATCCTAGTCAAAAATGTAAATCTAAGCTGTTTGAACTGCGAGAAACTTGCACTAAAACATGTCAGTGCCTTTGTTTTGTCTTAAGATGCACACCAGTAATGTTTTTTTCCAAGTATATTTATAAAAATCACTTTTATGTCCTACTTGAACAATGGCCTAACCCTGGCTTAGTCTAAGACCTGTCTGTCTGTCACCGGAGTTTTAGTTCCTACCCGGACCCTATTATCTCACATACCTCAGCAAATTCGCGCCAGATTTTTGGCATTTTCTCCACTATTTAAGGGCCGGACTTCTAGCAGTTCAGTGCGAAGTCTTAACTGCCCCTGTTGTTGTTATTTCGGGGTGTTTCCTTCCGTGTTGGTTTACCTGTGTATGACCTTGGACTGTGTACCCGTTTGTGATTACTGCTGCCTGCCTTATTGAAGTAAGCCTGTTTTCTGACAATTCTGCTGGACTGTCTCTGATATCTCTGTTTGCTGTGGAATATACCCTGAGCCTGTTTACGTTGTGGAATAAAGCCTAGCTAATGGATCCAACTGACTCCGAGAGTACGTCACACTGTCTGTGAAACCGGGTAAAAAAAATATATTTTTTAATATCTAAATATTAGCTCCTACAAATCAATTGATTTTGAGGCATTGTTTCTAAAAACCTGAATGTGGCCATATGTTGATTTGATTTTGTGAATCATAATCATTTGCCAATTGGCCTTAAATTGTTTTTTTCCCAGACAATATGCCTAAATTAAAACATTAAAATATATACTATTTAAATATTGAAATACAACTCTGACAATTGTATTACTCTTATTAATTCTGTGATGCAATATAATGAAAATTCTAAACATCTTGTCAGAATTAAATTACATTTTAAATTTTATTTTTAATTATTTTCCAAAATATCTAACAAGAATGCACTAGTTTTTATTTTCTAATCAATTCACTAGGACATGCAACTGTGTTTCTACACCCTAACTAAAATTTTGAATTCATTTCATCTGTGGACTGACCTGGTTGTTGAAAAGCACATATATGACCGGGTTGACCACCGTGCTGCTCTTGGCCAGGACTGACGGTACCACGCTGGTTATGGGAGTGATCAATCCCTTCCTGCCAAAGGTGGCCAGCAGAGCAACCACCCCGTATGGCATCCAGCACAGCAGATAGCAGGAGACCATGGTGATAACCATGAGAAGGATGTGGTTCTCCCTCCTCTGTGCAGTCAGCAGGTTGATTTTAGTTACCTGAGCCCAAAATGAAAACACTTAATGCATGTGTAGTTCACATTTTGATGTAGAAAGACCTTTTCATTCAAGGTTTTTCATTCATTTGAAACAAAATAAGCCATCTTGCTGCAGAGAACATGGACTCTCCTACAGTTCATAAATTAGCTTGTCGTGTGTAAACTGTCTGCAAATTAAAGGAGGACTTGCAGATGGCTTCTTCATGCGTCAAAACATTAGAGTCGTGACTTCAACCCTCTGGAGTCTGTTAACCTCCTCATCCCCTTCCCATCATGAAGCAATCTCTCTGTATAAAGATCTCCGGCCGGTTGATAACAGAATGTGAACTTCCAATCAGCAAAGGCAGTCAGTGAGAGCTGATGAGTGGAGCTGATCTCCCTGCACCAGCTCATGCTGTCATTCACACCTTTTACAAGCTCCATTTGTCCTAAACAAGATGATTGTGATTGTATTGACAGCTCCAGCTCGGCTAAGTGTTTTCTCACCTATGTAGTCCTCTCAGCAATTGAAGTGTCCTCCAGAAATTTGTAAGATCAATATGACACTGATAAAAAAAAAACTAATTTGAAGCAACAACACAAACACAACCATTTCCAATTCCATCTTTGATTCTAAAAATGATTCAATACACACAAAATTGTCCTTCGCTCATTGTTTCTGCGAACATTTTTATTCAGCTTTCCATTAGATCGTGTAATAGAAATCGATTCATACCGCATGTCTGGAGTGACTCTATTTTAGGAATGCAATTACTTTCACCCCCTGATTTTCCCAGTGCTTTCTTCTTGTAATTCCCCGCTTTTGAATCCCATCAGAATTCCATGTTTGTATTTCTAAGAAAAGCCCGAGGCCCTGGCCCACTCATACGTGTAATGGAAGCAGCTCTTTCCATTTGTCAGAAACACAATGTGGCACCTGCTGCTGAACAGAGCAAATCCTGGAGGAAATATGTTTGTTACACAACAGTTTGTCGCCAATAGTAACAGGCTCTGCTTTCTAAAAATAACTCAGATGGTGATTCATTCATAGAATCTCTCTGGCGACTAGACGCTGGCTGCTTTACTACCTGCTGGAAACGCTCATTACATATTCCTTCACACAGTGATGTGTTTATGAAATCCGCCTCAGGCATGGATGAGTCACATAAACCTAAAGCCTTTTTCACCCTGAGCACTGTCTAACCTGATGCCCCAAAGTGCTTTGATCTTATTCCTTTAGCTGGACAAATCAATACCAAATGGATAAATAAAGACACCAAGAGCTTAGGATCTGTTATCTCTAGCTCGCCGGGGTTGAAATGTTAATTGGACACTGGCTATGAGACCTCATTGCAGATTTCTGGGTAAAACGGCTTTATTTCCACAGAAAGGACATTAACACAGTCAGAGGAGATGGTATGCCACTGGGGTTATACAACAGTATTGGTATCACTCTGTTTGCTCTTTCCATTTAATCTGTGTGTGAGTGATGAGAGGTTTCCAGTGACTCTTTTTCCAGGTTTTTCGATGCACCAGTAAGTGGCAACAAGTCCCTTTTTCATTCATTTAACCAATCTGTTCAAAAACATTGATTCATGATAAATGAAAAAAGTAACTTGCCTAATTCGAAACAACATACTGTATTAGCCTGCATATGAGTATGCATACAGTATGTACCTTCCTATAGTAGGCTGACAACATTATGTGAAAAAAAGCACAGTATTCGTAAAACATTGCGTTGCATCCATTGTACACTTCACTCTGACAAAAAAGAATTTGTGAATGCCGGTGAAGCTATCTGATGCTGGTGGGTTGCATGACAGTGACAACATGTCAAATGCTGTACAGCTGGATTACATTAATAATACACACACGTATAGCAGTGGCCAAGTTGTACCTACTGAGAGTGCATGTGATTTCTGTATGTAGCCATACTTTTTCCTCTCTAGAGAAGATAAGGAAAGCTGTATGCTAGTATGCAACTAGTATGTCTTTGTTTATCAATTACAGAATCCTTCATACAATTCGACGATGGAGCAATACGACACTATGATAATTGTGCTCTAAAATAATGATAATTCTGTTCTAAAATAACACTTTAGAACGCTTTGGAACACTTATTCACTATTAACTACGACTTTTCCCTCAATTAACTTCTAATTTGCGGATTATTAATAGTTAGTCCACTAGTTGTAATTTAGGTATCGGGTAGGATTAGGGATGTAGAATAAGGCATTAATATGTGCTTAATTACTACTAATAAATGGCTAATATTCTAGTAATATGCATGCTAATAAGCAACTAGTTAATAGAACCTAAAATAAAGTGTTACCAAAATCAGTGACCTTTTTTAGACTGAAATAGTTTGACTTGTAAATAATAATTGTATTTTATTACTACTATGTTATGCTTTCTAGAAACTGGCCAGATACCAGTTATCACAATTGTTTTAGTCAATATGATTTTAAAAAGGGTGTTTTTCCAGTGATGCTATAAAAGAACCTCAAAGACGCTTCAGTTAAAGGAATAATTTACTCAAAAATGAAAGTTCTGTCTCTCACCCTCAAGTATTTACTATGGAAGTCAGTGGTGAACAAAACAACATGGTTACGAACTTTCTTCAACATATCTTCCTTTGTGTTCAGCAGAACAAATAAACTCAAACAGGTTTGGAAGTAATCGAGGGTGAGTAAATGATGACAGAACTTTCATTTGTGGGTGAACTATTCCTTTAACTGTTTACTTGAAGCTTCTCTGAGGTTCCAGCATCACTGGAAAAACACCGTTTTGGAATCTTTTTAAGATCATATAGAATAAAACAATTGTGATAATTGCTATAATGATATCTGGTCAGTTTCTAGAAAGCATAAAGCAGTGATAAAATAAAATTATTATTCAAAATATAAAAAGTCAAAATATTTCAGTCTAAAAAGTTATTTTAGTAACACTTTAATTTAGGGTCTCTTAACTAATTGCTTATTAGCATGCATATTACTAGAATATTACCCATTTATTAGTAGTAATTAATGTTAATTCTTTGGAAGTTTTACGTTCTTCCAGTACTCTAATGATGGATGTAAAAATATATAGTGAATTTAAAATATAATAACATATAATAGTGAATCAATCCTCTTTACTCACCCCTTTAATAATGCACAGGATTTTCCCATAGCAGAAGATCATGAGCATGAGGGGTAGAAGCAGACAGAAGATGAACAGACACATTACGTAAGACATGCTGTTGGTTGAGCGCTGATGCCACTGCACTGAACATGTTGTTCCGGGCCCTTCAGGTCCATAGCTACTCCAGCCCAGGAACGGTGGGAGAGTCCAGATCAGTGAATACAGCCAGGATCCGGCCACACAGAGCCAGGCCCTGCGGAAGTCAGACACATCTGCCTTGGTGGGGCGCAGGAGGGCAGCATGACGCTCATATGATAGAATGGACAGAGACATCAGAGACACTATTCCTATTTTGGGATACAGAAAACAGATATGGAAATATAACTTGTGAATATTCTAAATAGCTTTTCATTGTAAAATATTGCCAGTCTACACCAAGTGCAATGACAGCAATTTTGACAACTTTCTGTCGCGCAGGGGAAAATGACAATAACCCAAGTTTGACAAAGCAATTTACTTTGAAGACCCGGGACAGTCCCTAGAGAAAAGTCTGAGGTTAAGTGCAAAGAACAGTTATGTTTTCTGTGATCATGCATCCTGTTCCTGGATCAGGAACAAGCTGTTATATAAAAACTGCCAAAATGATCTGCAGCACTGAGGTAGTATGTTAATGAGACTGCTATTGCTGTTACACACGTCTAATACAAAATGATTCCCCAACACTGTTCAGTTTATTTAAAAAAATATTTTCATTTAACACAATTATGTTTGGTTCCCTATTTAAACAACTGCATTGTGTTAAACAGTTTTGTTTTGTTTCAACTCAATATTTTCATTTTGAGAAAACACAGATGATTTTATATGTGTAACTAGGAAGTGGATTTCCCCTTCCTATCATGCTTTGCACAGAGCAGGATAAGGATAGTAAATCTTGAAATAAAATGCTATTTTAGGCATTTTTATTAAGATGATAAAACTGGAATTTAAAAGAATTTTAAAAACTGGAATTCTTTAAATAAGGAGATTTAAAATCTTTTTTTTGTTGTTCAATTTAGAGGGATGTCTTCCTATTAATTTATTTTTTGGTTAAATGTCAACAGTTTAGTTTAAGGTCAACAAGCATAAAATGTATCATTTTCATTAAAACTATATTTGATCAAATTGAGTTGACCCAACTCAATTAAATTTCATCGCATTATTTATTATTATTATTTAAAAAATTTTTTTTTTTTTGGTGGAGGCAGTAGATAAGCCTTACTGGCTTTTTGCCTTCTCCGGCACTAAATATGTATTAGTATGTTCTTGGTGTTTGTATTTTTCTTTTTTTTTTTTTGTTATTTCTTTTTTATGAGTTGGGGTTACACATATTCATTGGATGGGAATCCTGCCTTCAGTTAAACTGAGTTCATCCAATGTATCATTTTTTGAGTGTACAGTGAGTAGGAATGCATATCATATTTTAGATTCCTAAAACTCAAATATATAAAAAGTACACTGCAACAAAAATATTGCTGAAAAAACTGAATTGTGTAATAATGTAATAAAGTTTCTATTATGCAGTCACAGACTCAAGGAACTCATTAAGGTGCAGATTGTGTTTTCCAGAGAATGTAAGGTTAAAGGTATGAAGATATGTCATTGTAACATTCCTAGTTTGTGTTGTTCTTAGTTTCTTTGTGTTTTGGCTTTCACTTTATGTCATGTGACTGTGTTGTCTCTCCCCATGTGTTCCGTGACCTAGTTTGAGTTGATTGTGTATTTCCTTCAGGTGTGTTTTGTAATTAGTGTCTGTATTTAACCCATGTCTTTTGAGTTGTTCCCTGTCCGTCAACCCTAACGTTACCCTTGTCATTGTAAAGGCTATTTTTGGATATTTGGATACTGCTCCACGTT
>JAUMHR010000064.1:13488657-13504383 GCA_032361145.1 Enteromius fasciolatus
TTTTTGTTTTTAATCCCTTAATTACCCTTTGAATGTTTACTAACAGTGTTATGCTTGATGTTTAAATGTTTTAGAGTTTACTGTAGTTAAATGTTTTGCAAAATACTGATTATTTAACTGTTTTATTAATATAAATTACTTAATAAAAATTATATATATATATATATATATACACACACACACACACACACTGTTAAATATATTTTCTAACATTATTAGAAAGTAAGATAGACATATAAGGCTAGCATCACAATTTCAGGTTTAGCTGTTAAGTGTACTTTGATATGCAGTTGTTTACCTGTCTTTAAAATGTAGATAAACCAGCTTGTATTAGTGCAATTAACAATAGCTCAGCACATGCAAACCCCTGTAACTCTAAATCCACTCCCTGCCTGTCTCTGTGTGTGTATTTACCCTCACCTGTAGACAAGCGCTCTTCCTCTACTACAAACCTGAAACAGACTGACTCAGTCATCAGCAAGCGTCTCTCTTCATCCTCAGCCACCCTCCTTAATTCTCCCAATAAAAGTAAGTGCCCTCCCTGCCCTATCCTGCCCTTTTCTTATCCATACAGCATGAGTTCTTTTAATACATGAGCACGAGTACAAATATTTTTTTTTAATGATCCAAACAGAAATCAATCACAAGTCATGTCTCGCACAGGTGCCTCTCCCTGTGGTTTGCTTGATGAGCTTCATTTTACAGTGTTATTTAAATGCAAATTCAGCATTGTGTTTATTTGAATGGGCCATAAGTGTTTTCGCCATCTTGGCAGCTTATGATTTTTGCAGACATGCTGTTTCTATCCACAGTTTCCTTTTCCTCTAACAGGAGCAGCCAGCCATGACTCAGACAGTTTCACAGCAGACACTGTTTGTGTTGGAGACTCCTCTGCATTTCCTTTTCTGCTGGCATATTTTAGTGTGGTTCCACTAAAGTTGTATTTTTTAGATCACTTTTGTGTCAGTGGTTTTATCTTTGAAGTCTGCCTTCAGTCCCTCTTGAGTGAAGCCTATGTTCTCGATTCAGGAGCTGAGCTCTCTTTTGTCCCTTAGGTGCAAAGCGGAGAAGTTCATCTTTGAACCGGTTGCCTAGCAATGTTCCTCAGGCCTCTAAAGAAGTGCATAAGCAGCCCCAGGTGGAAAAGACAGGTGCCAAACTACCAGTGCCGCTCCTCTTTTGAAAGATTTGTTCAAAAATTAAATTCTGTCTTCCTTTACACACCCTCATGTTGTGCCCAACCTGAATGATTTTCTTCAGTGAAACACAAAAGAAAATACATTGAATAATGCACTTGTTATTTTCCATTCATTTGCTGACTGACTTTTAAACTTGAAAGGAGAGAACAAAATCTCCATGAAAGTATCAGCAATTTCTCCTAAATTGTTCTTTTGTGTACCAAAGACGTCATAGGTTAGGAGCAGTGAGTAAAATGTTTTTAACTTTAACTTTATTTCTAAGAACAATGATGAACAATCACAAGGTCTCATAAAAGATTTTTATTTAATTAAGGGTGTGAGCCTTTATTTGCTTGCTTCAGCTGAGCGGTTTACTAATTGTCATTCTGAAAATCTAGTTTTAATGTAAATAAGCATTTAAACGGGCGTATGCAGGGAGCTTAAACAGGCCACACACTGCTAAACGAATGCAATCCTCCACATTGTAAGGACTCTGTAAAGCAGAGCTGCATTGTTCTCATCATAATAACCCATTTCCTCATTTACTGCATGTGTAAGCTTAGGCACAGACAAGGCCTAGCATCCTGAATGATTTTAACACATCCCTGTCCACTTTGTCTGTAGGCCCAATCCTGAAGAAGCGAAGCTCCTCCCTCTCTCGAGTAGGGGCTACTAAAACACAGCCCACCACCAAACCAGAGAAATCCACAGCAGATGAATCAGGTGCTTAAATCCCAACTGGGAATGCCTGTTCGCCGTTTACTAATAAATAAGCGCAAATTGTTTACATCTATGGTCCGCCTTGCTCTTGTTTAATCCACAGCCAACAGAACATGATTTTTGGGTATAAAGGGATGTTGTGGGGGAGCATGGGGTTTACTGTGTTGGTTTGTGGTTATAAACTTGCAGCATCTTTCTCCTTATGTTCTTTGCTTGCCATCCGCTCGTACATCAAGTCATCGTGCAACCAGAAACATAACAATCCGCTAATGTCTGTTCTACTTTGTCCACACGTTGGTTGGTTGGTTTGTGTGTGTGTTGCTGCCTTGAGCTTCCAATTCTCCTTCTTGCTTTTTCGTTCTCTCAGGGAGTTCTCTCTTACTGACCTACTCACCAGGAATGAGCTCTTTGTGTATGTAAATACAATGTGTTTTTGTTTGTGTGAATATTATGCTGTTTTGCTTCCCATATGACATTAACCAAGGAGATTGGCCCCTGGTGCTATGGCTGTTTTTGATGTGCGAGTGTTCTGTTGTCATTCTAGGTTTAAATGTGCAAAATTCAGAATGGTTTTACAGGAACAGTAGATCCTATGTTTGCAGGACATCTAAAGATTTCTATATTTATAAATTCTCTCTCGAAACTGTCCCTAACACAGTCAGATAGACACCACCGTTCTCTGTGCTTACAGCACTTCCTTATAATTAAACTCCCTTAGTCAGATCATCAGGAATTTCACAGCCTCACCCCCTCCTCACAACTTGGACTGAATCAATACAGTGCCAAAGAAAATAAATGGATCATTCAAAAGGGATATTAAGTTTTTACCATTTCATTTTTTTTCCCCACTGTTGATTTGTAAGTCTGATTACAAAGCTTTTTGCACCCTGTTAGCATGTCCTGCGACAGTTTTGCAGAATCAAATAAAACATTTTTTATCAAATTTTTTTGATTCTCCAAAACTGCAGTAGAGACAAGACTGCTGACACGTCATTTGACCTCAAAAAGCTCTTCAAGTTACTCTTTAGCCCTGGCTTTACGTTTCCCTTTTGTTTTCACCTCCACTTCCACAGCCCTGGTCCCACTCCCAGTCACCTTCCTCTTACCTCACTAATATTCTTTTTGTCTCACCAGCGTTGAGAGTCTCAGTTGACATCTACTGTTTACATTTAAAGCACTTTTCTCCTTGGTTTTTATGTTGATTCTTGCATTTGAAATCACATTGGTGTCATTCCTCTCTCCTTCCACTTTTGTGTTATTCCTCAACCTGTCTCTTTTCTTTTCCCTTTTGTCTGCTCTGTTTTTCGTGTCTGTACGGGCACACCATGTCTATAGCTCGCCGCTCGTTGGCTGCCCCCGTGGATAGCAGTGTCCTCAGTCGGCTGCTCACACCCACCCAGGCCTCGCTAGCTAGAAGCAAGAGTGCTGTGGCCCTGTCCGCCGAAGGAGGCGACACCCAAGGTAACATTAGAGAGGAAGGGAGGCCCAGATTGTACCGGAACCTTCCACTTGTGTGTAGATTAAAGGTGCTCTGCAGGGGTGCTTGGTTGGCGTGTTGTATTGGGCTTGCTTGAATCACGTTTGTTAAGTTCTAAATGTATTGAGACATATTTAGCAGTGTTTGATTTACAAGATTTGCAGTCTTTTCTAGAGATGCACAGAATTTTTTTTGAAAAGCAAAAATACCCAGGAAATTATAATAAAAAATTAACCAAAGCAGAGTGTAATTGAATTGTTCTGGGTTTAATTGGATTCAGATGTAGATATCATCTGACGATATTATCAGAAATGAGCTTGCATTTACAGTTCATGAGGCACGTGTACCTTCTCTGTGTGACTCACATGGAGAAATCCTGTGATGGAATGGACAAATATGTCCGTACATGTGAAAATAGATCAGTTTAAAAAAAGCACAGATGAAATGCAGGTTTATACAGAACCAAACTTTAGCATGCTTTCTCCTTTACCTTGAATGAAAAATTGCAAAGAGCCGTGTGAAATGTAATTGGTGTATGCATTATGTATGTCAGTTCAAGCTTTTAATGCACTTGGAGAAATGCACTCAAATCATTTTTCATAGTTTCAGTGCATCACTAGTCTTCGCTCTGCTGTCATTCTTTAAAATACACATGCACACATTTGCAAGGTGTTCAAGGGCTATTGCCGAGGGATCTTTTGTAAGCTGATTAGCCAAGCGGTTCTGTGCGTGAGAGGGAATGAGTGGTGTGAATCTGCGCCCTGCTGTTGCTACTTCAATCCTCAGCTGATCCACACAGAGCAGCTCACAGCCACCGCAGACCAGCAGCGTCACCCTAAACATATCTTCGGTTCCCAAAGCTACCAAACTCACTCAAGATTCCCAGCAAAGAAATATGTGACTTGTTCGACGGGGTTTGATGTCGACTTGATGCTATCAGCATAATTGAGTCTGACAGTATCTGAACTTATTGGTTTCTTAAAATAGACAGAGAATTATTAATCATCAGCTTATGGATCGATTACATTTATAGGCTTTCCATGATGATGAACAGTCAGAGTTAATTATAGTGTGTTGAGATTAGCACAGAAATCCCACTGTCATAGCAGACCCAATCCTTAGGTCAGCTCTTACCTCACTTCACCTCACCTTTGCCAATAGATACTGGGCAACCCTTGTTCAGACACCATCTCTATAGAGCACAACAGTGACGACCGCATTGGCTCAAAAATATTTTTCCCATTCATTTTCTTATTAGAATTTTTTTTTGTTCTAAATAGTAAAGTAAACCTATCTGCTTTAAAATGATGCAAATTACAAACTTTGATTTTGAAACCAAGAAAATACCTGAAAACTTGCAAAAAAAGCAAAGANNNGCTTTAAAATGATGCAAATTACAAACTTTGATTTTGAAACCAAGAAAATACCTGAAAACTTGCAAAAAAAGCAAAGAGCCAAGAAATCTGAAGTAATGATGGTTTAATATGAAATCAGTATTTTAGTCAGTATTTTATAAGTGTAATGCTTTGATGCTTTTGTTCATATTTTCTTTTAAACAGTGACTTATGGTTATTTGTTTATTTCATTTCGCAATAAAACATTTAAAAAAAAAAAAAAAATTCTTCCTCCCTATGGAGAAATGAATTGGGTGTAGGATGTGCTGTTTTTCACCCTTTTTTCCCAAATTAGTTTATTTTGCTGAGAATTGCCATTCATTTTACACTAAAACATCATTCTTTAAATGGATGGCTATAATGAATTACGTTCAAAGTAATACTTTTTGTTTGTTTGTTTGTTTTTTATAGAAGTGTTGGCGGAGTTGTTTTGTGATATATTCTTACATTTATTATTCATTAATTTGTATATAAGCGGAGGGCAATGGCTGCTTCACGACCAGTTTAAAAGTTCAGTACAACTGCCAATAAATGCAATGAAATCAAACAGCCGTAAACAAATGTCAGAGATGGTGGAAAAAGTTTCAAGCTTGACTTGGGAGTACATTTTATGCTGTTTGGTGCCCCTGAAGTGGATGTAAGCTGGGAATGAGTGAGCAAATCTTCTTATTTGTTCTGTTATTGATCTGAATAGAACTACAGTCTAAGGTGCTTGCTTGGTGCAGATGGTGTGCTTTAGCATATTGGTGACCGGAGTCTACCCAGGATCCTGTCCGTCCCTTGCCGTCTCTGTGTCTCACACCCATCAAACCCAATCTGCCTGAGGCCATCAGTGCTATCAGCAACAGTTCCCCATCTGCCTGTATGACTGATCTAACATACACCAATGTTTTGTGCTTTTATCATCCCTTTCCCATTCTCCCTTCCTCTTTATATCTCCCTCTTTCTGTCCCTTCCTATACTTTTGCTTTGCTCACCCACTCGGCTGCTTGTGATGTCCCTTCCCTGCTGTCCCTGGCTGTGCACCACTGACTGTGTCCTTTACCAGAGTCTCACCTGTGTCCTCGTTCAGCATCTGCAAGCCCCATGCAGCCCTCGGCCCGTGGACCCCTACGCAGTCGCAGCAGCGATCGAAAGAAAGGGCCGCCTACTTCTATGTCTGCAGATGCCATTTCCAGTATGACACAGGTGAGCAGATGGCAGCTTCCTCTTTGAAATGGTGTCACATGATCTTCCAGAAATCATGCTAATGTGCTGATTAAGCGCTAAGAAAAAAAAATTTCAGTATCAGTGTTTGAAACCTTTTTTTGTAAAACCTGATGCATTTTTTAGTTTTTTTTTTGTTTATTTAAAATAGAATTTCTTTGTAATTTTATACAAAATTGTTTTCAGATATTTTGACCCAACAAAGTTCCTCTGCTCACCGAGCCTGCACTTATTTGATTTAAAATTCAGCAAAAGGAGTAATATCTGCTTTCTATTTGAATATTTTAAAATGTAATTTTCATTTGATCAAAGCTATTTTTATGCTGATTTGCTGTTCAAGAAACATTTATTATTATTATAATTATTTTAAATATTGAAAACCTATAGTAAATGTTTTCAATATTCTTTTAATGAATAGATATACTGTATTAAAAGATCTGTATTTATTTGAAATAAAAAAGCTTTTTTGAGCAGAATATTAAAATGATTTCTGCTCATTTTAGAAGCTAAATATTCTGCTTTTAAATCACTGGAGTAGATTACATTAAAATATATAATAAAATACAAAACAGTTATTTTAAAGGGTAAAAACTTTGGACTAGTATATGAGTAGAACTGCTTGGTATATGTATATAATTTGATTTCCAGAACTTCCGCAGTCTAAATTTAACAGAACTACAGTGCCCTGTGTCTTATCTGTGTCTTTCATAGTTAAAATGCCCTAAAACAATATGTACTCATTCAGTCATTTATGTGTCCGTATATTATGGGTTGCTTTGCAAAACAGCTTGGATTTATCCCTGACGTTAATCAGTGAGCTGACCGTTCTGAATAACACTATCTGATCCAGGCTTAAAACCTCTTCAGCAGCAACGTGCACCCGAGAGACGTGGAACTGGGTTGCATCAATCACTTTTTGACCAAGTGCCAAACTGTTCTTTTCAAACTGCTGATTTCCTGTGAGAAATCAGAATACAAATGATGCCGTTTAAACACATTTCAACAACAAAGAACTGTGTGTAGCTCCGATTCACTTTTCACACACTTTAGTATAATTTTTTATTTAGTACTTAAAAATAATCCAGTCTTATTAAAAAAAAATAATAATAATAAATCCTAATATTTGCACATGTTGTGTATTGTCTGTTTGGGCGTTGTGCTGTTAGCTTACCAAAACAGGGAAATGTTAAACTACATTGCTGTTTAAAATATCTTAAATCTTAAAAAATGCTGCAAAAGGATTGTGAAATATTTTCATTTACAATCATTATTTTCTGTTCTAGTGAATTTTTGGATGTTTTTTATTCCTGTGATGAAGTTGAATTTTCAGCATCATTATTCCAGTCTTCAGCATCACATGATCCTCCAGAAATCATTCTAATGTGCTGATTTGCTGCTTGAGAAACATTTCTTTTTAGCAAATAATTAATTAAAAACAGTTCTGTTGCTTAATATTTTCTGCTAATCACAAAAACAGCATTTATTATAGAAATAGGTGAATAGATACAATTATATAAGAATTACATTTATTATTATATTATATTATATAAATGTATTTATTCTAAATATCTTTACTGTCTTTACTACGGCGTGCTAGTGCTAGTCAGATGGTGTCTTTGGAGTTTTTAGGGACATTTAGGCCCTTATAATGCTGAGTCTGGTATTTGTTTTATTTTTTTACTTACCATTAACATAATCAGATCTGAACTATATGTGACAGTATGATCCCTCAGGTTTAGAAATGCCCACTTTAGTGATTCATTCAGACATAGTTAATTTGAAACATTGAATGCTAACCGAGCTTGAGTGTGTGTCTCAAGGAGAACGCGAACAAGAGCTTGCATCGTGTAGGCACTGGAGGAGTGTAAATTGAATTTGACATGTTTTCTTCTAATGGTCATACTGTACTATAGCTTCACCAGTGGCCTTACTCTACAGCTCTTTATATCTGATCTGCCTGATAGTCTTTTGCAGAGATATCTAGATTTAGAGAAGAAAACATGGTGTGCTCGCTGCTTTGCTGTGATCATGTGGGGAGGGTTTCCTGTGAAAGACGTCTCTGCATTTATCTGCCTGTCCTTCATACACTTCATTTGTCCCATTGACTCCCTGAGCATGAGGACAGAAGATTAAAAATAGAATGAAAGGACATGTGTACCACAGTCTTTTTCAGATTGATGGGAGCAGTAAAGTCCCAGCTGCAATGCAGGGATATATTGCGTTAATTGCACTGAACATTGATTATCATAGACTTCTGAATCAGGAAGAAGAAGTCACTAAGACAAAATTTAAAATCTGGGATTTAAAATCTAATTTAAATCTTAAGTCAATTTTAGTGTTTTGCTCATTTATTCGTGAAGTGGATAAGGTGTGATCTCTCTTTTTCTTCTTCTTTGCATTTGTAAAAGCAGAAAGGTGAGACGGAGAAGCGTTTCACGTCACCAGTAGGAAAACGCCCTGCCTCACCCTCCAGTCGCCACCGGTCCCCGTCTCCTTCTCCCGCTGCTAACACCACCACAAGAGCGCCCTCACCTGGAGCAGCCAAGTAAGTAAACCCCTGGGATCAGGTTTAGCCTGCAGTGGTTTCACTCTAAATTGATAGTTTAATTTCAGACCTTTACGATCTGCTGCTCAGATTGCATCTCCATTGTCTGTAGTATGAATGTGTGTTCTAACTTCTCTTCTATGTTTGTGTCCTTCAGGCTGAGTCCACATTTCCGCCCTCCTTCCCCTAGCGGTTTGAAACAGCGGCCTCCATCCCCTCAGCCCTCTGCCACATCCAAACCTCCACCCATCCAGAAACCTGCCCTCACCCCTACAGGCCCACCCACCCTTCGCAAGAGGGACTCCAAGCCAAAAGATATGTCTCCCATGATGCCTGTCACCCCACAGTCTCCAGAAACCAGCACTCCCAGCCCGACACCCGCACCCAAAACCAAAGAGGGTGAGGCAACTCAAAAAAACTAAATATTGATGTTAATATCTGGGTTTCAGAACTTTCTATGAAATACCTGACAGTGCAAGGGAATTAAAAAAAAGAATAATAATTTTTTGACCGTTTCAGTTAAATCTTTAAAAAAACATATTTATAGTCAGTATATATTTTTTAATTGACACACATATTTAAGTAGTTTGAGAGAGTCATTCTCTCATAAGAAAGGGCAGGCAAATTGTGTTACATTGTTTTACGTATTTTACTATTTACTTATTGCAGTTGTTTGTTTGGGGGGAGGGGGGATGATGGGAAATGTATCATGGGAAATGTAGTTTTTCACCAGGAATTTCACTGTTGAACAGAATAATGAAAAATAGACTGAAATAATGTTTGGTTTGGCAGCTTTAAAGAAAGCCTGTAGCATCGATTAACAACATAACTCACATTAAGTTATTGTTAAAAAAATAATATTTATATAATAAATATCATAATATTTAATAATTAATCAAACCATTAATTTAATTTCTTTCTTTTTTGTACCTAACTTTTGCACCCAATTGTTGATTTTAAATTGTTTTTAATTGACATATCTCTCAGGATTAATTGGGAAAAGTTCCATGATAAATTAAAAGTTTATCAGCAATTTTGGTCAAGATGAAGCATGATGGATTTCAGTACAGTACTGCATTTCAGACTACCTATAATGTACCTTCCAATTGCTGCAGTCATGGTGATGAAGCAGGTCACTTCTTTCATTTGATATTTAATAGGAAATAAGCTTGATTCACAGCTGCTTCCTGCCTTGCCAAATGTCTGGCCAAACAAAGCCTTTGAGCTATTACAGCAGCAAAGCAGCACCGTTTGTGTAACAAACTGTCTTTTGATGTCCACTAACAAGGTCAGATGCTGCTGGGGGTTACTGAGTTTGTATACAGTGGGCAGGGTTATCCTTGAGACACAGTGCCCTCTGCTGGAAACATAAATCTGTTATCATTTTACTTGGTGAAAGAGACTTTCCCTGTCTTTCAATGCATTTAGAACATAATTCATTAACTATAAATAATAGCCAAGGTAATGATAATATATGTGACATTTATTTGTTTACAGAATCCAGTTCCAAAGCTGTCGCAGGAACTAACTCGGCTGCAGAGGCATCTAAGATCCTGGCAGAGAACCGACGTCTAGCGCGCGAACAGAAAGAGAAGGAAGAGCAACTTCGCATACAGAAAGAAGAAGAGGAGAGGTGTGTTTATTTGCTAAGCTTCAGTGATGTGTTTCAGCATCAGGAACCTGCTTTGACACTGTATAACGCAGACCATTCTGCTTTGACTACTTCCGAATATACTAGCCAAATTATGTAGAATAGTTTTTATGATCTTCAACCTACAATTGCTCATAAGAATCAAAACGAAAACTGTATTCTTGTTTTTCTTGCAAGGGCCGGTTTGTTAGCTGAAGTGATCCTCAGACGTGTTAAAACTATTTACTTTTGAAGTGCCAGAGGCCCTGAGATATCTTGTCTCGACAGGCTGAGGAAAGAGGAGGAGAAGCGGCTTGCAGAGGAGGAGCGCTTGAGGCGTGCGGAGGAGGAAAAGAGGCTTGCAGAGGAGAGGAAGAGAGAAGAGGAGGAGCAGGCTCAGATAGCAGAGGAGGAGAGACAGCAAATGGAGCTGGAGGAGCAGCAAAGACAGGCTGAGCTACAGAAAGAGGTGAGTTGACCGTCTCCTTGCACAAAAACCCCAATAGAGCTGCGCTGTTTGAATAATTGATTCTTACTCATTCAATGGCAGCGCGAGGAGGCTGAAGCAAAGGCCCAAGAGGAAGCAAAGAGGCAGCGTCAGGAGAGAGCACGCATTATGCAGCAAAACCAACAGGAGCGCATGGAGAGAAAGAAGGTAAACTCCTACGCCATCACATGACCCTGACGTTTACACGATTTGAATTTAAAGTAGCAGCTGTATTTTAAAGAATCGTATAAGTTGCTTCAGTGTTCTGTCTCCATCTGCAGAGAATTGAAGAAATTATGAAGAGAACCCGAAAAACAGACCAAATCGATTTTAAGGCATGTTTACCAGCTTTCATTTTATAGCCTATGGCTTGTTATTTAGAACTGAGGCATGATGTATCTGCTTGTTGTGCATCATTTCATCTCCTAAACAGTTACTTACATTGTGTCTGCATGTTCTTTTAGAGTAATGATGAGAGAGACATTCCCGATGAAAACGGAGAGGAGGCTGAGGACGAAATAAACTGTGAAAATAAGGGTCAGTTTATGCCGGAAATGGCAGAATATTACTTTGAGTAACAGTGAGTTTCTATTGTAGCAGATGACTGATGATTCACTGATTTAAAAAGAAATCTCCACATTCAAATGCATAAAAGTTGCATTCGAATTTTAG
This sequence comes from Enteromius fasciolatus, assembly GCA_032361145.1. Lineage (NCBI taxonomy): Eukaryota > Metazoa > Chordata > Actinopteri > Cypriniformes > Cyprinidae > Enteromius > Enteromius fasciolatus. Next base: position 13,499,967 of record JAUMHR010000064.1, read on the forward strand.
GTGTGCATCAGGCAGCCAGTAAAACATTGGTAAAACAATCCATGTGACATCAGTGGTTCAACGCTAGAATACTTTTTTTTTTTTTTTTTTTTTTGTGAAAGAAAACAAAAATAACATAATTTACTCAGCCATTCTTCTTGCTTCTTCTCCCACTGTAATTATACATTGTAAACATTATGCACTATTGCATAATAGTGAAGAAACATGCAAATATTTAGCTTGATGCGCCCCCTTGTGGCCTCAGGAGACAAGCCAAAAGCTTTTTCCCCACTAAGTAAAATTATGCCTTTTTTAATTGTGAATTTCAATAATATTTAAGTAAAAAATATTAAATTTAGCTGTTCAGTCATTTTGACAGCCCTATGGCACAGCGCATTTAGAGAATAAAGCAGAATTTATGGCAAACTGAAGTCGTTGAAAACACCATATGTTGAGCTGTTTGTGTGTAAGTGAACGGAGTGCTGCGCTTCACTCTGAACCTATATTTAATTAGATCACAGCTTTTCCAGTTTGATAATCACGCTAAAGCATATGAATTTTATTTTAGTATGTTGTGTATTGCTGATGAAGGACTAAATAATTAATCTGTCTCATTCAATTTTAGAAAATGAAGCTTTCGAGTTAGAGGAAAATGCTAAGATTGAGTTATCAGACTCTCAGGAGCATCACTTATCTGTGGATGAACCAGGCACAGAGCAAGACGAGCCATTTGTTAGTATGAGCATGCAAACAGATGTGGACAATAAGGAGAACAACAATGGACCCAGCACAGAGGATCCCTCAGTGGACAGGTACAGATATCACCTCATTTACTCTAGTTTCCTGTGGATAACCCTCGTGGTGCATGCTTCATCTTTTACATCTCCAGCAGCCCACCTCCAAAGTCCTGTCTGATGGAGGGCTCAGAGTTTGTGAACGAGGACTCTAAAGTGAACCTGGTGCAGGGGTTGAATGGTAAAGGAGGATCCTGGAGCTTCGAGGAGCTGATCGATCTGGGTGTTCACGCGAAGAGCAAACCCTTAATGGACGATGGGAGCCCTGAAGGGCCTAGAGTGGCCTTCGAAGAGAAAACCAGCTCAATTCACCCAGCCCAGCCCATTGAAACCCTGTCTGGTAAGGTCTTTTTACTCTTAAGTCATCTCATTTGGGGTTTATGTTGAATTGACCTCATGTTTCTCTTGTTCCCTCAGAGATGTGAATGCGCAGGTCTGTTTAAGGCCTGCTGTTTATTGCACTCAGTGAGTCACGTCCAGCTGAGCCACAGAGTGTCAGCGCTCAGACTCGTCTGGACAGCCAGGGAAAGCACACAGTGCCGCACAGCTTCTACAGATAATAGACGGATAAGGCAAGAGAAAATAAAGACAAGTTGGAAGTAACAAGCTAAAGAAATGCTTCAGGGAAAATGCTAGATTCCTTCAGTGTGCTTCGCTTTGTTTATCAGCTCTACATCTTTATAATATTGACATCAGGATTTGTTTTTTCATACATTTCTTAATGTTTTTGTCGTTTGTCTTTTAAATGTGGAGAAAACTTATTTATTCACGCGGCTTCTTCACATTTAAACAGCTGCTGTCTCTTGACGATTACCACGTGCACTTTTTTGCTAAATTCCAGGTGTTCACGTGGCACACACAAATTCGTTATAGCTTCAACTTTAGCGTTTTGTTGAATAATGTGGTTGGTCGAGTCAGCGTCACGCATTTTGAAAAAGGAAACCGTCACACATCTTCATCCGACGTCGGTTCCTGTCACAAAAGTACTAAAAAAACCCGTGTTTGAACTGTTGAGCAGAGCTCTAAGCTTCTGTTTCTCCCCTCCTGAGGCATAAACATCACCACTGTATAGTGTTTAACACTATATATCTCCCGTGCAACAACTTAAGCATTCCTGCACTTGTAGATAGTCAGTCGATATCGCTCGATGTTTCACTAAAACCGTTTACCAGACTGATTCTGATTAAAATGGAGTGGAAACGTGTTCATACTGCCTTGAGCTCTGAGCTTGAAGGACGATAGGGCTCAATGCGGACCGACGTAACACTTTATGTTTATCGATGTTTTTATCTTCGTTCCTGTTCTGTAGTGAATACCTGTATTGTTGTTCTACCTGTACATAAATATGACTAGTTAGCGAATAATTTAAGTGACCCTCAATATGTCTGCATGAATCTGATACTATATTGCGTAATATAACACAGAGAATTACTGTAACTCTTACTTGCACACTTTCTGCATGTTTCTGTTCCCTGGAGTTTGAAGAAACATGTTCCAGTGGCTAAACTTGAATGATTTTATATTCTCGATGCCCAAAGTCCCCTCAGGGTTGTACTGTACTTTCAGGTCCTGATGTTTCCTCGTGTATATACAGTTACTGTTAGTTCTCACATCCATTCACGGCCTAATAAGTTTAGTTCTGTCTTTATAAATGCGTAAATATATATTTAAAACTCTTCTAAGTATTATGTAATCAGTATTAGGCTGTCTGGCTATACTTGTGGTTGGGAATAAGAACTAGGCAGCATGTTAGTGAACAGTATAGTGTGGTACAGCGCTGTACTGTAAGAAATCAGATGAAAGGAAGCGTACGCAGCACACTAGCTTGTGTTTTGAACGGAGTGTGAAGTGAGTTGGAAAACGAATGTGAACTGAGGGTTACAAGCGAAGTCAAGAGGGCTATTTGATTATGAAGCTGCTTTGAGTTTGAACGGGGATGTTTGTAGAGAATCCTTTGAGCAGCTAGAGGATTCGGGGGAAGTTTAAGTGATTTATGCACTAAGTGGGATTTGGCGTTTGACTGTTGATTTAAAATGATTGGTCTCCATATGCTTGAAGAGTTTAGTTGGCTTTGTGTACTGTAGTTGTGTCAAATGTTAAGCTACCTTTGAAATATTATCCACAGACCAGTAATAAATGACAAGTCAATTTTCTTTTTTGTATCATTCCATCCACCTTTAGAGATCCTGTAGATCCCTCGATATGTTCTTTTCGTGTTTTATATATGCAACTGCTTTCTGTGATTTTTATCTTGGTCACTTTCTTGCTTTTGGACTCAGGCTCTTAGACTCCAGTGGAAAAAAGTGTTTGAGGAGGCTAGAAGTGACCAGCACTCATTGAGATCATTGTGATGCCCTCAGTTTTGGCCTTTGGTTCTCTTAACACTTTACATTTCCAAAATTGCTTCGTGTTGTGTTGTAGCTGCATTCAGCTTTCATTCGCTGTCGTTAATACACTAACACAGCCACTTTCTGACGAGTTTACTCCAATGCAGACGTTTCCACTAACGGGACCTTTAGAGCCCTTTGCGCTTTATACATCAGAACTAAAACTGCTCTTTAATGTTGAGTACTCAATACAGGGGTAGAGTAGGACGGTGCCTTAGATGCAGAATGGGCTGTATTTTATTTTCATATATTAATACCTTAACGTGTCACGTGATCTTACCTCGGCCATGACAATCACTCTCTTCTCGACCAGGGTCATGAATGGGATCTGCTTTTGTTAGAGCAGTTACCCGTCTTGAAATAGCCCTGACCACAAATTATATTTGTAAATATATCTGAAGTGTACTGGGAAAATATAAATTGTTAAAAATAAAGTTTTGGAAGATAAATGTTTGGAGTCATTTATTGTTTCATGCGCAATGTTTTGAATGTCTCAACGTTTTAAATGAATTATCCAGAAACTAAAACATTTGTTTTCCACAAAGCAGTTACTAAAATAATGCGTTTTGCCATTCATGTTGTATTCCTATTGTAACATCACACAATTTCACCATAGCTCTGCAACAACTGAAGCTTAAAATGCATTGTTGGGTTTGTAAATCCAGCGATTGCGGTTAAGATTGCATAAGAAAAGCCCTTCATATAGCACTCTATCTGCTCCCAAGAACGTGACAAAAATAATCTCAGTGATTTATCGATGAAACACCCTCACTGGTTTCTGTTAACTTGAGCACTCAAAGCTTTGCGAGATTTCTTGTTTTCTACATTAATCAGCTGTATCAGGCGCTCACAGCTTTTTGGCGCAGTCGGGGCAGTAGATGTCATTTCCGTTAATGACAAAGCGCTTGTGGGCCATGGAGAGGGAGCATTTTTTGCAATTAAAGCAATATTCATGCCAGGTTTTGTCCTCATAGTTCACCACGTTGGTCCCTCTGCCAAATCCTACAACAAAGAAAGATAACGGGTAAATATGAATGTGTTTTTAGTATTATAAATGCAATTAGTGATGTTTTTTATTCATGTATTGTTGTGTAGTTATAAGTGTTCTGAAACTGGGGGGAGGGGGACTGATTATTTAATACTGGGACCAGAGCCGGCGCCAGACCATGACTAACGGGGGCACGCGACATATAACGAGGGGGCATACAATTAGCAACAATAACTTGCAAAAACGAGGCATAAAAAAAACAATACAGT
>JAUMHR010000064.1:13540071-13552186 GCA_032361145.1 Enteromius fasciolatus
ATTTCTAAATTTTATTTAATTTTTATTATTTATTTATTTATTTATTATATTTTATTATATATATATATATATATATATATAATTTTATTTTTTACAAATTATATGATTAGACTAAAAATCTAATTACTATCAAGAGGTAAAATCAACTTTTACCACTTCATAAAATTACAAAAAACTTTATTTATTAAATTATAAATACTGTACCACTTTATAGTATCACTGTTACACATTGCATGTACTTATTTCAGTAATAAAAAAAATGAGAAAACAGTAAATTATGCATAATTATATACAGCTAACTCTAAACCAAACGCTATAGTAAGTGCATGTCATTAGTTGATATTTAAACAGAACCTAATTGCATAATTACACAGTTACAAGGACAATTTTGTGTAACCTAACATTTCATTTGCAAGATAACCACTGAATGTTACGAACATGCTCCGGTGACAACCATGCAGCATACTACTTATTGAAAGCATGGAATAGTGGCTACTCTTCCTCCTGCCATTAATAAAAATAGTAGGCTGTGTGTAAATATTTAATACAGAGCAAGGATTTAGGATCAGTCGGCTGTGACTCAGAGGACTTTACCTTTGTGTAGTGGGATGGGTTTAATGATTCCTTGCTGGCCCTGAGTCCCTGCGGAGCCCTTGCTGAGGACATGGTTGGTTATTATTGGAGGAGTTTGCGGTCGACGCAGCAGAGGGGACATACTCCTCCTCCTCTTCAGGGCAGTGCCTGAGTTAAGATCCCCAGTGTTACCCCGCTTCTTGTTTTGTGGGCCTGTCACAAACTCATCTGCTTCATCGATCATCATTCCCTGTTGATAGGTGAAGAGGAAGAAAGAAAACAAAACAACTTAGCGCCTACGGCACTTTAGTTTTGAACTGTAGATTTTATGATCTATATATAATGTTCTCTATTATAGATCAGTGCAGTGGACCATTTTCCCATTTCTGAGGTTCTCAGAAGCAAAAGTCATCATAGTTGGGTGAATCAAAATGAATTTTTTTCATCAAAAGAAAACATTCATGATAGCATTTCTAAAACTTCCTAAACTAAAAACACAAATCGCGAGCTTGATTACGATGGTCAGAAGAGAGAAAAGATGTGAAACTTGCCAACGATCCCTCAGCTGTTGTTTTAGAAACACCCACGCAACTAGCATTCTGAGATTTAACACCAAAATAATATAATACAAAGCACAGTCCATAGGTTTGACATGCAAGCACCTTCTTGTCCTGCTTGAATGGGTTGCCAAACGTGTGCAGTCGTTTAGGTTGGTCTGGATCAATCTCACGCAGAGGTGATGGCATCATCTTCAGATACTCCTGATAATTTCCCATCTGCCCCACTGGAATACTGTGCAAGGAGTCTATAGAATCATGGATAAATATTCAGTATTAAACAAATATCAGCTGTCCATTTATCAACTTTTTTGTTGATGCCATAATTAGAAATGTAAATATAGTGATAATAAAACAGTTTCTCTTGTTGACATCGTCAATGCATCTGATCACTGTTAAAGAGCGGGTCATATATGGGTTTTCAAAAAATACCTAATCAAAAAAGTGCATGATAAAGAAAGATATTTGCACGGTTTTTCCTAAGCCAGGATTAGGCCATAGTTCACTTAGGACGTTTAAGTGATTTTCATAAACATGCATTAGAAAACAAGCATTACTGGTGTGCACCTTAATGCAAAACAGAGGCACTGACATCAGTTCGTGCAAGTTTCTTTGAGCTGAAATAGCTCCGATTTACATTTTAGTCTAGGACTAGGTTTGAGCCTTGTCTGTGAAACCGGGCAATTGTCTCTCAAAAGAAAGAGTCGACTCAGATTCGCCTTAATGAGTTAAGAAACAATCAAAACAGACCTGGCCAACTGACCAATCAGAGCTGGTTAATGGAAGAGAGGGGTTTATAGACCTTAAGATCTGAGTTGATTCAAACCCTATCGAAATCATTGCAAAATGATTCTAATATTAAATGCATATTCAGAGAAAAATACAATGTTTTCTAACCTTAGATGTATTTAAACCTGTTGTAGGGGACATTTTCAATTTCAAATACCACATGACCTGCTCTTTATTATCCACCACAGTAAACAAAATGAATGCTACCATACATGATATGACATTAATAAGTGACAATAAAAAGTGAACCTACATAGTGTAAAGATACCATTACATTTACCATTTTCGCAGGTGAAGTACAGTCATAGATTCGCACAGGGCTCAAGTTCGCACGGATTAGTCACATTGACCAAAAGAAAACTGCTTGGTTTGATACATATTACATATATGCTACTAACAATAGATGAATGAGAATTTGCCAAAATGTAATTAATGTGGCTGTAAGTCAAGTTTGGCAGATTTTGACAAGTTTTGACAAGTTTGGTGCGATTACCATCATCTTGGCCTCTGATTAGCTTCTGTGTTGTCCTCAGAAGATTGGAACGCATCCGAGTCACTTGATCTAGAAGGTTCCGTCGCGGAATATCATAAGCGTTCCTATAGGCCTGGGGCCTCAAATCCTTGAAGAGAAGGTGAGGAAATTATTACAGAAGTTACATTTGTACATAACATAGGTTTAAGCAAGTCAGTTTTAGATATCGAGTCAGAATTATTCATCAGAATCTGTATCAGCAAGAAAACGCAATTTAAAAGATGCAAATATTTTATGAACATAACTTCATTCTGACCCCCAAGCGTGAACCGAGACATGATTGATTTCAAACAGACCCTGTAATGTAATTCAGTCCCACCTTGTTGAGAAGTGCAATCTGGAAGCCAGCGAACTCCTTAAAGTTCATGTCGATGAGTCGGAGGGGTACCTCGCCTGTGATGCCCTGCAGGAGCTGCTTGAAATCGCAGCGGTGTGCCAGAGACAGGGCACTCGAGTGATTCTTAACCTTGATGCCTGTCTCTTGAGGAGGCTTCTTCCCGACAGACACAATCAAACGGTCTGACTCAATCTTTGCCTTGAAAATCAAGCACAACTTGATTTAAAAAGCTGCATCACTCGGGTCTCATTCAGATTTGAATGAATACATCGTGTCATAAAGAACATTTAAAGGACAGATATGAGTGTGAACACTGTTTTAAATTGCAAAAGCTGTGTAGGTGTAACTGTCAGCAGCTCACCTGCTGGCTGAGCTTTTTTAGGTAGGAAATGACACTGTAACTCAAACCACAATCCATGTTGTCAGATATGAGATTTGGGGCTCCCATCATCCTCAGCGCCTTCTTGAGAGGCTGCAGTCAGAAAAAAAGAGAGGAAGAGTGGAGAAGCAGAGACAAAGGAAGTGAAAATGAGGACACGTTCAGGATGAATCTGCACTCAGAGCACATATCCTTGACCTCATTACAGCTGTTAACACACTATAGAACAAATGCAGCTCATAAGAACGGTTGGATTACAAGTGACCCGGGCCTTGAGTGCATCTAACAGGCCATGAATTGTATATTGCAGTATTTTATAGCTACAAAGACGTTGTCTTTGCTATAAGAAGGACACTTCTGTGCTCTTTGGGGATGTCTTTTTTTAAGTAGGAAGGAAGAGTGTCTTACCAAGAGAAAGTAAGGAGGCATGGACTTCAGGTACATTTCAAAGGCCTGCCGCCACTTGAGGTTTGGCTTTAGCTTGTGCACTTTAAACAAATCATCTGTAAGGAGAATAAGACATGCTCGACTAAAATAGGTCTCCAGAAGAAGGAAATAAAAGATGTACAAAAATGATACATTTTTACTTTTTATAGATTTTTTTTTAAATATCAAATTTCATTCTTTTTAATTAACATTCATTCTGTGTTTTTGTGTGTATATTTAAAAAATAGGTAAGGTAAGTCAGTTTTTTTTCTTCTCATCATCAAGGCTGCATTTATTTGATAAAAACAAAAAAAGCAAAAAACAATATTGTTACATATTTAAAATACAATTTATTTCTGTTATGCAAAGCTAAACTGAATATGCAAAGCTCATATATAGTTCAACCAAAGTGTGTTCTGTGCAAAATATCAACACTGAAAACTATATTTTTATACAATATAATACACCGACAGGTTTGTGATGGGTGCATTTCCCCCTCATATTCAACGAGTAATATTGTGAAAGATGATTACAATTCATAACATTTAAAATATAGCAGCCATTATGTCTTCAGTGTCACACGATCCTTCAGAAATCATTCTAATATGCTTATTTATTATCAACGTATTACCAAAGTTTTGCAGTTTAATATTTATTTTGGAACCTGTGATGCATTTTTCAAGATTATTTGATGATCAAATTTTTTTTAAACGTATTTATTTAAAATAGAAATCAAGTCTTTACTATAACCTTTCATCAATATGACACACCCTTGCAGAATAAAAATATTAATTAATAATAATAAAAAAAGTTTTAGTTTTTATTAATATTTGTCTATTTTTCTGTTACATTATTTATTCATTCTTTTTGACAATTATACTTATATTTTCCATATCATTTATTTTGTCCTTTCTCTTTATCACAGCTATAAAAAACTTGCAGTTCAATAAATAAGGTCATTTATAGGATAGGGCTGGAAATGTGTTGTGAGGAAACACACGTACCGAGGAGTGGTAACAGGACGGGATAGTTGTAAGGCATGACGAAGAGGTTGACACAGGTGAGAGTAGTGCTGGCCTTCAGGTAGCCGAACGGGTGAGTTAAATCACTGTGTTTGCCGCTGCAGTTCACAAACACCTGGGCAACAGGGGAGAGGAGTTAGTATTGTCTGATGTCTCCTGAGAGTTCACAGCTCTCACATCAAACTGTTTCTCAGAGACAAAACCTATTCATTAATGGCTCGTTAGGTGACAGGATTCCTCAGAGACTAGTGTGCTACAAATGCCTCTAAATATGCTTATAAACGAATGTGCTCTTTCTAATTTATCTATCATTTACCTTCTTTACAGTGTGGCATGTAATCATGTAACCATAGCAAAAGAACTAACACAGTTATATTGGTATTTTTAGACGAGCTTAAACGTATGATGCAAGTTCGAAAAACAAATCAAAAGAAGTTGCAAGAACTGACTAAGGTATTTATAGCAAGTGTATATATATATATATATGTGCAGTGACAACAAAATACAGCATGGAAAAATCCTTAAATCTTACTGCAGTATTTCTTTCAGGAAATTAAACAGTCCAGCTCTTGAGAGACCATTTGTCATAATTTTAGAGAAGACTAAAATAATAAAAAAATTCAGTTTATTTTTCCTCTACAGAACTAAGCATGCCATACTCATGGCCCAGTATAAATAAAAAACAAAAAGAGTCACAAATTCATGTTAAAAAGCTTATAACCACTCGACTATTTAACCACAGATACAGTCTGATTAATTTTAATAACTAACTTGTTTTGAGATCTTCTGAATAAAGTGCTAGTTGCCATGCTTCTAAAAGGATGCTATTCGGTTGCTAAGAGAAATCATTTTGCTACATGTGTGCTCTGTCTGAAAGACTGAGAAGCGCTTGGAGATAAAGACAGTGCTCATAGAGCGCAGAGTTATTTTTGCTGCTTTATAGCCATTGAATGGTTACACACTCACACCTCCATGTGTGCAAGTATCCTTGTTAACGCAGTAATTCGGGTATTAAATAAATAGTGAAAGCAAAACAGCTGCGAAAGAAAATGTGTAACTATATTTTGCATCTGGGCAGCTCTTAAAGTGACAGCAGTCTAATATTCCTAAAATAAATTAAACAACAAAAGAAAGAAAACCCCGGTTTCACAGATAAGGTTTAAGCCTAGTCCTAGACTAAAATGTAAATCTGAGCTGCTTCAGCTGAAATAAAACTTGCACTGACTGATCTTAAAACATGTCAGTGGCTTTGTTTTGTCTTAAGATACACACCAGTAATGCTTTTTTCATGTTTATAGGCATGTTTATCAAAATTACTTAGATTTCTTAATTAAACCGTCTATGAAACGGGGCCAAAATCTCTCACTACTTTTGAGTCTTAACTCAATCACTTCTGTAACTTTAATAAGAAAATGTACTTTATACAGTGTAGCATACTGTGGGTTTTAATTGGCTTTTGATTGTAATTCGTTTCTTATTTTCTTGACATTTCATAAAGACCTTATTCAAACTCATAACTATGTATATTAGGGTACTTGTTTTGGGAACTTGGATTAATTTTACTGTTGAACTTTACATTGCTCTGTATTTTGGACTACTACTGTGGCACTGATTATATCATTTGTTCCTCTATGATCAAGTTTCCTAAGTTTAGATAAGCTTCTGCTGACTGTGATACTTTAAGAAAGCCTGCACAAACTCTGTATTAATGGACAAACATCAGGAAGGAAATTATTGCATAACACATAACACAAAGATTTCTACAAAGGATGGGAGACAAATAAATTACTATTCAAAGTCTTGGGTCTACAAGATTTTTAATAAATATTAAAAAAAACATTTTTCTGCTGCATTTACTTGTTCATAAATGAAGTGAAATATTACTATAAATATATAATAAATATAAATATGGTGGAGTGGGGCACTAAAATCCACTGGGAAAATTCTGCTCAATCAGGAAAAGTCCCGATTGCCACTCCGCCCCTGTGCTTTCTATATTATTATATTTTAAATTGTCTTTAGTGTTACGTCATCCTTCAGAAATCATTCTAATATGCCGATTTGCTCAAATTAAGTTTTTTGATAGAACTGTTTATTGAAAACAGAAATCTTTAGTGACATTATAATTGTCTTTACTTTCATTTTGGATTTAAAAAAATCCAGAATTGCTGAACAAAACTATTCAATTCTTGACAAATAAATAAATAAAATCTTACTGACCCCAAACCTTTGAACTGTACTGTCCATCACTGTCTTTGAATAAAAACACTATACAACATCTCATTCCAGCTTCTGTTTGACCAGTTACTAAATACAGGACTTTTCCAACCATCGCTGTAAATGTGTAAGCCAATAAACTGACGTTACATGTCATTTGTGTTGTGCTTTTTACATTCCAGTAAACATGGAAAATCTAAACACCCACTGCTTCTTCCTGCTCTTTTAGCACCACGATATCTATCATTGTGAAACTCATAGTCTGGGGGCTGTGAAAGATGGCATGCTACATACAGATCATACAGATTAAATAGTTGTGTCCCACCTGCCAGCACATGTGAGGAGATTTCCTCTCCAAGATGTACTGGGTGAGCGGTGACGGCTCCAGCTCATATTTGTCAAAAGGCAGCTTGTCAATAACCATCGGCTCACAGTCGATACAGGAAAAGCGCACCAGAGGATGAGCAGATCGTGGAGGCTAAACAGAGAGAGAGAAAAAACAGAAATCCCCTGTAATACATTCTCACAATGGGTTTTTCAAAAGACATGTCTGTTAGATGGCCAATTCATCCTGTAATCACAGCAGCAGTGGGTAATGACCCATGTGTTACAGGCACATGACAACACAAGCTGTTCATTCCCCGAGCAGATAATCTCACAACACTCTGACTGAGCACTAAATAACCCAAACAAGTGTTTTACAGCAAATAAAACATTGCCTTTATTTTAGGAATATGCAAAAGAGCCTTCATTCAGCTCAAGTTGACATTTTTGGAGACACCGGTGCTACCGTCCGCACCCAAGCCCGTCGTGTTACTGATCCACAACATTGCAGGCATGACAGAGAGCATGTCAGTAAGGAAATGACACTAGTGCTAAGTGCTAAAGCCCTGGTGAGCTGCAGCAGTCTTGTTCTGCTGGCAGTGGCTCTCTCACAGTGCCCACAGGCTGAGCTGAGCTGTGGCACTTTGGCACGGCACCAGCTGCTGTCTCTACAGTGTACTGTTTAAGAGAGAATAGACAGTGAGGGGGTGGGAAACCTCAGGACAGAGAAGCCTTTCCTCATGTTACCGCTCTTTTCAGCTCCCTTATCTTCATCCGCATTCATTAGCGCAGCTTGAGCAAGATGAAAGCTAACCTTTAGTTTGCAGAGGTCATTACCTTTGGCTAATAAATTGCTTCATCCACTCGGCTCGGATGAGCCAATGCTAATACACCTATCCAAACTCATTTTGCAATCCTAGTACTTTTCCGTTTTATTAAGGATCCTGTGAAATTTCAGCGTGCAGAAAGAAGCAGCTGAACGTCTGCCAGCTCCCAGAGCTCCGCAGAAAGTTCTTCCGTGCTTGCTCATTAAATATTTTAGCCTATTCCATAGTGTTTTCAGCTAGTTTTAACACATTTAACTATGTTTTAAAACCATTTCTCACAAATAAGCGCAAAAACATATGTGCTACATACTGTGCTATGGTACTATTAATTATATACTACTACAGTTTTTTGGTCACACTGTATTTTAAGGCCAAATTCTCACTATTAACGAACCATGAACTACATCTTTTGCCTAAATAACTCCTCCTATAATTGCTCCTCATTAATAGTTTGCATGGTAGTTGTTAAGTTCAGGTATTGGGTAGGGAATAAGGTTGTAGAATATGGTCATACAGAATATGTGCTTTTTAAGTACTAGTAAATAGCCAATATGTTGATAATAGGCATGCTAATAACCAGCTAGTTAACAGTAAGATTTGGTCTCTATGCTATTATAGTTTATATAACACTTTACAGTGAGGTTCCGTTTACTAACATTAGTTAAATGTATTAGTTAACACGAACTCAAAATGAAATATACTTCTAAAGCACAGGATGATTACTAATATGCAAATAAAATCCAAAGTTGTATCTGTTAATATTATTTGATGGACCTGAGTTAAGATGAATGAACAATGAACAGCTGTATATTTAGCAACTAATGTTAATAAAGATTAACAAATACAGTCACAATGTATTGCTCGTTGTTAGTTAACCTTAGTTAATGCATAAACCAGTGTTAATGTTCAAATGTAACCTTATTATAAATTGTTACCTTCTGTTATTAAATTTTAAATAGCTTTATATTTATGTTATATTTTCTATTAATTTAGCTTAAATTTCATGCAATTGTAGTCGTGTCATTTTTTTTTCTTTCTAAATTGTAGTAATTTATTAACCTGGTCCCGCCCATACTTCCTGTAACGCTACATTCAATTTCGCGAGCAAAGTCATGCTGAGTCCGAAATCGCATACTGATTAAGTAGTTACTACATTTAAAATTGAACGTACTACCCAACCGTTAAAAAGTATGTTCTATACTCTTTGGTATGAATGTGGGTAGTATGAATGGAATTGGGACGTACTACATCCTCCATATTGACGTTGTCACGTGTCATGCGTCATCACAACAGCGCGAAAATGTAAACTTTCAATAAGTCATCCGTTTATTTAGATTGTGTTAAACAAGTGTAATTTAATCAAAATAAACAATTTTTTTCCCTGAGGTGCTAACACAATGAGCCGCATCTCCACTTTCCGTCTCCTCTCCCGGAGCCTTATGGGATAGGAAAGTGTCCATGGTATGCCTACTATAGAATTCGGCCGGAAGCATTAGGTCATCCGGGTACTTCTCCCCTACTGAATTTCGAATGCTATGAATTCGGACAGCCTACTCGGCTCGCATGCTGTTTTTCGCCTACTATATAGTAGGGAAGTAAGGTTCCGCCGCTATGCATACGTCATCAGAACGAGTGGTCTGATTGGCTGTAGATTCGTCCAGTAGTATACAGAGGCATCTGATGGACGCAGGTTAAGCCCGCCTCCCAGAAGGCGGGTAGTAAGGTAGCTTGGCCAGACTAAGCTCCTATGAGCTTAATAGTCGTGGAAGTAATTTAATTTTAATTTTAGTTTAATTTCAAACAGTTATCTTTTTGCTTTTAGCAAGTTGGCTAAACAATATTTCTGTTTTTTATATAGTTTCATCAAATATTCGTATTTTTATTATCAATATTTATAATAATAACAAATATAATAATAAATAATAAATATCAATATTTATTATTCATATTCAACAACAGAAATGTTTTTAACATGATAGCTGATTATAACAACACTGGTCTGGACCCACTCATATAGAAACAGAAAATCATCGCTTTACTGCACTTAAACTCTATATTGTAGGTTATTATTTACCAAAGTGGGGGAGTTCTGGTCAGGCCAGAAGGATTCTGGGATTGGCCAGTGACCCACAGGAACACCCGTCTTTGGGTTGGGCCGGACATAAATGAGTTTGTGGCAGCTGTGCCAGGGCTGCGGACTAAAGGACGACAAAGGACGAGCTGGATCCACAAGACCATCTGCACAAAGAGAAGACCAAATCTGTGTATTAATTGTTTTTCCAATAAGCACAAATGAGCATGACATCACAGGATCAGCACTGACCTTCACCTATCGAAGGTGGATCGGGGCCACTCTTCTCAAAGTGTATTACAACTCCACTCAAAACCTTTTGGACGAGAGACTCGAGACACTGATTCAGCATCCTTTGCGTCCTCACACAGTAAGAGCGGCCTTATAGAGAGAGGGTGAGAAAATAGAGCTATGAGATTAACCGTAAAAAATGCATTTATCAACCAAAAAACAACAGTGCTTACAGAACTTAAGTGCATGGGAGGAAATCTTCCAAAACACAATAAACACAAGAAGCATTTTCCGAAGAAACTAAACCACACGAGCAAATATGTGGGCGGCAACAGATTACTTCCTTTCAGCAACCTAACCAGTTGATACCACTAATTTTTTAGTTACAAACCTTTTGAGCTTATATCTTTTGTGAAGAAGATAAAAAAAAATGCTCATTGCTTTTTGTCCATATAATGGGAATCAATGGCCCTCAAAATGGTCTGGTTACCCAACATTTCACAAGGATGATAACATTTACATGAATTGTTAATTTTAGAGTGAGAGATCTGAAAATGAGTCTTTAAATTGCATTTTACTTTGTGACTTCACTAGAACAAAGAGTTCTTATGTGAAAGCTGTGCTGAAGAGCAATCACATAATCACAGATTTGTAAGGAGGTTGACAGATTAATTACAGATATTTAAAGGGGCACAGATAAAAAACAGGACTGAAGCTCCCCTAAATAGGGTCTAGCAATACTTTTATCTAATGGAGAGTTTAGTGGAATCCAGGCCTCATAAATTGAGCTTAAAACCAGGGAAGGTTTACTGTAAAATGCTGTTGATTGGCTGTACCTCCAGTGACCTCACACATCTGGGTGATAGCAGACTCATCGGTGGGCACACTGCCCAGCTGCTCGCTGTCGGGCACGGCCAATCCTGGCAGCCGAAGGACCAGGGCGAAGAGTCGCTGGTCCCAGCGGAACGGCTCCTTTGTCAGCTCACTACCCGACAGAGGGGAATTCAGAGGCAGGTGTAGCTGAAGGAGGAAGAGAAAACCAGAAGTGAGATGCCACTGGGGTTTACGAGAAAGACACACTGCCTGCACATTATACATCAGGACAGGTTGATCAAAAAATTTTGGCACAGAGTGTTTGTCCCTCACCTCCTCAGCCACCCCAGAGCTGTGTGTCAGTTTGTTTCCATCTGTGATTGTAATAATGACCGATGGCTCCAGAAAAAACGGATTCCGACCCTAGAAAAGAGGAGAGCATTTCATAAAAAATCCTCTAAAAAATGTAAAACATCTATCCTTTTCATCTATTTTCCAAACTACTTGTCTTATATGTGGACATACTGGAGCAAATAATATTGTGAATTTTAAATAACTCTTTTCTATTTGAGTGCTATTCAGTGTAAATGTGTATTTTATTCCTGTGACGGCAAAATAAAAAATCAGAAGCCATAACTTTTGTCTCAGAAATCAAAGACCTTCTAATACACCCATTTAGAAACAAGAAAAAGTTAATATAATTATCTATGTTCAAAACAGTCCTGCTTTAAATTTTTGTGGATAAGTGATATGATTTCATCATACATTTATTTTCCAAGATTCTTTGATAAATAAATTTGAAAAGAACAATTTATATAATTTATATTATATGTGAATATATATATATATTAGGGCTGGGTCTCGATTAAAAAAATTAATTAATTAATTACAGGCTTTGTAATTAATTAATCGAAATGAATCGCATTTTAATCGCATATATATATTTGACCTGAGAACAGTGAGAAGTAAGTTTTTTTCATATGGATTTTTAGTATACCATTGAATAATGACTGAATA
>JAUMHR010000064.1:13552286-13567052 GCA_032361145.1 Enteromius fasciolatus
CACCAACGTTTACCATCCAACCTGACAGAACTGGAGAGGATCTGCAAGGAGGAATGGCAGAGGATCCCCAAATCCAGTTGTGAAAAACTTGTTGCATCTTTCCCAAAAAGACTCATGGCTGTATTGGATCAAAAGAGTGCTTCTACTAAATATTGAGCAAAGGATCTGAATACTGAATTAGGATTGTGAGATATTTCGGTTTTTCTTTTGTAATCTGCAAAAATGTAAACAATTCTGTGTTTTTCTGTCAATATGGGGTGCTGTGTGTACATTGAGGGGGGGAAAAAAGATCTTAAAATGATTTTAGCAAATGGCTGCAATATAACAGAGTGAAAAATTTAAGGGGGTCTGAATACTTCCCGTACTCACTGGACTTCTTAAACTACATGCAACAACTGGTGTCATGTCAACTTACTGTCAGTGTGAAAAGAGAGTGAAGGTGTGCAGCTTGTATTGATACTGAGGAAAATGAGGTTTTAAATATCCAGACCTAATGATACATACCATTGTATTTTCTGGACAATATTAGTAGACATATTAAAGATAGACAGAGATTTTGTAAACCAAAAACATAAGTACACATACACCTTGCATATAACGTATTTAAGTCCACTCTGTAAACTCACCAGGTGTTAAGTTCAGGTAAGTGGGACACCTCTGTGGACAGCATGTTGGTGGTTCCCTGAAAGAGTCTCTTGGGCTGGCTTTCTGTCTCCATTTCACCTGAAAATCCACCAAAAGATTTAGCTTTTTTATTTTTTAGGCACCCCAGTTGTAACAACATAAAGTGTCATAAGTGCTCCCTTACTTTTGCGTTTGAGAGGGCCCAGAATACCAGGCCTGATGCAGTTGATCGGGCTCTGACTCCTCCTGCTGGGCAAACGTTTGATGAGAGTGACATCAGCAATTCAACATGATATCCTACACTATAGTAACCTAACCTATACTATGATGCCTGAAGCCAGCAGATAACTTTACAACTGTGGTGGGATGCCTGAACAGAACTTACCTGAAGCGGCGTGTTGGGCTGGGAACGGGGCTGGGCGTCAATCCGTTACTGGTCACCAGGATTTGAAGAGATGGAGAGAAACACTGCTGCTCATTGAAGAGAGAAGCCAGTAAACACATTAAAACTTAAATAGCAGCAATAGAACAGCAAAGTTATTTATTAAAAAAAAAAAGGAAGTGATACCTTCTTTCCAATCCCTCTGGTGGGTGAAGGAGCAGGAGACACAGGCACAAAATCAATCCGCTTCGGGGATGATGATGAAGATTTCTCAAGATCATTATCACTCTATAGAATTAAAGCACAGCCAGATTAGATATAACTTAACCAATATGGGAATATTACTACAGCTAATTAACCACTTGGCTATTAAAGCAGTGTTGGAGTATTATACTACCAAACCAGCCTGCTCTTGAGAGACTGGTGGCCCTGTTAACTCCATGACCTTTTTTCTAGCATGCTTCCATTTTGTCTTCCACAATCCCATGAACAGGGGAAAGAGGAAGTGTAGCAACATAGCTACTGCATGCATCATATTATTGGAGCGAGAAAATGGTCTCAGTTCTTGCAACAGTAATGATTCCGGTAAAATATAATTTATTTATTTATTTATTTAAATTATATATATATATATAAATTAAAAAAAATAAAAATAAAAATGTACACTCGGTTTAATATTGGTCAGTAAGTTTAAAACTTCTATTTAGCAAAGCACATTAATTTTATCAAAGAGTTTAGTAGTAAAGGCATTTATAATTTTACAATATATATTCCTTAAAAGAATGCAAATGCATCCTGGAAACATTTGAACTGCAGTGCATTTTATTTTTTTCAGGCTCTTACCAGACTAAGACTCTCCTCCCAAGACTGGCTCATCTGCATGGCTGCCTGTACTTCTCTAGATTGATTGAAATTATGGGGGAAAAAATAAACACAGAGGACAAAATTAATAGATGCATTACTAAACACTGACCCAGACACATTCAATTCAACCAAAGGCCAGTGTCAAGCAGTCAAATAGAAGCCCTCATTTCAGTGTGTACAGTCCACACCGGCTCTTCCTGTCAATTATTGTTATGAACACTGGAAGCAGACAAAACCTGCTGTTAGCAACTGATAAATGACAAAACCAATGCCCTGGAGGTTTAGCAGATGTGAGCTCTTACCGTTCATGAGCAGTTTCACGGTTCATCACATCAACGCCCTCTTCCTACAGACGAACAAGCATATAAAAAAAATAAATAAAAATCACAATATGAGCAAACACATCAACACAAAGTAACATATACATTATACAAATATAAAAACCCATGTTGGAGTGTGGTACTACCGACCAGTCTAAGTCTGAAAGACCAGTGGTTTGCATGCAATAACTCCAAAAATGTAATTTTAGCATGTACTTTTAAGCACACACTCCCATATGCACATATATAGGAGTAGTGAGTCTGACATGCTACAAAGAGTCTTATTTCATGGTACACTGATGCAAACTTCACACCTGTTTGATTCTCTGTAGCCTTGTACTGGGAACACGTACTGGTGAAGATGGAACCTAAAAAGCATGAACATGCAAATAAAAAAAAAGCATTAAACCATATCAATCTACAAATGAAGTGCGCATTCTGGTGCACCGCTTTACATACCACATTGGGTCGGACAACAGTAGTACTGTTTCTTCTGCTGCGGAGAACCTCTCTCTGGAACACCTGAGAAGCATCACTGGGGAAAGAGAAAACCTTTTTAAGATCAGCGTGTACAAAAAAACGACATTTAAATGTAAAAAGTCATAACACTGAGAAAGAAGTGACAGATCCTGACTGCAATGTAAATCTGGGTGTAACAGATTGTGTGTGGAACATGTAAGGCATAAATTTAATTGAATATTACAAGGTCAAAACACGTTTTAATAAAAGTAAATATGCATTTAGAATAAATGTAATACTAACACCATTGCAGTAATAATGTGTGTGAGTTTTATACTACCAACACAGTCTGTTCTTGAGAGACTGGTGGCCCTGATAACTCTAAGCATGTTATTCTAGCATGGCTTCATATCTCTGCTCTCTATCAGTTAGAGAGCAACCACAACAGTCATGCATGTTATTTCTGAACACCCCGTCGGCTATCCACATGTATAGACATTTTATAGACAACAAAAAATGTAACTATATACACACCCCTGTATGCAAAGCTATATCCTAAATAGTTCAACACCGTGTACTCACCTTCTGGCTATTCAAGATATAGGTTAGTTTGCTTCAACAGAACAAATTTCGAGATGTTAACATCAATTGCTCATCAATGCAGTGAATGGGTACCGTCAGAATGAGCGCTTAAATGAAAGGCTGTAAGTTAATCTTAATGATGGATTTATTAGAAAAACGCATGTTTTTTTCCCTTCATAAGTGGATTCAAGCCGTCTGAACTCAGTAAATGGCCCCCATTCACAGCAGAGGATCCATTGGGGTTTACATTATGTAAATCAATATTTCTTCAAACCTGTTCTAATAAACAAACAAACTCCTTTGCATCTTTGATGGCCTGAAAGGGAGTACATTTTCAACAAATGCTCATTTTTGGGTTAAATATTAGTTTCAAAAACAAAGCTTTACCACCCCAAACTGGTTTATTGAACCAATTAGAAACCAGTTAGCTACCAGCTTAATCTGAATCTTTCAGCATGGTCAAGCAGTTCACCAGGTTGAAAGAGACATCCACTAATATAGCAATATAACTTAATACATCTACTGGTAAACACCACAAGATATGTGGTCAGTCGTCACCTCAGGCCATTTATCATGGGTTCGCTGTTAGATCGTCTCAAGTGCCCATCGCTCAGGGACGACGGCATGTCCAGATCCAGCTCCATCTTTTCTTGTGACATGATTCCTTGATTGTTCATCTTTATGGTCCTTACACGTAGGCCGCAAAAAAAGCACGCAGGTTGCAGAGCTACATCGTTGAAAGGCACAAAGCAGATCAATGCCACAGTTCACTATGTGCTCATTTTGCAGCCTGTATAGAAAGGCTGGGGCTTCTGTCGTTGTTGTTTGAGGTTAATGTAGGTCTCGATCAGTGCCTAAGGAAGTGAGCCATGGGTTTCTGCAAACCAACATTCTGCTTGTTCGACCTGCACCGCGTTTCCTTCTAGAAAACTCTCCAACGTTCTGGTCCAAACTTGTAGATCCGGCGACTGGTTAGCTGCGAGCTAATATGTGAAAGGGGTTTGGCCCATGCACACCATTCCTGTGCTGTTAGCTTAGCTTGACGGCGCACAAGAACCTAAAACTGAGCAGCTCCGGTCTACTGATAACTACAGTTTCAGGAGTGCACGTGGAAAGGATGTATGGAAGCCAACAATTCAAAGCAGGAAAGCACGAAGATTAACCCGTTAAACCGTGAACGCAACAATATCAAGAGCGGAAGGCACAACAATGTTCATCTGGCCATCATCATGTTGCTAACTAGCTTGCTGGTCGTGAAGAGTTGCTGGGCAAACGCATGTAAATCACAGGACATGCGCGCGGCTCCTCTCCGAAATCTTCCGTTTAACAGTTTGGCGAGTCAGTATCTGGTTGGAGGAGTTTGTAACTTAGTTGCGTCAATCATAGGTTAGCATTTTCTGTTTATCTATTTTCTGGACGCCGCAGCATACCCACAGCTCAGCTAAGAGTCCCGCCCCTTCTGTTCCTACCGGACTGACTGACAGCATCTTGAACCAATCAGAAACTCGACAGCCGCTGGCGTGCCTTTTTGAATGGCAACCGTTCGGTAAAATAGCCAATAAAATCACACTTCCTGGAGACGTTTCCTAGGCACGTCTTATTGTGCCCACTGTTTGACGCATGCGCATTCTCTATGTTGCTTTAAAATAAGCCAAACTGTAAACCTTTTTGATATTGGAAGACGCTCTAAAACTTGTTATATACATACACCACAGTCACAATTATGCATTTGTAAGATTTTGAATATTTATAATGTGAAATTCTATGATAAATAGGACGTTTATGATAGTATTTAACAGCTGTCCACTGCTTCAAACTTGTCAACCGAATTCTGTTTACAAATAACTAGAATGTAAAAAACAGCATTTTATCTATTTTAAATATAACAAATTTTAAAATTGTCCATACTTGCCCCAGTATGATATACACCAGTTGTGTGATCCACTTTTGGCCTTGGTTTTTTGTTTATCTTCCGCCTACCACCAAAATTATTTGATCAAATATTATTATTATCTCCTTGTTTAAAGTGTTTTACATCTGGGGCCTGTTCCATAAACCACGATTAGAGTATAAGCCAGGCTTATTTCAGTTAGTCTGACTTGACAATAAGTCAGACTAACTGAAATAAACCTGGCTTTATTTGGTAAACTTGTTTTATGGAACAGGGCACTGATTTCTGACAGATTTTCAGCTTCAGAGAACAACAACAACAGCAAAAAAACTTTCTCAAATTCAGTGCGTTTAAGTCAAACAAGAAAACCGCTTGTGAACATTTGATCCACAAACATACAATTTTAACTCATAACATATATAAACAATTTATAAATAAAACAAAAACATTTATTAATTTAAGCTAATCCTAAGGACACAGACCATCAAGTTTGACTTTTTTCTACATGCCATTATCGTCCATCTAAACACGTTCTACAATATCACACATCATTGTGTGATGACACTCTCCAACCTGAATCCAATTTTGCATAATATGGCTTTGCACAGAACACACCAGCAACAAGCAACACCAGAGTCACATGTTTCTTTACAGCTCACTGCAAGGCCTCTTGTCTGGCAGCAGACAATGTTTCTTTTCTCTTCTTCTAATGAGAGACACAAGATTTTGAGCCAGGCGACTGCAGGGTCATTACGCAGGTCAGGTGATGGTAACTTCGGCTGACTTTAGTAAACGAAAACCACCTCTATTAAACTGATAATAACAACAACAAAACTACTACACAGCGAGATTTGTTTGTTTAAAGATTTAAACAGTAAATAGCTTAATAAGAAAATGAGCAAATGCTTGCATTACTAAAAAACATTTATATTTAGTCATTTAGCAGACACTTTTTACCTAAAACAACTTACAAATGATGACAATAAGAGCATGTAATTTATATGGAAACATTGAATTATCAGGCTAATGTGGGCTTTATTAAAATATACCCCAACTTTGTTGGCTGCTACAAAAGGCATGACAACATCCTGAGGGTATAGAGTGTGTGTAAGTAGTAAGAACGTGGCAGGACACTGCAGTTGCACTCCTCCTCCGTTACTCTACAGGGGATGTTGTACAGCTCGCGCTCCCACAAAGCTTTGCAGGAGACCATACAATGAAATTTGGTGCGGTTTTTTTTTACATTTCGGCGCCATTTTCGATTGGACCCGAGGTAAGTTTGTATTTTTCGGGGAATTATTTTTCAGGATTTCCCCCTCTGTGTTCTCACGCTGTCAAGTTGTGTGTTGTTCATTAATGTCTGAGGCGTCTGACCTTCCGAGAGAGACGGAGGTGTTTAACGCGCCTCTTGGCGTTGAGTCGCCTTCACTACTTTTGAGTCTTTGTTTGAAAACGGTGCCGTAGTTCAGCGCGGAGAGAAAAGTATCGCACTTTATTGTAACTTGCTCTACGCGCTCGAGACGTTTCTCTTTTGACGCGTGTCAATCAAAAGTTCGCGTTTTATATCGGTCGTTTATATTTAACGCGCATTTCTCAATATTTCTTCTCAGCCAACATCCTGTTTTTTTATTATTAGTACGAAGATGTCCATTTAGGGAACCTGTATAATCGCAACTGAGGAAACACCCCACGGACTGTTGATATACAGTGTTTTACGTTGGAAGTATGCATTTTGTACTTTTTTTCCCCGCACACTTGAACTGGGGTCTATTTCTGTTGTTATATACAGCTGTAAAAATGCTGAGTAGGCAGCAGTTAAACTACACCCTGTATGTGGCATCCAGCTGAATGTGCGTCTCTGGGGTTTTTCTTACCACCTCAGCATGGCCTGTGCATGATAACTAATAAATAATTTCTATAAAAATCTTTACATGTTATATTACTACTTTGACTTGCCTTAAACACGCTTACAAAAGTGTTTTTGTATTCAGTTTTTTCCCAGTGTAGCCATGCAATTGACATGAAGTCAAGTTTTTAATAAATTCCTTACATGTGTTTTATTTTGTAATTGTATATTTCTGTTTTGTTTTATTTTATTTGAAGAACAAGTCAAACCTTCTGCACACCAGACCGTGACATGTTGTATTGAGGATATGTCTGGTCATGTCTGCCTGGCGAGGACTCTTTATTTTTTGTACTTTATTAGTTGCTAACCAACAACTAGGGTACAAACAGCACACCAGCGTTAAAAATGTTAAATTCACATTATATGAATGCAAATGTATCTTAATTTATATAACATGAACGGAAACTCTCAAGTACTTTGTTATTATCTTGTTTAAATAAAGTTGCAGGTTGGATATTGCACATTTATCATTATATATGTTTTCTTTTTAATGCAAAGAATACAGTTTTTTTTCTTTATTTTCAATTAGAGGACATTGTATATAAACTAAGTTGAGGCCCATCTTACCAGCCTGTTGTTCCTCTCAGACCCGTCAGGGGGCGCGCGTCCTCTTAATAACACCCCAATAACACAAATATTTACATAATTATATAAACAAGTGCGTTGTGATAGCTGATATGTAAATTTTTAAATTCTATAAAATATCTTAACACTAGTTTTACGTAATGCAATAATGCCTTTAAAAAGTGATGGATATGCTGCTAGAGTTTTGTTTCTCTTCGTTCCACAAGCAACATTTGAGTAACCCAGCGAAAGAGACCTGCAGATCTGAAGGGAATGTACTATAGCAGCACATAAATACTGGAGGTGAATGTGGTGTTATCCAGTATTGCTGTTCTGCTGTAGTAAGACCTGTCAGCACTTACAGACTCCAAAGAGCCACACCAGACCCCAGGCCGAGAGCTTGACCCATGCATGCATGTGATGGAAAAACACTACCTGTCTGTGCTGTAGATAAACCATGCTGTCAAATAAAATCAGCAGTGAGCTAAATGATTTTATTTCATTGACCCGTACCTGGTTCTTCATGTTGTTATTTCTGAAAATACTATAAATGCAAGAACAAAATAAATTTTTTATTCCTAAAGCATGCTACCTGACAATGTGACTTGTTTAACAAGGTTACCCTAGTAAAAAAATACTATAAATGTATTTGAATTACATTTCTTTCATGCTTAGTATATTACAAATACATTTTCATATTTATGTACTTAATAAAATACCATGCAATTGTACTTTTAGGCCCGGTTTCACAACCAGGGCTTAGCTTAAGCCAGGACTAGGCATTAGTTTAATTAAGATATTTAAGCAACTTTTACAAAAATGTCTCATAAGAAAATATTACAGGTGTGCATCTTAACACAGAACAATGACACTGACATGTTTTAAGATATGTCAGAGCAAGATATTTTCATCTGAGACAGCTCAAACATGCAGTTTAGTCTGGGACTAGCTTAAGCCTTGTCTGTGAAACTGGGGGTTAGTATACTAAACTGGTATACTTAAAGTCTGCTAAATTGGAACAATTAATTTTGTACTCAATGCACTCTAATTGTGTAGAAGTAGTGCTGAAGTCCAGTTAAAGACATACTTGGTACATTTGATTGTGCTAAAGTTTAACTATCGCAAGTATACCTTTTTTTTTCATTTAAAGGGAAATATTACACAATCCTCATTAAAAGTGATAAACACGCATTTAGGCTTATTAATAAGAAATATGCATTGTGCACAAGTAAAACTCCAAAAATAAAGTTTAATGTAATCTTTATATCAGTAGGTCTAAAGTTATCCGTCAGTAAATTAGCTTTGAACTATACCTAGTGTGATATAAATACATTTTAAAATATATTGGCCAGGTTTCACAAACAGGGCTTAGCTTAAGCCAGGACTAGGCATTAGTTTAATTAAGATATTTAAGCAACTTTTACAAAAATGCCTTATAAGAAAATATTACAGGTGTACATCTTAACACAGAACAATAACACTGACATGTTTTAAGATATGTCAGAACAAGATATTTTCATCTGAGACAGCTCAAGCATGCAATTTAGTCTGGGACTAGCTTAAGCCTTGTCTGTGAAACTGGGGGATAAAGTTTTTACTAGTATAGTCATGACTTTCTAAAGAGAAGTTAGAAGAACACTTAAAATGCTTTGAATAATTTAATCAATTTTAAGATTGAACAATGATGAGGTCACTTGAACATTTTGGGTCAGTTTTTCATTCATTTTCATACCGTATTTATAAGGTAGCATACAAGTTACCATACAAAGGCACCATAAGATTTTTTCCCCCATTTCATTAATATAATTAGTAACCAAAACTAGAGTGAGTGGACAGAAATAAATATCTCAACAGGAGAATTAAAGATACAAATTAAAACAAGGAGGTGACATTTGGCATTAAAATATCAATAAATTTGAAATATGATTGATAAACCAGGTTGCCCTGATTCTAAAGTACATTCACATGTTAGAAGCATTCAGCATATTTTATATAATCACAATACTCACTGATTTCAATCAGGGTTTATATTACAGTTCACAAATAGTCTTTGGGAAACATGAATGCTCTTCTCTTGCTACCTTGAGCAAGTCAAAATTAATATATTGTATATTCAGTACTGAATAACAAAGCAAGACAACCTAAAATCAATATTGTGTTTAATATATCGTAAAACACCTATCCATAATGTCTTGCACAAAAAAAGGTTAAAATAAATTAAAAGGGAATCTGGCCCTTACATTAATGGTTGTTTAAAACACCCACTGTAATGAAGAGCAGCAGTAACCCTGAGACCTCTGTTCTCAGAGACTGAACTGCAAAGCATTTGTGGTTACTAATGTGTGTGTGTGTCTATGCAGGTGTAAGCTAATGTAAATGTAAGGTGCATTGTTTGACAGCACACACCTCACCAGAGACCCTGAGCGGAGGACCTGCTAACCTGCGGTGAGCTGTGCAACTGAAAAAATACAAAATGGATATAAAAAAAAAAACACCTATTAAAAAGAAATGATACACAGCTAGAGGGGGAAGTTCAGGGCTTCTCATGCTTTGTACTTCTCCTTTCCGGTTTCACTGATGACACAGATGTGCTGCAAGTCAAAATGAGAGAAGTTGTTAGCAGAAATCGCAGCACTATCTGTGATGTATAACAGATGGGTTATAACAGGCAGCTAGATATTTGTTTTTAAGTCATAGTATGACTTACATTTAAATCCCTAAAGTACTCATTGTAGTCAAGTGCATATCCAACCACGAATTTGTCAGGTACCTCAAATCCTACAACTATAGGAGAAAGGGAGGAAAAGTGTAAGGTAATGCAAAACGTTTTTTAACAAAGGCAATTTCTTGGTCAGTAACATTTTTTTTTATGTTTTTGAAAGACGGTTTTTATGCTCACCAAGACTTAATACAGTTAAAATAATAATAACGTGAAATATTATTGCAATATAAAATCACTATGTGATTATATTCTATAAAAAGTCATTTATAAAGTTGCATTTTCAGCAGTCATTACTCTAGTTTTAAGTGTCATGTGATCCATCAAAAATCATTCTAATATGCCGATTTGCTGCAGATAAACATGTCTTATTATTATCAACCTTAAATTATCAATGGCTTTTGTTTTATATTTTTGTGGTAATTGTGAAAATGATTTTATTTCAGTACAGAAAAGTGTTAGTCTGCTATCTTGTGGTCAATACACAGCATTGCACAACTCATCAATAGGAGTGCTCAAAATGATTGATTTTCTTAAAAAACAAATAAAAATCAATAAGCTTTAGTCTATTAAGGCTGCTTGTGAAACCTTGAGAAATCACCAGCATGCATCAATTTATAAACATGACTTGTGAGAAGTGAAATGAATTCTAACTGTATCAAAATGCCAAAAGAGGCTGGAAAGCGTTTTCAGTAATCCACTTACAGTCTGGTCTGTAGCCAACACTTCTTGGTGTTCTCTTCACCAGCAAACTGCAAATAAAGCAAATGACAGGAACAGGTTAAGTATACAGGGCCATTTGTTGCACTAGTGATCAATAACAGACAAGGGAGTAACTGTACAGAGCTTAGCAATATTTACATAGAGCTTACAAACACTGGCGCAATTCCTACAAGACAAGAACAATCTGAGACACACTGTACCTGGCCACTTTGACCATTTTTGGATTATATTGCTTGAGAAGTTCTAGCAGGGTCTTCATTGTCTTTCCAGTATCAATGATGTCCTAATTAACAGAGTAAAGGTTACATAAACACATTTAACATTTGCTGGCTAATATAAGTGGTTTTAAATATATAAAAGGTAAAAATAAATTTGCATATACCTCAACAATCAAGATGTTCTTTGGTGTGTCGGAGAAAAAGAGAAACAGTTTTAATATGTTGCTGTTAAAGTATTTCATTAAAATTGTGTGTGTTTTTTCACACTACTGTTCTAAAGTTTCGGGGGGGTTCGTACTTATGTTCATCAATGCACAAAATAATTTAGAAATTATTCTAATAGCATATTAATAAAATCTAATAGACTGTTGTTCTAAAAATGTTTTTTTTTTAATAAAAGTCATGCTAATTGTTTTTTCTTCAAGATTATAAAGGAATGAAAATTCAAAAGAGCTTAATTTCAAATAGACTTAAAAAAATGAATTCTACATATTTTCACTTTCACTTTTGATTAAATCGATGCATCTTCACAGAAATAAAATAGTTCTTCCAACAAAGAAATCTAACTAGCCACAGAAATAGATGTTGATGTAACAGTGTTGACGGCAATGGATTTTCCTGAGGTAAACATTTTCCTGTTCATTGAGAGCTGAATGTGATTTTATACATCTGCAGAAAAGATTTCGGTGATATAGTGGGGATTGTTTTTATTCAGACACATGCTTACCTTTCCTGTGAGTGTGGACAGATCATCTCCACCAATCACTTTGATATCGCCTGTAGATTGGTCATTCTGTAGTATTCAAAGGCACAGAATCAGACATTTACTTGAGACAGTCCAGACATTTGTGTTCACACAATACTTAACCATGAAACTGGTTTGTATCGCAACGCATTAGTTTTCATTCATGTGGTCATAGTAATTAAGTACACACACACACACAAAGACAATAAACAGAAGTAAGTAAGTACCACAGACAGGCCTGACTGAATTTAACCTTCATTAAAGATGAATGTTTAATAGCCGTACTTGGTAACTTTTGAGGCGAATGAAATCCACTGTCATGGGAATAGAGCGATCGCTGTTGCGATTAAGGGCTTTGATGTAATCTAGCAGGTCAGCAAAAAACTTATAACCCCCTTTGAGCACACACAGGGCCACGATATGATGACCTCCCATGTCCTTCATGATATCTCTGGCCAGACGTTCAGTTCTGTAGGAGTCAGGATAAGCCATTATGCAATGTCACCTGTCTTCAGGTTGCATGTATTTTTGTAATTTGAAGGTCCATTAGGCAAGACCTCTTGGCTAAGGAAGTTTGATGTGGCTCGTACCTGTCCATGATGAGTCCATGAGGAATATACACCCGCTCCAGGTCACCTGCATAATGTTTAGGTATACAGAAGAGGTCCAGGTCATAACCTTGCTCCTCATCACGGATCTAAAATAAACAAATGGAATCATATCATACCTGATACTGATAGGGCAAAGCACGGAGAGCAGTCTGATAACAACTAGCAAACATAGGGACAAGCGTGAAATAGAGCAGTAGGGGAAAGGTGATCTTTATTTCAGCCTAAGTGGCTCTCAAATTTAATGGCGGCATTTGCAACAGTGTTCTCGGCAGAAACACCCTTTATCATAATGACTTAAAAAAAAAAAGTGCATAGGTTATCTATCTGACAGCTTCTTAAGCATATACCCTAGAAGTTTATAGACTAATGTAAGAATACTAGTGCAAATACTGTTGCAGTACTGAGTCAAGCTGTACAAGGATGGTCGAGGTGAAGATCATTTTCGCACCATTTTGTGAGTGTAAATGTCGAAGAGTCTTCCCTTGTGAAAAATAAGTGTGCTTACTCGTACTGAATGTGCATTTGTTGGGCAGATCTTTACTGGCTGATAATAATAATGAATACACTTTCATGTCAATCACAAAAAGATATTTTTAAGACTGTAGGTAACGGTAGCCAATTTTTACTATGGAACTCAACAGCTACCAGCTACTATTTGGATCTCAACATTCTTCCAAATATCTTCTGTGTTTAAAAACGGAAGGAAACCAAACCAAGTTTAGAAAGAATTAAAAGTAAATGACAGAATTTCCATTTCTTGGTGAACTCTAAATTCTTCTAGAAACCTATTTCATTTAAATAGACAAGATCATACAACTAAACTCCTTGCCACTGCTTTTCAGGCATTTGATTATGTAAGAGACAATAACTGAAGTCCACTCTAAATTATACTGTGATCATGCATAATAGTATCTTTTAAATCAGTGATTCTCAGTCTTTATTCAAGACGATGTTTGAAGGACCTCTTTTTTAGGGTGAAATGCACCTCTGGTACTTTTGCATTCTGTTTTATGTTATACATTTTAATTAAACATCTTAATGCAACTAAATGTAGTAATTTTGAAAACAACTGTTCTATATTTAAGAATGTAATATCGTGTCCACAATTAAAGAGTATAACTTGTCCTGTCGATAGAGCTGTGAAGAACCTTGACTGAAAATCTTTCAAAACAAGCGATGGTATTTTAAAATGTGCTATATAAAAAGGACATATCTAATTATTCCTCACAATGGAAGTAAAGTCAAAGCAGATAAATTCCAGTTTAGCTTGTTCTTCCCATAAGTGTTATCTCACTGTCCTTGTAGGATTTTAGACAATAACGCGCAGCTGTCAGGAGAGGTTCGTCTGGGACCTTCCCCTCTCTCTGCTTACTGCTGGTATCTTGAGATACAAAGCACAATCCACATCAATAGACATGGCTGTGATAACACACTGATTTTAAAGCCTAGTATGCAACGGCTGCATGCCAAAGTTTCAGTTTCTCATTTTGCTTCCAGAGCATGCACTACGCAATTCTGTGTGCTGTCAGGTCTGGTGAGCTGTACTTCACACAAATAAACTGACTGCTTTAGACTCACATGCATGTCACATGTCTTTCCACAGCTGTATCATAATATTCAGCCTTTTTGTGCTTTAAGAAATGTTGCCTGAGGCAAATAAATTGGTGTATTATTTTATTTTAGCTATAACTGACTTAAGTCAACAATATGATTGAACATGTCTAAAGGAGGATGCAAAAATCACCATGAAAAGAATCATGAACATGGTTCACATGACTTGTGCATTGTATTACACATGCTTTTCAAAAGTCATGCAGAAGAGATTATGATGAACAGACCTAAATTAAACCGCTTTCAATTGAAGACCCCGAATTCCTCCCTTGTTCACCTTGCTGTTCATCATAGTATGGATAAAAGCAATGTCTTTTCATTGCATCCAGTTTACAAAACTGATTTCCCAAAAGCATTGTAAGCATAATGCTACGGACCACTGGTGCCAATAGATTTGTAAAGGCTTAAAGGGATAGTTCACCAAAAAGAGAAGGATATTCTGTCTTTATTTACTTACCTTCAAGTCGTTAAAAATATGTATGAGTTCCTCACTGTATGAGTATTTTTAACGATGTTGATAACCATGACTTCCAGTATGAAAAAAAAA
>JAUMHR010000064.1:13578708-13590468 GCA_032361145.1 Enteromius fasciolatus
AAATTACACAAATGTATCTAATCTCATTTTATTAACCAATGTCTTTGCTGCTGACCTTTGATGATCCAGTTCAACCACAAGCAAAAATGACTGTGCTTCCTTTTTTTTTTATTCCTGAAGGGTATTGAACTTCTTCTGTATTCTACTTTACAGATGTGAATTTACTTTTTTTCAGCCTGCGATTTATTCGTGACACTTTTTGGTGTCCTTTTACATTTGTTATAAGTAGAACTTCTTATATTAAAAACAAACACTCAAGCTCTGCCCATATTTAAAAAGTAACACAAAAGTAACATATGCATTACTTTCCATAAAAAGTAACTAAGTAACGTAATTAGTTACTTTTTTTAGGGCTAACACAATACTGTTATGCATTACTTTTAAAAGTAACTTTCCACAACAATGCACAATGCAGTGCACATGACCATAGGTGCTGTGCAGCTGACTCCTACTACTACTAGCCTACTGTTTGCTTTACATACCACTTTTACACTCGAAAGTGCTCAAGTGGCTTTAAAGTACATCAAAACAAGCTACATAACAATAAACAACAAAGTGTGTGATTCGTAAGAATGGGCATGAATGGAAAAAAAAAACAAAACAAGAGTGACTTGCCTAAAAATTACGAACCATTTTGGGATGCTAATATTAATGAATTAAAAATAGCAGTCAGGGGGCCTTGCGGTCAGCTTGTGCTATATGCAACAAGGGCCCCTGTGTTTAGCTTACTTTAGGCCTCGGAGTCCTCTGAGTTCTGGCCTGGTCCATAATCCAGCTTTGCTTTCAGTGGTTTTGTTGCCTCAATTCATCTCCATTTAGTTCGATTTCTGTTCAGGGTGTGCGCGCCAGCGCGTTTTCTGATTGGTCATCCTCTGTGTCAATTAAAAAAAGGGGCGTTCAAAAACTCTCTTCAACTTCCCTGATAAAGTAAAGCGGCAGACTGTTGAAGTGTACGCGCAACAAACCAGCCGTAAAGTAATCGCAGTTACTACCGCACTTCTTTTGGCGAGATAAATAGTATGATCGACATAGTTTGAACTGGATTAATAACTCTATATCTAGCCGCTCACAAGGTCGATCTAACGTTAACGTTAGTGGATTTTAAAGAGGACGGTTAGAGTCTCGTGAATGCGGTGAGTGTCTCTACCTTCCTTTCACCTCCAGCGTACAAACATCCACTTAGCCTGACATGTTTGTCTTTTTTTCTTTTTCATTCTAACTTCAAATACACATTTCAGTTGGATTTATGCTTATTTATTGGTTTTTAAATAGTTTATCAATTCTCAGTTTTTTCTATCGAGGATAAAGATCCGTTTAAAACACTAACTTAGCAGCTTGATCAACTGTCAAAAAATGTCATTGAAAAGTTGAAAGTCTCAGCTCTAACTGCGTGTCAAACAGAAACTTTACACCCATATGATTCAGCTGTACTGTGACATATTACACGGATGGGAACAAGTTACTAAATAAGTTATCTAAGTGGTTAGTTTCCTGGTTTGACTTATTCTAGCTCGTTTGGCCATGATGATCATGCCTGACAGAAGTCGGTTAGCCAACGTGCTAACTTACATGGCTGCATGTCCAGCCTTCTGAAAGATTAAAAAAAATCTTCCCGTGAATAGTTGTTTTTGTTCTTACGGGTACATGTTAAGACCGTATAGGGTGACAAACCACCCCGTAATAAAGTGACTGATGAGTAATATTGAGTTCCTGAGAAGTGTTGATCGATAAGTGCTGGGTGGAGATTAGCTTAGCTCATCGGGATATAAGTTAGCTGTTTTTCAAGTTGAATAAAATTGCCTAGCTGCTCGTCGAAATGACTCATTTACTACCTTTAACCTATTTTTCACACGTGCTGAATTATCTCTACGATCTCTATCTGTACTTGTCAGCGTTGAGCAAGTTTAGAAGGTGTTTCATAACATGCTTGGGTTATTACTTGTACATTAGCAATAAAGCCAAACAAACATTCATAAGGAAGTCAGCAAATATTGTTAATGTAGCGCAATTAAACCAGAAAGCAATGTTGTTTTCAGTATGTCAGAGTCTTGTCAAGTGTTTTTGTTCTTAAACAATTGTATTGTAAGCAGTAATAACAGTACAGGCCATTTTCATTTAATTTAGAAATTCTAAAGTGTATAAAAAATGATGTGAATTACTGCGGCTGTTTTGAAAAGGCCTATTTGGTCCTTGTCATTCTTTACTCGCTGGTGTAATATTGTATGCAATTTGTTTTTCACCTTTTTAAAGGTGAATCATTTCTGTTGTCATTCGTCGTCCAACACACATCCCAGCTAAAACCATGCCATTCCCTTTTGGGAAGTCTCAGAAGAGCCCTGCAGAGATTGTGAAGAGTCTAAAGGAGAATGTAGCATACTTGGAGAAGCTGGAGTCATCTGAAAGCAAGAAATGCGAAAAGGTTGGTCCTTTTTTATGTAAACAGTTCAATGCAAATGTTTCAGCAAATCGTGGACCGTGAAATTGTAAGAAAACCTCACTTTTTTCCTGCAGGTTGCAGAGGAAGTATCAAAAAATCTTGCGTCGTTGAAAGAGGTGCTGTGTGGCACTGGAGACAAGGAGCCTCAGACTGAGGCAGTGGCTCAACTGGCTCAGGAGCTCTACAACACCAACCTCCTCATTTCCCTCATAGCAAACCTACAGAGGATTGATTTTGAGGTGTATATCATTGCATTCAAAATGTTTGAAATACAACTACTTCTGTCTTGCTGTAAGCTATATTGCTCTGTGCACTAACCACATATTTGTATTTTGCTCTCTTTGATGTATTACACGTTGTTCACCAAAGGGAAAGAAGGATGTGGTGCATCTGTTTAGCAACATAGTGCGTCGCCAGATTGGTGCTCGCACCCCGACTGTGGAGTACATCTCTTCTCACTCACAGATTCTTTTCATGCTGCTGAAAGGGTGAGTTTCCAGACCCCAGGGCATAGTCATAGATCAACACTTTTAGAAGCCATTGATTAGCCTGGCTTTTCCAATTGATGTTATGGGAGACTGTGGTTGTATAGTTATTTTAGGACCATCATTTTCCCATTTCCTGTCCACGTGGCTGAGCTGCCAATGGCATTTCACTTTTACAGCATTAACATATCTGGATACTATGGTGTGATATTGTGTTTTAATGATGACTTATATATACGTATATACAAACAAATGTGGTTCTTACACGTTAGAGAAATAACAGGGCTCATTTGTATGTTAATTTCTTGAACACAGCTATGAAACCCCAGAAGTGGCCCTTAACTGTGGCATGATGTTGAGGGAATGTCTGCGTCATGAACCTCTAGCCCGAATCGTGCTGTTCTCTGAGGAGTTGTACTGCTTCTTTCGATATGTGGAGATGTCAACTTTTGACATTGCCTCTGATGCTTTTGCCTCTTTTAAGGTAGGATATTATTACAAGGTATTATCCAAGTTTTGTTATTTTATATTTAATTACCTGAGATCTTTATGCAATAATGAAATAAGACTGTTAAGGTTATTTTAATAAATTTCAATTTAAATGAAACGCTAAAAAATACACTGGTAGCCGTGTACAACAAACTATTATTCAGAGGAGACCGGAAGATTACGGTCACGTTTCGCAAAATCAAACTTTATTACAGTGTTTTGGTCATGTGGTAGAAGCCACAATATATTTACTTATTTTTTATTTTATATATGATAGTTTTTAAAGTGTTCGTTGATGACCAGTTCGCAGTTTTGTCCATCCATTTGAGCATCTATGTGGTCAACATTTTCAAGCCTCAAAGAGATAATAAAGGAGCACAATATGTATATAAAATTTGATAAAGAAAGGCTCAAAGGTGTGTGCTTGACAAGAACAAATGAGGCAGAATTTAAAGCAATCAAAAAGTGTGTTTACCTTAAGATTTTGTTTTTAGGATCTGCTGACAAGACACAAGATCATGTGTGCAGATTTCCTGGAGAATAATTACGACAGAGTGAGTGACTCTTGTTTCCCAGGATTTAATTTGCAAGTGCTTTTGTGTACAAGTGCTTCTGGCTGCTCTGCTTTATGGACATATGATATATAATGATTGATCATTTCATAACTGTTTTTAGGTGTTCACGGAGTATGAAAAGCTTCTGCATTCTGATAATTATGTCACCAAGCGGCAGTCTCTGAAGGTGAGCATAACCTGCCGTTTCAGAGGGTTGTTTTCAATAATTTTAAACCCTTGAGGTGAATATTAAGCTGCTAGGATCTATACATGAAAGAAAGACAGCTTCTCAGAAAGAGCTTCTTTGTAACTTGAACAGCCACATATTTTAATAAGATAGCCACATACTTTGACTTCACATAGGAATGTTTTAAACCTTGCTTGGTTTAATAAAAGCAGCAATATGTCGGGTGGCTTGGCTTCATTCTTACCACATGGTTTTGTTATTATTGTTATAAGTGACTACCAAATTTTATCCAGCTCTTAGGAGAACTATTACTGGACAGACATAACTTCACAGTCATGACCAAATACATCAGTCGAGCTGAGAACCTAAAGCTGATGATGAACATGTTGAGAGACAACAGCCGCAACATCCAGTTTGAAGCCTTCCATGTCTTTAAGGTATGTGTTTATATGCGCAGCATTTCATGTAACGTAATATATTTGGATTTGGCACTTTGCTTGTCTGCCTTTCCCTCCGTCTACTCCAATTACTTTCCACACTTGGCAGCTGACTCGTCTTCTGTCCCAGTTCTGGCCTCACTTATTGAATGTAAACAGGTCAGGGTCAGTCACTAGTGTGTGTGAGCTGTAGTTCAGACCACATGAAGGTAGATTCTGTGACTCGGACTGCACTTTTTACAGGTTTCTTGTGTCCTCTCAGGTGTTTGTGGCTAACCCCAATAAGACGCAGCCTGTGCTGGATATCCTCCTCAAGAATCAGTCCAAGCTGGTGGACTTCCTGAGCCACTTTCAAACGGACCGCTCTGAAGACGAGCAGTTCTGCGATGAGAAGAACTATCTTATTAAGCAGATCCGGGACCTCAAACGGCCTGCACCTGCAGAGGAGTCCTAATGGGAAGACATGGAGTGTGGAACCGGGGGAGCTCGGCTAGTGATGTGGTTTGGTTATGTGGGTGAGAATTGGAAAGAAAGGCTGGCATCACTCGGAATAAATCTCTTTACATCCAGCTTCTGAACCCGGTAAAGAAATGCTGTCAGGATGTGCAAACACATGTGTCTCCCTTTACTTAGGGGGGTGAGCAGGTTTTTGCTGCAGGGAGAGCAAGTGGAACCCAAGCACTCAATTTAAATCTATATACAATACATTTTTAGCACTGCCCTTAAAAAGGAAGCACAGTTGATTTTACCTTGAGATTTTAAAAACTGTATTCACAATTGCTCAGAATGAAAAGTATATTGAAAGCCTGCTCAGGCCTTTTAAAAGACATTTTTAAAAGTAAGAACATGTATATTGGTACCGGTATGGCTTTGCATATTTGCACTGAATCTGGTAGCTTTGCTCCAGGTAGGCCATTAGTGCCAGTTCATAAACCAAATATTAACGATAGGTCAAATACAGGATGATACAAGGCCTTCTTTCAGTACACAAATTAATTTGGACATTTAAACTAGTCAAGGGACATTAAAGCTTTTTATAGACTGAAAATGTCATGTGGTCAAGTGAAGTTTTACCAAAAAAAAAATAGCCTGTAGAGTTTAGTGGTCATGTTGGAGGCTGCACTCAATTTCCATTTGAACTGGGTGCCTTATTTAAATAGCTTGGTCATTCTGGGTCTTTATTACATTTATATTTATCTATAACATTGGATTTGTAGTATTATTCTGCTTTTGCTTGGGTTAACGCCTTAGGAGGATTAGTGTTATTAAAACTATTTAAAAATGAAATGATTAAAAAACAATACTCATTTAAAATTTTCTCAGTTAAGATGAACCATGCAACGCTTTCAGGGTTCGTAGATTTCAGTACATGGTACACGGTGCATGTTTACGGTGCAAGATATGATAACTTTCACACTCACACACTGTAACACTGAAAGGATGTGAAATGCTAGAGCTGGGGCATGTCATGACATTTTTCAGCTGCGCTTTGATAGACACCTTAGACAAGCCAATTAAGCCTTTAAAAGATGGATGCAGTAGGAAAGAGCATTTAACACAGTTCTTGTGTCCTGCACTGTCAAACTTGAATGAGCCAAAGCTGTGGTAACACATGTTATAGATCTAATATTTGGTTCTCCTATGGATTCATTCTTTCAGTACCTCTTGTAAGTTTTCGGTAACATGCAGAACGGGATTCTACTGAAAGGTTCCACCATTAGTCTATATCTTAAGTCGAATATATTTTATGTACTCTGTTTGCACAAGTTCCTTTCTTATATACCTCATGTTTTAAATTCCTAAGTGCTGTTTTCCCCCCTGCTTTGTATCAATAGATACTGTGGAAACGCTTTACAGTATGGTTTAATTCATTAACATTCGTAAATGCATGTATTAATTTTGGTTAATTCCTATATATATACATTTTAAGTTGCATACATAAACATTAGTTCATGAACATAAGCATATTCATTATTAACTGTTAATGGTACCTAAATGCATCAACTAATGTTAACAAATTGACCTTAGTTTAAAGCGTTTCTGGTATTATTTTGGATGTGGGACAGTAGTTTGAATTATGCAAGCTCAAATAAGACCTTACTTCATGCCAAAGTTGTGGTCTTGTAATGCTGAATAGGACCTACAAGGGAAACGATTTAATTTTTGCAGTTTGCTAATGAGTACGTAGAATGTCAGGAGTGTGAGGTTGTGCTTTTGTAAATGAGCCAGAGTTTCACTCTAAAAGGTTTTTAATGGATTCATCCAAATGTCAATGTGTTCTTGTGCTTTGACATAGTTTCAGTCCACTCATCACCAGAAGCAAAGTTTTTTTTTTTTTTTGTATGTATAACTTGTGCATGTGGAACGTTATTGTAAGTATTTAGGATGTAAAAAAACCTCCTGAGCTGCCTTTATTTGCTTTTTATAAACTGCATCATGTGTAAATTCACAAAGCCTTTGTGTTGAACGGTGGCTCAGACTGATTTTCTCCTTTTCCCAAGATCTACAGCTATCAATAACCAAATATTTTCGCTGTTTCATTAAATGTCACTTGATACCACATGTACAAGAATGGGTGTTTGGCCAAATGTGATTATTCCGCTAACAGGGTTGTCCTTAAGCTCATTGGAGCTTTGAGGCTTTAGATTCTCCATGCAGTAAGAGTGATCTCTGAAGAAGAGATTCACATTTGTTCAATCTTTGGTAAGTTATTACGGTGAATTACATACACCTTTTATTATTTGCAGTTTGACTGATAATGTTTGCTATGCTTTTCACTGTTTTCACTCATTTTCCTATGAGATTTCTGTTATATTTTTCACTGTGGGAGAGGATTATATATGTACATAAAGTTTTATTTTAAAAGAGTATGTGTGGAGGCATATTGAAAATAAAATAAAGTGGCACTTCTTGTGTGCGGTAACATCCATTTTGTCTTTTATTTAGAATAGGCTGCATTTTAAGTCACATTTTTATTATTGCATCTCATCTTTGGCTGCTAAAGTGTCTGCGTAAGAGCTCGAGGGCTGTGAGGCTCTGTGCATGACTCTCCCTCTTGGCGCACAGGTCAGCTCGGGTCCGCTCCACCTCCCTCTGAAGCCTCAGGAGCACAGCCTCATTTTCAATCCGAGCCGCTTTTTCCATTCTGTCTCCTTCAGATTTCCATTGCGCTTGCGCTCTTTCCAGTTCCCATGCGAGTTTGGATCGCTCCTGCGCTATCTGCTGCATGTCCTCCTTTGCTTTCCTCAGACTTGTCTTCCACCTGTCTGCCTCTTCTTCCGTTCCCCTGACCTGTATAGTCAGCTTATGTAACTGAACGTTCATTTTTTGGCTCTCTGACTTCAGATCATTTATCACGAGGGCCTGACGTGCAGCCCTTTTTTTGGAAAGGCTTAACTGTTCCTCCAGCTTCTCCACCAAGCCTTGCAGCTTCATCCTTTCCTCATGTTCTGCTTTAAGCTGCTCCTCTGTACAACTGAGCTGTCGCTTTAGTCGCCATCTGTCCCTCTCAACTTCTTCAAAACCAGCCCGCAGTTTGGTGATGTCCTTCTCATTCCAAATGCACCTCTGTCCAGCAGTCTCGCTCTGGTCAGTAGGGTTTTCACAGGTCTCTCCTTTATCGACAGGCCTAATAATTCTCCTCACTAGGGCCTCCTTCTTGCGCAGTTGCTCAGTTTGCTGAACCTCTTTCAAAGCTTTCAGGTATATCTCCCTTCTGTGGCTCCTCTGGGGTTCATCCGTGTTTGTGGAGAGGGTAGATGGTGGTTTCATTGAGCTGCTGCATTGTTCGTTTGTGTTGGTCTGGCTTTCCAGCAGGTTTTGGAAAGTGAAGCGTGGAGGGAAGAGTTCCTCCACCCAGTGATGGTCATCTCTGGAGCTGGACTCGTGTGCAGTGTTTTGATCAGCGATGTCCATTGTCCTCATAACCAAACTGTTTGAGCTTCATTTAAATGTGAGAAACTACGTATCTTAATTATTTAAGGGGACTTAGTTTTCATACCCTCTTTCTTTAACCAGTTACAATACAGGTCATGTAATGCCAGGAATTGGTGAAACGTGCAAAATTGTAGATATAAGACGACTTTTTTTATAAGCGGTTACTTACAACATCAGCGTTGTTGACTACGGTCTCTGTCCGCGCCACTTCCTGTTTTCCTGCAGGCGAGCGCGACGAACACTTTGCGCCCCCTGCTGGATGAGTGTAAACGCTTGTTCTTATTTATGCAAGTGCGTATGTGACCCTAGATTACAAAACCTCATAAGGGTCAGTTTTCTAAAATTGAGATTTATACATCTAAAAGCTGCATACAAGTTTTGATGTGTGGTTTATTAGGATAGGACAATAATTCGCTGTGATACAATGATTTGAAAATCTGGGGGGAAAAAAAGAAAATCACCTTTTAAAGTTCAAATGAAGTTCTTAGCAATGCATATTACTCCTGAAAAATTATGATATTCTATATTAACTGTAGGACGATTAACAAATATATTTATGAAACACAAGCTTTACTTGATATCCTAATGATTTTTGACATAAAATAAAAATCTATAGCCTAATTGTAACCCATATATGTATTTTTGGCAATCACTACAAGTCTACATACATGTATTGCTACATTATACAATATACATTATATAGTTTTGTGGTTCAGGGTCACATTTGCATTGCCTTCAACTTGCCTTTCAAATTTATTACAAATGTGTAACCCTAAACTTTAGCTTTAAACAAAAATCGATTGCAAACTAGTGCAGTGTTCATCTCAGAGAGATTAGGCAGATGTCTAAACCTTTTGAGTATTATCTGGGAATTGCAGCTTTCACCTTAATATAAAACATGCTACAAGGATTAATATTAAGACAAAAAGCACACTTCAGTGTAATTTTCAGCACTAATCAAGTCATCCTTTTAGCTAAAGATCATCTTCATCTTAAGCATACAATTATTTCTCAAAAAGTAAATGCAAATCTTAGATTACTACTACTACTATAAAAGACAATACACTACATGTAATCAAACTATCGTTTAAAAAAATCATAAATCTATTGTTTAGTTTACAAACAAGTAACAGTTTTCATGCCAGCGTTTCTAGTTTTATCAGTTAGTTGCCAGCTGTCTTAGCATAAGTAAATGCATACACCCTACATCCTTTTTTCACGCTGATCATTTTCTTTGTGCCTTGGAGAGAGAAAAGTAGGTTAAAGTTCAAAAGGACGCTCGGAGATTTCCTCCCATTTAAAGATGAGAGTGGTAACTTGCAGATCTTTATTAAAAACTGTTAAAATAGAAACTTGTTAACGTTTCTAAACGGTGTTTAGCAAAAACACTTGCATGCACTTTTTAATGAGCATTTTTGAAAAATAAACAAGATGGATAAAATGAGGCGGGAATGCTGAGGGAAATGCTCTTTGAAGCCTAATACAATGGTGCACATACATCCAACTTCGGAATAGTGGGGGTTGAGGGAACCGGGGTCAGAGGTCACCGAAGCCTTCTGTCTCTCACTGACCATAGGATTTATTCCCAGGAAGCCAGAGTGTCTTACACTCAAACTATTTTAAGCAAACTTTTGGATGACATGTAATGTCCTGAGGTTTGCATTTGCTGCAGTTATTTCTAGATCTAAGACGGATAATCAGAGGGTTTTTGCGCAGACTTTCCATCACCCCCACCCCCAACAAGAAAAAAGAGATGCTCTACAATTACATGCATGACATAACATTTTGTTGTCTGTCTTGAGGGGCGACATGGGTTGAACATGAAACATCTGCGTAGTAAGGTACTAAAAACTTAAGGATAAAACTGCTTCATCTCATTCTTCACTCCTGCCATGATCAGGTACGTGGACTATTAACTACTACTACTACTTGCATATAATAATAACAATAATAACAAAAACAATTAGCTGTTGGGGTCAAAATGATAAATTCTTATGCCAAAAACATTAGGATATCAAGTAAAGATTGTTGCATGAAGATATTTAATCAATTTCCTACCATGAATATATCACAACTTAATTTTTTTTAGTAATGTGCATTGCAAAAAACCTTATTTGGACAACTTTAAAGGAACTATACACCTCTTTTTATTTATATTTTATATATATATATATATATATATATAATGTATATAATCCTCAGATTTTTTATTTTTAAACAGTTGTATCTCAGCCAAATAGTATCCTATCATAACAAACCATATATCAATGAAAACTACTAAATTAATTTATTCAGTTTTTTTTTTTTTTTTTTTTAAATGTACCTGGTTTTGTGGTCCAGGGTCGAAAATGTCAGCGTTAAATAAATGCACTATGCATTATTTATTCATATCAAATTAATTATGGGTTATTTTTTACATTTTATGCAAAACTACAACCTTCCTAAAATTCCTTTCCTCCCCAAACTGTCCTATAGGCCTTGTTGTTTTTGGGTTGCCACCAAGTCTATTTCAAATTGCTTGCTTACGCTACTCCCAAGCTACACATTTAATATAACAAACCGTAAACACTTTCTTGTTTCTTGCTCAGTACCGTGATTGCGTTTAGAAATCCCCTATGCCAAAAATACAAAGTAGCAGTCAGACTAAACGCTGAGAAAGTGGTAAGTGGAATATAGGATATAGGAGAGCGGATGTGAGTCGTGGGGGGATTGAGTGAGTTGAGTTGGGGAGGAGGAGGCTCGCGAGGCCCATCATCACATGACGAGACGTTCGCGCCTCTTTCGTAAACCTTCTCCAACCTGATGATCCTAAACAACTCGGAGGTTACGCGCGAGTTTAACTTCGGCGGAGGCCTAAAACGCGTCAACTCACTGTGCGTTCACGCGCGGTCTGTGCTGCGGCGAGAAATGATTGTGCAAACTCTGAAATAGTGACAGTGTTTGTCGGTGGGACAGGCTTTGTGTGTGTGGAGCAGCTGGGGAGCTAACAGACAATGTAGGAGAGATGGATCAATTAATGGACTCTTGAGCGCTTAGTTATTATATTCGGAGGTGTTTGGTTGTCTTAACTAAGCACATGTAAGTGAAATTCGTTTTTAAAATAATAATACTAGCGACTTCTGTATTGGGGAAATGTAATGCGACTATGATAGTAATTGTTTTTTTTACGGAAATTAAACAATTACGCCTTACTTTTCCCGATTTGCTGATTAATATTTAACCTGTGATGTTAGCA
>JAUMHR010000064.1:13590568-13602404 GCA_032361145.1 Enteromius fasciolatus
TTTTTTTTACGGAAATTAAACAATTACGCCTTACTTTTCCCGATTTGCTGATTAATATTTAACCTGTGATGTTAGCAGTTTGTGTACAGGCGAGTAATATCTTACTTTGCTGAGTAAATCTGGACTCTGGTTTAAATATGGTCTGTAGTGTTATCATTGAAAGACTGCAGAACCTGAGTTTTGACGCTTAAAATGTATTTATTCGTTGTCTTGCGCGTTTATTATATAAATATAGTATTATTTACACACGCAAACTCATACTTGTATTAGTATTGGTGTATTTCACGTGGCTCAGCAATTCTTCTCCATAGAAAGGGTCAGTCTATCAAAAACCCAAATTCAGGTGAGAAACTAACATATAGTTGGATTAAAGACGCATTTTAATATTTTTGGAAACAGCCATTGGCGACCGTCGTTCAAAACTTCCTAAAATCTCCTAACACTTAACCCAGTTTTGTTGTCGTTTTCAGCTCTTAAAGTTACTAGGAGTTAGTTTCCTGTTGAAAACACCCACTCCTTAGTAAACATGCTTTTTTTTGCTGCTTTGCTTATAATTGTAGCGTGATAAACCGCTGAAGGGTCGATGAAACTTCAGCCTGTCTCGAAACGAGAGCTGGTGGGCCACACAAGCAGAAGATCGGGCACCGACCTCAAGGCCTAGTTAATGTTTGCGATAACTTATTCATCCTCAGCGTTTTTCTGTCCGCCTGTGAAATAATGCGTAATAAGCCTAATGCGCTTCTCTCACGTTGAAAAGCGTTAAAGTGCATCTAAAAAAGACATTTTATGACGTGAAGGGAATTGCATTTTAAAGGTGCTTAAGTTTTTAAGTTGATTCGTTTGGCAGTAGACCTTGTATTTGGGTTATTTAATTAGCCTATATAACAACAGTGATTAAAGAGCTTTCAACAAGTACCTATCATGAGTTGAAGATCCTCCATTTTGGATGAGACACAAGCAAAGCGCGCCAATCACGAGAACCAGTGACGCGCAGACATTTTTAAAAAATGTAACTTAATTAGCTTAATCCAAATTTAGTTGTAGTAACAGATAAAAAGAAATGGTTTAGAATTTAAATGCACTTTTAGGAAACGAGGTAATGAGGTAGAAATGACAGAAATGTTTGTTTACTTGTAAACATTTTACTGTCAATTCTAAAGCTGTGTAATTTTGTTGCTGTGTATTGTATGTAATAGTTTCTTTAGATAAGCCAGATCTTCTAATTAAGGAATGAATGCGTAATTATCAGATTGTTGATTGTTTGTCTCTTTCCTTCCTCCTAGGCCTGCTGAAGATCAGTGAAGCATTTCCCTCAAATGAAGTAGCAGAAGGCCACCCAAATGCAACATTATATTAATATGTCCTTCCTGCTAAGGTGCATCTTGTGTAGTTAGTGAAGTAGTATAATATCTACTGCGCTAGATGC
Source organism: Enteromius fasciolatus (assembly GCA_032361145.1). Classification (NCBI taxonomy): domain Eukaryota; kingdom Metazoa; phylum Chordata; class Actinopteri; order Cypriniformes; family Cyprinidae; genus Enteromius; species Enteromius fasciolatus. The sequence goes on from JAUMHR010000064.1 coordinate 13,591,995, forward strand.
TCCTTTTGGCAGGAGGAGCTGTATATTCAGCACTTGGAAGCAAAGCCACAAACCCAGTTCATTTGTTATTTTATTTGCTTACATGCTCTACTCTGACGTTATTATTGTATTACGCAAACTGCACAATATCTATTCTCTTCCTATGATCTATGTGAGTTTGTCCTGGCAGTTCCAAAGTGCTCACAGTGCAGGTAGTGCCAGTGAATCTACTGCAGTGTTTGCACTTCAAGCATTGCCGGTCGCCTTCTGTCTGTCTCTCTGGAGCTGTGCTAGATGCTGCTGCCGCTTATGGAAAAGCCCTGTTATGCGTGGTGAGTTTTGCAGGATTGCATCCAGCTTTATTGCAACATGCTGTGCAAATCCATGCAAAACTCGCTGCACCAGGGACAAGCTTCTTTCTGCAATGAAGATGGTTTCCAACCGTTACAAATCCATGCAGTTCTTAAGCAAGAAGTTTGTTTTTCTTTATTTGAAGTGTTTTTATTGTTGTTGTTCTTCCGCTGCCATAATTAAAAAAGGATATCAAAATAGCAAACATTTAAAGTGCATGGGTTTCTGTATTGATAAAAGGCAGCAGTGAGGAAAAAATATAGTTGTTGCATATTTGTTTTGTCTTGCTGTTTTCGGGTGGATGACTTTGCAATTTTAATAGTGGCAAAAATCGTCCAACAAAAATTGCACGGTATCCATCTGTAATCCGCTAGATTCCTTTACCTACATTTTTTTTTATTATTATTATTTTGAATATGTACCACTGTTAATTTAAAATGGTATATTCTCAATAAAATGTATATATTTATCATTCTACCTTGCAACTCTTATAATGAAATTGATTTCATAGATTTATTAGTGACTGTATGTTGCAATAACCCTTAACAGCACCAGATGGCAGCAGATGGCTGGCAATCTGACAAATAATGTTTGTTGTTTTCTCTACATATTCAAATGTATTGGAAAACGTAAATATGTTAGTCACATAACACAGACGTTGCCGGGAATCCAACCCCTTTCTGATATTACCACATTTCACTTTTTTAACCAATTAAACTAGCATCAAACGTGATAGAGATCTGGTAGCCCAGACTTGATCTTGGTCTCTGCGCATGACACGGCAGCGCTAAGGGATTCATAACGCGCCTCCTGTCCTCATAATCATAACTTTAATATCATCGAAAGAGTTTAATACCAAACGGGATTCTTTCTTAGGCGGTTCATTTAAATAATACAGGAGTCATGTGTTAATCGCGCAGGGAAGTGTGACCTTGATTAGTGGGCATGAAGTTTGTGTCTATTAATGAGGTGGAGATGAAGAGCTCTACAGGACTCTCCTCACACTCACTTCAGTGATGCCGCCGCTGAGTCCAGCACGTCGCTTTCTGCTCTCTCCAGGCAACGCAGATCGTCCCTGCTCTCTTCATTTGAGCTTATAATCAAATCTATCACCAGCAAGCGTTTTTGCGCCACGCATCTCTACTTCGGCGCGTTTGGGTTCATGATGCCAGGACTGAAGTTGAACGGAGCGCTGGTTCTGTGCGCCCTGATGCTGCCGTTCTCTCGGCCGAACAGTCAGGTGCTGGACTGTCGCGAAGTGCGCTCGTCTTTTCAGTTTTTGTACCCGGGGATGAAATGGACCCCAGAAACGCCAGTATCAGGTAAACCAACAAGCCATTGGGTTAAGTATCTTCCTATGTAAAACCTGTGTCCGAAAAGCTTTAAAAACACCGTCCAAAAGTTTCGCCTGCCGTTTTATAAAACTTGTACTAATGTGGCGCAATGTGTGATAGTGTATTTGTGTGTGGTTTTTATCTAAATATTGACTGGATATGTACCCTATCGCTCTATAGTCTAAATTATTTTGTTATCGAAGCGTTTGGCGTAGTTTAAAGTAGCCTTAATTTAAGATTCAAGAATCCTTTAAATATGTACTTTAATACACGACTGAGCCATATTACAGATGTACAGAGTTGCAATGCTGTGCACAATTTATAAACCATCGATATTAAAGTTAAACTGCTGTCATTGTATAAAGAAATTATACATTTGCAGTTTTAACTTACTACTTTTGCTTGTATTTCTTTGCTAGATGTTAACAAGTTGTTAACAAATTCAAAATGTAGGCTATCTATATTCAAATACCAATAATTCATCTTGGACGGGTATTCTAGCTTTTATTGTGCATACTAAACTGCTGTCTGTGAGACCATGTTATGTATCCCAGCTGTTACTAGTAACAGTAGTATGGAGTGTGGCTATTAAATTGCTCATTAAATTGAGATAGACACTAAGAATAGATGCCAGCCATAACCAGAATGCATACTACTCATAGATGAACCACAAATTGCTACCAGTAAAAACAAGTAGTTACTAATCAGTATTGGAAAAGTGATTATAGTTGCGAATTAATTGGCTAATTAGTGACTAATCTGAGGTATTACTCTAGTGAAATTGAAACTATTGGCTTACCTATTAAAAAATACTAGTAACAAAAATACATACTAGTTATTTTTAAAGACCAAATGTTAAAAGCACTTGCCATACAGTTCTTTTTTATGTTTGCATTTCCTGTAGCTCATTTCATGGGATATTATTTTCACCCTCTGCGTGATGTGAAGCTCTATCAGTAGGTTGAAGATGAAATAAGTGTCCTGACTGGATTGTCATCTTCAGCTCTGAGCGCTGGCTGCAGAAGTAGCCCGAGGAGAGCTGTTAATGTATTTCTCTTAGCCATAACTAGTGTGAATTACCTGTCATGCTGGAGAAGGCGAATTGTGTTAGTCTGTTTATTGAGGTTGCTACATTTCCCAGCGGAGAGCTGAGGAGATAGATGAGTTGAGATGAATGACAGGATAGATGGCTGGCTCTCTACTTGACATCTCCCCTCAGCTGCTTGAAGCTTTAATTCTGTCTGAGGAATGAGAGAAGTGGGGTAGAAACACGGAGAGTTTGTTTGGCCCTCACTACAAAAATTCTGCTGAAAAGGATCTTGCTTTCCCCAGTGACTGCATTTTGTTGTTAAGCTGCTTTATGTGCAAGTATCTTCATTTTTTCCCCTAGTGGTAGAAATTACTTCAAAAGGAGCTTTAGATAAAATTGCATCAAATTGCAGTCGTTCGTTTTGCACTTAAGTTTATTAACATCGCAAGTTTTGCATTTAAAATGAAAAAGGACAAGTTGTTTTCTGTTTAAAAAATTGATATATTTAATTATTGCGAAACTTAAAAAAAAATTTTTATTTTTTTTTTTTTTACTTAGGCCTATTGAATAATTTGAACCATGATAGAGTCATCATCTAACACCATGTGATTCGACTTATAGGTGTAAAATCCGAGCAATCCCTTATGGTTCAGCTGCTTTTAGGAGAAATAAAGTGACCTTCCCGGTTCCATTTAGTCAGAGGTGCTGTTCGTTTTTGCAGAGTTCACATTTGCAATTTAAATGGATTGCAATTGGGTTAAGGACAAGGAACAGAGTGATATTCTCAGTCATTTGCCTTCTCAGAGGAATTTTAACACATTTTAACCTTTATCAGAGTTTAAGAAAAGTAACAGGGTGATTGCATTGCATATCTTATTGGACTGCAAGAATCTGGTATACTTTAAATTAAATGTGCTGCTGTCAGTTGTTAAGAAAAATTACCGGATTGCACGCATGAGATATGAAACTCGTATATGTTGCAGTTTTCACATGGATTTCTTGGAAAGCATTTTGGGTTGGCTGCGCTCCTCCTCAGTAGCTGGTATGGGACTGCATGTCCTGATGGGTGCAATCTTGCAATAAAAGCTTTTTTGAAGCCCTAGTTTTTTGAAACCTAAACATTGCTGTTCAGAGGAAGGACTAACTGAGTTTTTTTTTCTTTCGGAAGTGTGCCGCAGGCAGTGTAGAGTCCGGATAATCCCAGCGGCACCAGGCTCTGGACTATATGCCTGGTGCAGCAATTAGTGGTGCGGCGAAGCCTTTGGCTTTATTCATTTTGATTCATTATATGAACCGATACCACGCGGCTCCAGCATATGTAGCCAGAGACCTTAATTGGGCGTCCTTGTATTACGTCAAACTATGAAAGAATGTGAGGTTAATTGTTTGCCCCCCTTATTTGGTATTGATTTATGTGTTAGCCAAGTGCATCTTAAGAAGCATACTTGTTTAGAAAAATGCCATAATGGATGCGTAAAGGAATGTGTACGTTTATAAGTGACAGCATAATTTCAAATATCTACTGATGGTTTGAGATGTTTCTGTACAGAATTTGCATTGTGCAAAAAGAACCATGCGATTTCCCTCAAATGGAGCGTTTATTCTGAACCCAGTGCACGTCGCTGGCCTTGAAGTGGCAAATGAATGTTGACAACCTTAATGTTAATTGGAAATGGGAAGGACTTCGGGCCGTATAGCGTTGCTGTCACCTTCTAGTGATTTTATTTATTCCACAGAGAGTTTTACTCTCTCTTCTGGCCTGCTTGCAGATTTAATGCTTTGCTTGATTTGTATCGCATCTCGTGTTCTGAGTTACTGCGAGTTTGCTTAAAAAAGTTTGCACTTGCTGTGCTATGGAAACTAGCATTTCTCTGACTGCTTCTCGTATTATTTGCAGCGTTCACCTTTAGAGACCCCTTTTTCTCAACCACCCGACAGGCAGCTGCATCCGCTGCCCTGTGACCCCAGTAAACCCGGTGGTGGGCTTTGAAATGGTGGTGATATTTGGGTTGATTTGTGATAGATGCAGCCTCTGAGTTTCTATTCAGCTGCCAAATGTGATCTCTATTGGCTTCTGTGAGTGGGATGGATCTTTAGCATGGAGAGAGAGACGGATGCACTGACGTTAGAGAGAAGAGAGGATGTGATGACTGATGTGTCTACAATGGAATACAAGGAGGCCAAGCCGAGGCATGCAGCCCGCAGGAAGATTGAACTGAATTCTTATCATACCGCATGTAATGCCACGGGGCCACAAGACCAAAAAAGCCAATGAGAGGTTCTCCCGTTCTCCGCTGGCACGTCTTTTCCATTTTTTTTGTTGATGTCTCTCTTGTTCATCCTGGCCTCCTCGTCCCGAGAGGAAGAGCTGAATGTCAAAGCACAATAGACAGCTGACTGTCTTTGTAGTCTCAAAGGCACCTTTACTCCGGCTCGCACGTACAGTCGCTACATCAACCTGACGTTTTGATGTGACGTCCCCTGCAAATATTGTATTAAATAATGAGCGCTCAAATAAGGATGACCGTTGTTAAACTCATAGTTTGATGTCGTCGCTTTGGCTTCCGCTGAAGAGAGCGTCTGAGTAATGAGGGGTTCGGAGGGTTGAGTACAAAGTGAAGTCAGGGTCCATCTCCCAGCAGTCTCTCTGATCAACACGAGATGAGAGGGAGCCATATTCCCGTCCACTGGTACTCAGAATGAGATCCAGCTAATGAAGTGCCACTGACCTCCCTCAAGAGCTCATGTTAGAGGCTCTCAAGGGGCTTCTGTGCCGCTTGTTTTAATGTCAGTAATGGCAGTATGCATTTCAGAGACACTTGTTCACCCCATCAAAGGCTAGATCCTCTCAGTGCAGGCAGTATTGTTATTCCAATTATCAAAAGCAAGTCCTTGTAGAAATTATATACCTCGCTAAGCATTGTAACAAACTGAAATGATAAAATAGGGAAACTACGTCTGCAAGAGTCCTGTTTCAGTCTCATCAGTTGAGCTTGTGTTTGGATGCTCAAATGTTTTGAAGTTACCACAGTATTTACTCTTTTGGGGGGAAATCAATATATACATGTATAAATTGGCTGTGGGATTTGAGATAGTATTTAGTATGGTTAACCTATATTCAGTTAATTTAGAGCTGCATAAACATGAGAGTTGAAAACATTACTCTAGATATATGCATGAATATTCAGTCAAATAGCTTATCATCATTTATTATTATTATTTATTCATTAACATGTTATTGTAATGTAATTAACATTACATATTACTACCTTAAAAGTAATTTTTTTTCTTCTACTTAATGTTTTTATTTTTAAATTATTTAAAAAAACGAATTATAATTTGCAACAATTTACAATTTTATTGCAATAATATTTTTCTATATCATTTTAGTGTTTTAATTTAATTCTTTCATATAATTATTTTTATGTAGAATAATTGAAGCATCATCATCATCCTCATCATTTATTATTATTATTATTATATAACTTTATTTGTAATCTACGTATTAATTTTTACATGCAGCGATCACTTCAAACACACTATATACAGTCATGTGTTTAATGCTTGGAAAGTTAGCATTATGTGAAGTCCTTTAGAGACTTAAGTATAGTGTCAGGGGCCTTGGGCAGTGAAGTACCTTCATATTTTGATAAATGCCCACACAGTTTCTGTAATTATGAGATAATGGCTTAGGTCAATGTCTCTGGTAGTCCATTTGAAGTTGAAGGTGAAGGATCACATGCCCACAAGCCATGAAAGTTTCTACTAATAACTGTGGCTTTCTATTTAAGCCCGTATCTTGGATTTTCCTGGGTTGATTGAAACAACACAGCATGTTTGTGTGAGCTGTCGGCTTTTATTATGCTCTTATTTACTTTATCTTTCCCAAACCGAATCTCACCCTCGTGTGCTCCATGCTGTGGAAGTCTGAGGTACTTTCTTTCATTAAATACTTCCAATGGCACTGTAAGACGACAGACGGCTTTGCTTTAGTCCATTAACTCTCCAGCCTCCCTGGCAGAGGAGCCCCGATTCATAATCATATACTTCGTATACTTTCATCAGCCCGTTGACGTTCCAGTTCTGTTAATTGTGCACACATATTGATGTCTTTGAAGCGAGTCTAGAAATAAACGTCATAATTCCTGTGTCGTTGCTCTATAATTCATGCTTCTAATAACATCCTTTTAACATTTTCTGTATTTTAACACAGCATGTTTTCCCCACAGCCCCCATTAAACTTGCATGCTGATAGCTTTATAAATGGTTCTTAAGATCACGCTTATGCATGCATCTGGCTGCGTTCTGTGTCTTCAGGCTTGTTAAGGAGGAGCGTGAGGCTGAAATGTGTACACAGCGCTCACCACGTCTCCATCAGAGCCATCTTTTTCATCTGGGCTCCGACAGGGATACTCACACGCCTCAGGCCTTTGGATGAGGCTGCAGGAGGGATGGGGTATTTAGAAGTTCCTAGAAATTGTAGGTGATAAGGAAGAAAGTGAGTGTGTCATCACTCAGTGGACAATGCATATGGAAGAGTTTGTATCTATATAGAGGCCCGAGTCATGTTTTTCAGCTGGAGCCCTTGAGGGTACACCGGGGGTCTGAGGAAACGTAACATGATATAGACTTTGTGACATTTCTACTAGTTAACTAAAGATCTGTTAAGCATTTTAGAATCTAGCAACGTCAATGTGACATTATTTTACTTTTTAAAATGTTATTTACAGTATATAAATGCTATAAGTGAATGTTTCTATTATATGATAATCGAAAATGTAATGTAATATTTTTTGGGATGATATAATGTCAAATATTAGCGCAATGCAACTGCCCTGATATCATAATAATTACATAGCTTCATTAAAAAATGAAATTAGGCAGCTTGATTGTATCATTTGCAAGTATTAATCTTTTATGTTTTAGAAAAAGGTTAATAAACCTTATAAAAATCTGTTCAGGATTTAAAATGTATTATAATGCAACCTCCTAGAAATTTACTGATAATTATGAATTTTTAATTTATGGTATTTGTGAAACATGATGTGTAGATTCATACTTTGTATACATGTTATTATATTTGCTCAATATATATTACTTTTGCCTAAAATGGTCTAAAGGACCATTTTGGTGAAAATGTTTATTTTAATTTTGGTTACATTTTGAACTAGATTTTCTTGGACAATCTAATTTGCCATTGACCCCTTAATAAAAGCTATTATAAAATATTACATGTACATGTAAAATTGGTAAATCTAGCCGTTTTATACTGGCGGTGTGAGTTGAAACAAGACAAACAGTATGGTCACATTGTCAGTGCACAATATTTCTTCATTTTCTTTTTGAGCAAATGTTTTCTGCTCCATTTTCAGAAGACAAACAATCTAATCAGTCGTATTTATGAGTAGTCTTTAGTTAGAGACTGTGATGTAATATTTATTTATGCTTCTCTGCTGGGAGCAATCTCCCTCCTGTAAAGTCCTTCACTTTTCCCTGACAGCTCGCAACTTCTCTAATAAAGTACATTTATCATCTGCAAACAGCAGACGTGCCGATAAAATTGTCTGTTTTGCTGAAGATAATTACTAAATCTGTCTGAGTTCTTTCTCCTTTCATACCTGCTCCCTTCTGCCAGCTCCCCCCCACCCCTCCACTCGCTATTGACAGCTTAATAAATTTGCCTTGGATTCTGAAATTAGCTCGATCGTATCTGTCGCCGGTCCTTTGCAAGTATTGATTTTGGATATTAAGCCTGTCGGTACGCATATGAAATGTGCCGTCTGCACGATATGGCAGGTTTGCCCATGATTTCTCGTTTCATATCCGTATTGGTGCAGATCAGAAAGTGTTGAGTTTTTCTTGCCGTTGTTGGTATTTGACGGCATGTGATGTTAATGGGTTTATTTACCCATTCCTAACAGGCGCTGTGTGCTTAGTAGATCAGCATTTTTTCCTTTCCCCTAAGGCGATTTCTTTGACATTTTGTCTTCACATTTTCATATGGGATTTAAAATTTGGCAGCACTTAAATCTGCTGCATTTTAATCTCTTTCATGGTCTATTAAGTTATTTCAATCAACAAACTTGTAGAGTATGTTTTTGGGACTTCTTGTTGGATTTTGTTTTCTCGTCTTGGAGCTGGCAAGGAATGCTTATTCTTTCAGTATGAGAATCGAAAGGAATGAAATGATTCCCGCTCCTAACAGTCCCATTAACAATTCTTCTACATTTGAGAAGGAAATATTAGGAAGGCAGTAAGACAGTTCTATTGCCAAGTGTTTGGATCATTTTCAAAAGAAATGTGTGACATCCAGGGTGCGATTTGTAGAGGGGGATGGGGAGGATTTCCCCCCCTCTGGTCTGTGCATCCCTGCCTCTTCAGAATTATTTAGATTCCCGGTGGGGAAAAAATGATTCGCGAAACACGCTATGAAGAGTCGTTTTCAATCAAATGATTCTCAAAAACGTGCTTTGAATTGCCTTTCTGGCTTTGTTCTACTGAAAACATTTCATAACATAACACTTGCCTTAAAGGAAGATTTATCAAGAGATCATTTATCATGATTTATCAGAGAAAAAGGTTTTCAAAAATATGCCCCCCTCTGCTTTTTCCACAAATCGCACCCTGGCAACAACTAAGAATAAAGATTTTGGTAATGCATTTCATTCAGTCCTTTATTGTTTTTTAATAGAATACTGACAGAATGTCATAACCATCAAATTAACAATTAGTTAGTAAGTACACTAACTTAGGCTTTAAAAGCATACTTACCCCAAAACTGTTCTTTTGTCATTTTTTATTCACATTCCTGCCATTCCAAACCTGTATGATTTTTTTTTTTCCTTTTTTATGGGACAAAAAATAAGATATTTTGAAAAATTAAAAGTTACTGGGGTATAAATTTATATGATTTTTGCTAAATCATGTTTTTTATGAGTTGCTGAATTTGTATGAATTACCTACACTTAACCCCGCCCCTAATTGTACGAGTGAAGTCATATGAATTTGTACAAATTATCCCCCTCTCATAAAATACGTACAAATTAGTGAGAAATCATTGCATTTTTGCATGAACTATACATTTAGGCCTATTTGTCTTCTTGATTCAAGAACCAACTCTTAAGAGTCATCTCAAGAATCGGACTTCATTGCTTGTATTGTTCATTTGCTTTTTTAGATCAACAATTTCAGCGATATATTTAATCCTGTTGGAAGAATATTGTCAATTTTAAAACCACTAATAAAACTGAATGCCTCTCTTAAACAGAGCAGTGACACTTTCGTCTCTGCCCAGATCGTGTTATGCCCTCCTTTTCTCCTACCCCATCATCAGCCTCTATGTCTGTGTGAACTGGAGCATTGGGACTCCTCTGAAGTTTGTTTACAGCGCTATCAATCAAACTAGTGCCACCTCCACCCCCTCAGGTAGCTGACATACACACACTCACACACTTCATTTGGCTCCGATTTAACAGCGCTGCTCTGAGATGCATGAGATGACAGAGAGGCAAAGTGACTGAGAACAAAGTTGCATGTAGGATGCTCTTTCAAAATAATAGTGGAAATGAAAATTTGAAAGGACTGAGGATTTGCGGAGCGTAAGTTCTCTCCTAGCATGTGTAATCGCAAGATAATTGGCCACATTTCCAAATGTGGATCCGTGGCCCTCGGGGGAAAACATTTGCAATAATCCTACTGATTTTCACAGCAGCTGTT
>JAUMHR010000064.1:13651899-13663538 GCA_032361145.1 Enteromius fasciolatus
CAATATTAACTGAGATATTTAACCTCTGTATTGACTTATCGTTTTATCAGACTGCCAAGAGATTTCATTCTTTACACGTTTGTAACTGAGATTAAGATGACTGGAATTTTATTCACTGTTGAGGTCATATAACAGCTATGTATCATGCTACTGTTTGAAATGTTTACTTGTTAGGTACTATATGCTGTTTCACTTACTTTTTTTGAAACAATTAGGTTAGTAAAACTTTTATATTAAAAGAAATGCAAACTTGTATTTAGTTAAGATTCACTGATTAAAAGAGACAGTTAAGGCATTTTGGTAACACTTTATTTTATGGTCTCTTAACTAGTTGCTTATTAGCATGCATATTACTAGAATATTAGCCATTTATTAGTAGTAATTAAGCATGTATTAATACCTTATTCTACATCCCTAATACTACCCAAAACTTAACAAAAACTTTACTAACTATTAATAAGCAGCAATTTGGGAATTTATTGAGGGGAAAGTCATGGTTAATAGTGAATAAATGATCTCTTTCCTAAAGTGTTACTGGCATGAAAATGTTATTTCTATTTCAAATAAATTCTGTTTTTTTTAAACTTCAAAAATACTTCAATTTCTTATGAACCTTCCATTCATCAAAAGACAGTTTCCATGTATATTTTACACTTTTTTTAACAATGATATTAATATGACTAAGAAAAAGAGTCATGCAACTTATGTTTTGCATCACAAGAATAAATTAGATATGAAAATAAATTAGTTATTTTATGTTGTATATTATGGGTTTACTGTATTTTCATCAAAGCAAAGTTGCTTGTAACATGCATTATATTAAGCTAAACTAGTTAAAGGGTTAGTTCACCCAAAAAATGAAAAAAATGAGAGATGACTCTCAGAAATATCTTAATTTGTGTTCTAAAGATGAACGAAGGTCTTATGGGTTTATAATTAGTAATTAATGACAGAATTTTCACTTTCGGGTGAACTAACCCTTTAATAGTGAATATTGGTTACTTTCTATGTAAACTTGAAAAATGCCTTTGGAAAAATGGTCCAGTCAAATCTTGTTATATCCCATGCAAACAGAACATGTGCCCACGTTCATACTGTATACTACAGACATTGTGATATGCTGTTATGAGCACTGACAGTGCATTTCCGGGTTGTCTTTAGGTAGCACCTTGAGACTTTTAACTGCTCTGTGATGTAGTGCTAAGTGATTTCTATCTCATCTCAATCAGTGCGATCCATAAACTGCTCCAGCGTGTTGTGCTGATGTAATATCCTGTGCCCCTGAGAGCCGGACTCCCTGGGAGAGATGGATGGAGCTCTTCACGTGTGAGGCTGTGAACAGTCTGCTCGGCAGCATGCTTATATCACGGCTCTGCAGACTCAATCACCTTCACACTGTCTGGATGACGAACCCAAGGCCCTTCTCTCCTCTCTTTCACTCATATTTCTTTTCTCTGTCATTCTTCTTCGCTCTCTGTAGCCTTCATTTTTCCTCTCCACATGCTCCCAAATCCCACCCGTCTCTGGTCTCCCTGGTAGTCTGGGTGGGTTCGCTAGCAATCCCTCACTGCCTGCGTGCTGATAAGGCTTCACTGAGAGCTTTCAGATGTCTCTGATTATGTCTCGTCGCTTTGTGCTCTGTTTTCTGGAGATCTCAGCATCTCTCTCACAGCATCCAGCACGGATGAATGGACGGCTTTTAAGGCTGTAAGGCTCTTGAAAAGCACCCTTGTTGTTTTAAAAGGACATCATGGTTTTCATCTAGAGGGGAAGCTTTTATTCCATCTTGCTTTTTCCCCTCACTGTTTACCGTCTTTCAAGGATTAGGATTGTGTGTGCATCTGTGAGGAAGAGATTCTGTGGATTATTGAGTATCCTAGGCTTTTTCGTTTCAATTTTTTTGTCAATGACCTCTCCGCATCGGTAAAATTTTAAGAGTGTCAATGAATATTTTTGGTGCCTCAGTTCAGGGCTGTCTAAATATCTTCCTGGAAGTCCTGCAGAGTTCAGCTCTAACCTGCTCCAGCACACCTGCTAGATGTTTCTAGTAATCATGAAAAACTTGAGTTAGAGTTGCACTATCCATTTATAAAGTTCACAATAAGAGCTTAGTAACTAACTCGGTCTGTACTTAGTTCAGCTGCGCTTATTGTTCTTAAAGAACACTCCACTTATTTGAAAATAGGCTCATTCAACAACTCCTCCAGAGTTAAAAAGTTGTGTTTTACTGATCTCTGAGTCTGGCGATAGCACTTTTAGCTGTAGCTTAGCATAGATCATTGAATCTGATTAGACCAGAGGCATCTTGTTTATATTGTGTACTAAGCCCGAAGGAAAATGAAAAGTTGCAGTTTCCTAGGCTGATATGACTAGGAACTTATTAACTCTGGAAGGGTTTGAGAATGATCTTTTTTTTTAAGTGGATTGTTCCTTTAAGGTAGAACCTACAGTAGCTAGGAGTCATAAACATACATATTTTTTGTGTCGTTGCCTAATATGACGTTTACTGTAAAATTTCCTTGAAATCTGAAAACGAATAGCTGTCTTGTTAGGGCTGATGTTTCAAACGTAACTTTCACAATAATGAGGTCAGTAAGGTTTTGGAACTCTTGAAAGGAACTTTGCTCACTAAAGCTGAATTTATTTAATTGGAAGTACAGTAATGTTGTGAAAAAGTACATTTCAAAATGTTATAATGTATAATAACTGTTTTAAAAAAACATTTTCAGCATCATTACTGCGGTCTCTTCAGCGTCACTTGATCTTTTAGAAATTATGCTAATTTAATGCTATAAAAACGCATTTCTTCTTCTCATCAGTGTTTATGTAATATTTTTGTGGAAACCTTTTTTCCGATTTCTTTGATGAATAGACAGTTCAAAGCAGTAGTGTATTTTTTTATTCACATAACTTTCAACTTATTGAAATATGATATCTAAATAATCATAAAAATATTCTATTTAAATTGTATTATGTAGATATTTAATAAAATATATTCTGAAGCTGCATCTTATCTTAATAAGTCATATGCAAAAGATGAACACTTAAACTGGAAATTCAGACATTTACTTATTTTAATTGTCATTATGGATGTGTAGTTTAAACCAATTTCATGCTTTGAGAGCCACTAAGAAATCATTTATTATATAAAGTTCTCTTTCTTTAAATGTAAACAAGCATAAATATAAAAACCATTGTAAATGTCTAAATTATTGCAGTCTGACACACAAAAAACAATATCATTGATGTAATCAAATTGTCTACCATTTTGGTCCAACCCTTATTTTCTGGTCTGTGGCTTTTGCAAACATTAGGAATATTAATGGTGCAAAAAAAGTTGTCACTGGAGCATTACCATTTCAAAAGGTTCATTTTACACTCTAAAGGCTGCAAATGAATACCTTTTGTAGGTTATATATTAGTGAACATATCAGAACCTAAATGGTACATTATGCTTTTTGAAAGAGTACAGCAATTTTATGAGAATTAGTGGACTCTGTCATCACTCTTCTATTCATCTGTTTGTTGTATTTCAGAGGCTTTTGACATGGTCCTCCGTCTGGGTCGTAATTCCACTCTGACTCTGTTACGGGAGGAGTTTTCCGGTTTGGGAGCCGGAGCCAGTGGAGCCGTCAAACAGTTATTCTTGGAAATGTCCCTCTACATCCTGGGCTCGGATGCTAACGTAAACGATATGGTCTCTAACTTCTTCTCCCGCCTTTTTCCTTTCACCTACCGGCGTCTGCTTGGAAATGGTGCGGTGACGGGCATCTCGGAAGAATGCCTCCGTGGGGCCTGGCGGGGAACCTCTGCGTTTGGGTCGTTTCCCAAGATAATGATGACCCGGCTGTCTCGCTCCCTCCTGGCCACTCGGGTGTTCCTGCAAGCGCTGAACCTGGGCATCGAGGTGGTCAACACCACGCAGCACCTGCGTGCAGGCAGGGACTGCGGCCGCTCGCTGCTAAAGCTCTGGTACTGCCCGCACTGTCAAGGCCTGCTGGAGGCCCGGCCGTGCCGCCCGCTGTGCGTCAGCACCATGGGGGCGTGTCTTGGGGGAGCGGCGGAGGTGCAGCTTCACTGGAGGGCATATGTGGAGGAACTGGGCTCACTCGCGGCTGCCATGAAGGGGGAGCAGGACATAGAGGCCGTGGTGCTCCGACTGCACGTCATCATCAGACAGGCTCTCAAACAAGCCGTGGCGGCCAAAAGCAAAGTCAGCGCACAGGTGAGTAACACTTGGTCTCAGAAATGGGGTGAGAATTTGAGCGCTGTAGGCGATTCCAGACGTTTTGCCAACTTCAGCCGTTTTTGCTAACACCCTCTTTCCGAAACCCCAACCTCCAAAGACATGTCAGCAAACCCAGTGTCAGCAGACCAGAACGAGTGAAACGATTCACAGGGAGAGAGTGCTACTGATTGGTTTTCTGATTGGCTGTTCACAGAGCCTAAGGCAATAAAAATCAAAAAAGCTATCAAGATTTTTCAGGACACCTCTTTCTGTATAGTTATATATAGTTATACATTTACATGTCTAAATATACCCGAGCTCTTCATCTGTCTAACATGACACAATCCTATTCTACTTAAAGATTCTTTTATGATTTTTAGTACTTTTATGGAAAAATAGGTAAAGATAAAATATATTTTTTAAATAAACAATTATTGCTAAAGTAGTTTACACACTTTTAAATGAGGCGGTTTAAATGCAATTTAATTGTGGTACTCAAAAAAAATTGGAATACATACATAATTACATTTAGTGCTGTCAAGCGATTAATCACATCCAAACTATATATGCATATATATTTTTTTGCATAATATATGTGCGTCCTGTGTTTATTATTTATTGTGTATATATTAATACACACATACATCTATGTATATACATTTATATATTTGCATCCTAATATTTTAAATATAAATATATTTAATGTATAAACACATATTATTCTTAAATATATATGCATATGTTTTTAAACATTATAACATTAAGTATAAATAAGTGTACAGTGTACACACGTATATAATTTAAACAAAAGCTTTTATTTTGGATGCGATTAATTGTTTTACAGCACTAATTATAAAATAAATAAATAAATAAAAAATTAGAACAGCTTTAAAAAATAAATAAATAAAAACTACGGAGCCAAGTAAGGGTAACAGGGAAATTTACAGTTTTTGCATTCACTCATTAAACTTGAGTTTGCCTCACAGATGTTTTGCAGATAATGGCCAAAAGTGGCTATTAAGTTGAAAAGAACTGTATTTTAATGCTTTTATGAGAAAATGCTAAATTTATTTCTCTAAACAAATGTTTTGCAACTTGATCTGTATTGTATAAAGCAGTATATAAATACACTATCAGAAATAAAGGTACAAAAGCTGTCACTGGGGCAGTACCTTTCCTAAAGGGTCCATTTTGGTACCTTAAATGTACATATGTGACCCTGGACCACAAAACCCGTCTTAAGTCACTAGGGTTTATGTGTAGCAATATCCAAAAATACATTGCATGGGTAAAAATTATTGATTTTTTTTTTATGCCAAAAATCATTAGGAAATTAAGTAAAGATCATGTTCCATGAAGATATATCATTTTTGATTAGTAAAATGTATTGATAAGATATTCATTTGGACAACTTTAAAGGTGATTTTCTCAGTATTTAGATTTTTTTGCACCCTCCGATTCCAGATTTTCATATAGATGTATCTCTGCAATGTATCCTAACAAACCATGTATCAATAGAAAGCTTATTTATTGGGCTGTCATATGATGTATACATCTCAGTTTTGTAAAATTTTACCTTATGACTGGTTTTGTGGTCCAGGGTCACATATTAGCACTTAAAGTGGACCTGTTTGACCCTAATACATCTAAAAGTGACCCCAGTGACATCTTTTGTACCTTTATTTCCCCCTTCTGGGGGAAGGCAGAACTTGTAAACATTTTGAGAGGGAATACAAAAGCAATAATCGGGACAGGATAGGGGTTTGTGGAAGAGAGTTCCTCTTATTTTCCTCCTGTAACCATTTCAGATGTTCAGCTTGCGTAAGATCACTCTAAAACATTTTTACCCGAACATTTACTCGATTAACCTTTCTCACTGATGGCCCTTTCGCAGGGGCAGTAGGAGTTTAAACCGCAATAACACACTCCAGTTGCTAGCATACGTTAGCGAGATCAGGAGGGCAAGTGCTCATGAAATATTGAACGTGAGCAATGGTGGAGCTTGTACTGCTTTTGCATGACAGAGACGACGTGCTGAACTTTCCACTTTAACACTGAGTTTCCCAGCGGTGCTAGACACTTAAACTCACGCTTACCGCACCGCAATAAACTCACATTATTCATCAAAGCTCCATCCCCACTCATCCCCTCCTCCGCACTGTGTAAAATACTCCACCGTAGGTTCATGCTGGTACGACGTGGGTGTGTGTGCGTGAGTGTGTGTGTGTTGTGTTTGGTTCACGCAGTATTTGTGGAGATCAGAGAGGTCTTTGATAAGAGGAATACCAACATGTTATTTATTCCTAAAGGGGTAATCGAGCTGCTTGATGGGGCTCCTGTGAAGTTTTAACAGCAGGGTCCTGGAGGAACTATTACCTCTTATACTTTTGGCCATGTAACCTCACATTAAAGCACTACAGTGTGATGCACATGTAAAAATAACCTCACACAGAATGATAATATTTTCACATCTAAATGTCCACTTCTCTCCTGCATATGTGCTCTAGAAACGCTCAGTAAATCCATGCTCTGGATATATGGGAGAGATATTAAAGCCTGTGTTTACTCAGTACAGGTGTTTGTATGTTCACCCACACCTCCATATATATGGTAATGCGTCCTTCAGTGTAGTGCCGTTGACACTGATGCTTGTGAAACTGGTTCTGTACTTTATTGCTTAATAACAGGAGTTTGAGTTTAGCACTGGTTGGGCTTCCATGTATTATATTTATCACATAAATAATAGTTTTCAAACAAAAACAAACTAAGCGCACTTTGAGATGTATTGTTTAGCAAGACGACATACTGTACACAAATATGAAGCTTTAATCATGAAATTCAGAAATAAAAATGGTATTTTGTGGCAAAGGTTTAGCTAAATATTAATATTACATATTAATACACAGTGGTCTCAATTTATCTAATGAGAAGTAGTAAATTATATATTATATATTATATATATATATATATATTAAAGGCTGTATTTTTAATGCATTAAATCGCAAAAAATATTTTTAAATATAAAACTATCAGATGATATACAGTACTGTGCACAAGTCTTAGGCCACTAGTATTTTCAGCAACAAAAAAAGATTTTAAGTGGGTTATTTCTATCTTTTGCTGTAGTTTGCCAGCATGAAATATCAGTTTAAATTTCCAAACATTATTTTTGTCATTAATTGTAATAATGCAGTGAGATTATTGTCTGACAACAGCCAGTGCTCCACACAGAGATCTGATCTGATCATCATGAAGTAACAGAACAAACTGAGACAGACTCAATCCAGAAGAACTGTGACAACGTCTCCAAGATGGAGAAAAAAACCCTAACTAATATGGCCTCATTTTACAGCATTTTCACTCGAGTGTCTAAAACTTTGAACAGTACTGTAGCTTTGCAGGTAGCTTTTTTTCTTCATCTTGGAGACGTTGGCACAGTTCTTCTGGATTGAGTCTGTCTCAGTTTGTTTCTTCATGTCATTCCAGTGGTAAATATAGTATTAAATAGTATACCTGAATCTATCTAGTACAAAGATACAGTGACAAACAACTACTAAAAATATTTTGCTTTAGTTAGTTTACTAAGTTTAAGTGTTTTTTTTTTTTACAGATTAATTTTTGTAATACACCTGACTTCCTTTGGATTAAACACATTCAGAGTTTTTATGAAGCATTTGTTTCTGAAGGCATTCTATGTAACAAAAAGCAGCATTTATAACGGCATTTTAAAGTAACACTATTATTCTGCAGTCCTCTAAAAAAAAAAACAGCTGAAGCACCGACAATAAAACGTAGTGTGTGGCATTGATGCTTTTATCTATACTCTCCACCACTGGTGGTTAGAGCGCATGTGTAGGTGTGTGACCTTTCCACACAGTTTTTTGTACGCTATGTTTCACAAATACAGTAAAGTCCTTGGTTGAGTTCAACAAATATAGAGCTTAGCTTCTGTCAAGAATCGATCAGAAACTTTGTGACATCCATGCCAGTCTTCACTCTGGTGTGTGATTTATTTTTTTTGTGTTTAAGTGTTTTTCTTTTCAAGGGAACAATGCTAAAGAAAAGGGGTTTTGTGCTCCTATACTTTCCTTCGCATATCCTCTTTTTTCTGTGATCAACAGCTGTCGACCCAGATACAAAGGACATGTCACGGGGAGAATGGTCAATTAGGCTGAAGACAGTGTGTTTTTCTGTCAGTTGGCTGTAAAGTGCCGTCTGCAGACCTGATCCGAGCCGACTATGATTTTGCTCACTAGACATAACCTGTGCTCTAGGATGGTCCGTGGTGGAATGAATTCAAGAAAGACTGACATTTTAAATGTGCCAAAATGCCACTGCTGAGCCAAAGGTGCACAGGTGTAGATTTGAGTGTGGATGATAAGGACATTTCTCAGCTATAGTTAAAAGACTATTGAATAATCCCTAGGAATAGTTCTAGCAATCGCAGCTGTCAGAATGTGCAGTTGCAGGAAAAAGCATCTTTACTGTTTAGATACGTTTAGAATTTATCAAAGACTTCTAAATAAAAATAAAATGACCTTAAATCACAACAAATGGGGTCCCAGCAAATATCAACTGATGCATTTTAATTTGCTTTGGACACACAGTGTAAGCATTCACATTTTTGCTCTTGCAACTATAACATACAGCAGGTATTAAAAGTAATTTAATGATATTTTTATATTATATTTTAAAATAAAAGTTTCATTTGTTGTCATTCTACAGCATTTTTGACCTTAGATGCTGTTAGTTAATAAAAATCTTAACAGTGCATTATCCGTCGTTTAAAAATGTATTAGTTATGTTGAGATTAACATTAATAAAGATGAACAATTCTCTAGAAATGTGTTATTGTAAAGTGTTGGGAGTTATTTTGACATTTTATTAAATATTATAATATTAAATATAGCTAAACAACGTTTAATTATTAATTAGCTAACTCAACTCTTTATTTAATATTTAATTACAATAAACAAATTTATAAATAAATACATTTTCCAAAATAAAAACTGATACGAAGCATTAGGAGTTATTTCACTCTGTAGGATAAATTATATTTCATCTTTATAGTTTGAATAAAACTGAACCTACATCTTTTTTTTTTTTTTTTTAAGCAGTGTCTGTTCTGGTGGGTGTTAACCATTTTTCATCCTGTTGGCTTTTAGCACCTTCAGAAGTTTCCAGAATGATTCTTGTTCTTACCTGAATCTAATTCTGCTGTAAAACAATGATATTACATCTCAGTGTGAAGAGCCCTGTGGCTATCTAGCGTTGTGACATCTCACTCATCAAACCTCTCATTGAATGTGCTCTTTCTTTCTATCATTTCTCCTTTTAAAGTGGGCCCCCTCTCTCTTTGCTCTGGAAAAGAATGCATGATTTATGAAGCACTATTTTTACCAGTTACTGAGCAGAAGCGAGGGAGCAATGGCGACAAAAGAGAGAGAGAGAGAGGAAGAAAGAACAAGATTGAAAAGCATACTTTAAGGGTGCATGAAAGTGATAGAGTGAGCAGAAATATGTTTCCCGGAAGCCGATGTGTGCCCGAGGGACTGGAGCTCCTCCTCCTTTGACCCCGCAGCTGTAAACGAGGAGGTGAAGGCGGATTCTGCTGTAGTTACTTCTCACCTGACACCGAGGATGAGAACAGAACAGACCTGCGCTGATTCACACAGACTCAGTGCACCTCCAGACTCTCAGACTGAACACCTGGGGGAACATCTCTGTTTTCAGGAGTGAGCGACTGTGACAGCTCTCAATAGATCTGACATCAGCTAAACTTATCAGAAACATGCACTATAGTCTTTAGAAGTTTGCGGCTGGAAAGATTTCCCAGACAAATCTCATGCTCTATCTTATTACAGTTTGAAATCGCTCTTTTCTGTTTTAATATATGTGTATATATTAAATTTCATCATTACTTCAGTCTGCCGTGTCACATGGTCCTTCATAAATCAATCAAAATGCCAATCTGGTGTTTGAGAAACATTAATGTTGAAGATTTTTTGTCATTAATCACTTACGCAAGCGCAATTTAACATATTTAGGATGAAAACCAGGAGACTTGGGACTGTCTCATTGACTGCCAGGTAATGAATACTGTTAAGGTCCAGAAAAGTATGAAAGACATTCTCAGGATAGTCCATCTGCCATCAGTGGTTCAACTGTGACGTTATGAAGCATTTGTTTGGAAAGAAAATAGAAATGACAACGATGCAGCAATTTGTCTCAGTGTGACGACATAAAGTCGTTATTTTTGTTTTCTTTCCATACATAACATATTCTCTTCACTTCATAACATTACAGTTAACCACTGTTGGCTCTGATTAAATATTTTTGGTGAAAATATTCTAGAATTCTTTGATAAATAGTAATTTTAAAATAATATTTATTTGAAATACTGTACATAAAAAACCCTTTTGTAGGATTGTAAACATCTTTTCTGTCTGGTCTATGTGTCTACGCTGACCTCATATCTTGTACACTCTCATAAAAGAGGAGGTCACTGGGTACACTTTTGTACCTATTGGGTTCAAATATGCACGCTTTAGGTACTAATATGTACCTTTAAGGATACCAAAATGGACCCTTTAGGTACAAACATGTACATTTTGTAAAGGTACCGCTCCAGTGACAGCTTTACCTTTATTTCTGAGAGTGCATAAACTGGTATATAAAAAATAGTCTTCATTAGTAATGGCAGCAGCTCGATTCAGGTATAAAAGCACATTCTAAAAAAATGAATCTGTTGGGAAAAGTCAAGTCACCTTTATTTATATAGCGCTTTTAACAAAACAGATTGTGCCAAAGCACTTAACAATATCAAATTGGAGAATAGAGAGTCAGTAATGTATAATGACAAGATTAAGCAATTTTCGAGTAAATGCATTTCATTATTAAAATCAGAGACGTCATTGTCTTGCTCAGTTTAGTTTTAACAGTATCTGTGCAATCAAACCAACAATAATCACTAGAAATGAAGTGTCCCCAACTAAGCAAGCCAGAGGCGACAGAAACAGAAAGAGAAAAAAAAACATTGGGAGAAGCCAGGTTCAGTTGAGAGACCAGTTCTCCCCTGGACAGAAGAAACTAATTAATTTATAGTTTAATGCATTCATATTTGTGTTTTATTTATTATTTGAAATGAATGAATGTTATAAATAAAACAAATAGGCGTAGTTTTTTACGTTATAGTGATAGGTCATCCAAAAAGGACTTTCTTATGAGTATCTCATATTCTATCTCTATTCAGTATGAGTATCTTTCTTCTGCGAAACACAAAAAATAGATATTTTGAAGAAATGTTAAGTAACCAAACAGTTTCTGGTCCCTGTTGTACGGTGGCCGAGAGAGCTCAATGCACTGCAAACTTAAGAAAACACATGCAAACAGAAAAAACACATGCAAACTG
>JAUMHR010000064.1:13692912-13705726 GCA_032361145.1 Enteromius fasciolatus
AGTGAAGCAGGCGCAATGATATTACGCCGGAATGAGAGTATAGTTCCTAGTCATATCACCCTAGAAAATCCACAACTCCACAACCACAAACTCTTTAGTCATTTTATAGTGCGATGCTAACTGGTCTCATCGGATGCAATGATTTATGCTAAGCTATGCTAATTTTGGGACCACCAGATCCGGCGATCGGCTGAATGGATTCAAAAACGGTAAAACACATCTGTATTATTCCAGGGATGTTGGAAAACGAGCCTATTTCCAAAAAAAGTGGAGTGTTCCTTTAATACTGTGTGTGGTTACCTGGATGATCTGTTTTGTGACGGCTATCCAACAGTGACTGTATGGTTTTGAGATCTATCTATCACACTGAGGACAGTTTAGGGACTCAAATACAACTATTAGAAAAGGTTTAAACATTTCACTGATGATCCAGAATGAAACTAGATGCATTAGGAGCCGGGGGTAAAACAAATTAGATTTGAAGAACAAGGTAAATCGCACTTAATTTGTCATCTGGAAACATGCAAGTATCTTCTGTTGCTTCCAAAAGGCAGTGTTATATATATGGGGGGAAAAAAATGAAACTTCAAAATAAGAAAACTATTCATCCTGTTCAAAAGTTTTCACCCCAGTGTTTTAATATGAAAATGACTGATTTCAACAGAAAAAAATGCTACGGTAAAAACCTGTTAAATGGTTAATGGTAAATTCCTGTAACATTTACTGGAAACAAAACTGTAAACTGACATTCCTAGTGTAATGATAAGGATAGAGAGGGACAAGCAGATCCAAATACAGGCTTTTATTAAACTCTAGGTCGAGACAGGCAGAGTCGAAACAACGGCGATTTGGGAGAGGCAAACACAAGGATTATCCAATAGGCTAAGCAGGGGTTGGGCGAACAGAGAACAGAATCCAGGAGGGCAAAGACAAAGGTAATAATTCAAAGAAAGCAGAGTCGGTAACAGAAAATCCACACAGGCAGGCTTACAAGGGGATGATACCACAATGATCGGCGACAAGACACAGACACACATCCGTTACATACAAGACATAATGAGATAACGAGGGCGAGGAACTAATCATTAGACATAGCAACAGTTATTTTTTTTAGGGTTGTATGTTACATGTGATGTTGTTTGTTTATTGTATATTTCAGTTTAGTGAGTGCCTCCATGATGGTGTTTAGTGTTTGTGTGAATGACACTGAGCACCTTCTATATATGTTACTATTTAAAAGCTGCTTGTGATGGGCTTTGGTTCATCATGTGACTTTCTCTTCACCGCCTGCATTTGGTGCTTATCAGTGTATTTCAAAAGTGCAAAACAGATTTCAGGACTTTAATAGGTTGGTATATAAACATTATATCAGTTAATGAAATTTTACAGTGTACCATAAAGGTTAATATTCACAAAATATACACTGTGTGTATATGTTTGTTTATATATACATCATAAATATACACAGTACCCACATATATATTATGTAAACAAAAACTTTTGGATGTTATTCATCATGATTAATCGTTTGACAGCACTCATTTTAAAAAATCACTTATTCTTGTGTTGCAAATGCTAAATTACTCCTTCAGATATCATTCTTATATGTTGATTTGCTGCTTAAACATTATTATCAATGTTGAAAACAGCTGTTTAATATTTTTGTGGAAACTGTGATAGGTTTTTCTTTTAAGATTCTTTGATGAATAGAAAATTCAACAGATCAGCATTCTTTCGTAATGCACATTTTTTGTAACATTATAATTGTTTTGATCAGTCTAATGCATACTTGCTAAATAAAAGTAATATTTCTCTCTCTCCAGAAAAAAAATCTTACCGCAAACTTCTAAACTGTAGTGCATGTAAATGGAGCTGTTTTTATATTCAGTACAGAAGCATGCAGAGCACCATATGAACAGACCACAAGCTACGGAACAAGTCCAGACATGCTCGTTTTTCCTCTTGAACAGGTACAATACATGGTATGATGCTAATCAGAGGTAGGACGGAAAAAAAGTCTTCGCTACATTTCATCCGGTTTTCTCGGTTTCTCTCCCTCGCAAACACATAAACATGTAGGCTGATGTAAAGGGAAGCCGTGTCCCTGTACTGACCCGGTTTGGGTTTGACTTCAGAGCGGTGACATGCTGGATATGGTGCTGCAGCACGAGGGCCAAACCACAGCTTTATCTCCGTCCCCTCTGGGGTCTTTATACCCCGGCCATACACAACCCTCAGCTGCTCACTGCCGCCCCACAAGCGTGTGTTGTGGTTACCAGAAAGAGAGACAGAGAAAAAAAATCTTGTCCTCTCGTGCTTTCTCCACAGTAGGTGGATTTGTTTTTTGTCAGTGTTGGAGATGTGTTGTAGAACTGACGAATAGAATAGAAGGGAAGAGATCAAAAGAGAAACTTGTTTTATAGAGGAAATAGAAAGAGATGGAATGGAAGCCACATTTTCGACAAAGAAAAAAAAGTAATTGCGATTTTGGTAACACTTTATTTTATTTAGTAAAGAAAACCAGGATACACAGAAGTCTGACAAAGGTGCTGAGACCAGCACGGACAACACACATGAACATACATTTAACCACTGACACTGAACACTAGACAGAGCGTGATTTAAATACAAGGACTAATCAAAGAAAAAACACAAGACACCTGGTAAGCACGTCTGGCAGCATGTGAAACACTAATGAACAGGGCGGGGTTACAAATGAGCAGAACACATGAGGGAACAGAATGAAAACAAACACACAGAAGGAACATGGCACATGATCAAAACATAAACACAAGCACAGGGAACATGACAGTGTTACGGAACCTCCCCCCTGAACGGGGCAGAGTCACAGGAGGCCTCCAGGGCATAACAAGGCTTCACGGGGTCCGTGGCGGATCTGGACCCTTGGGCGGCCACAACGGTTCTGGACCTTCATAGGGCCATGGTGGATGAGGATCACTAGCAGGTTCTGGCGGAACAGGCCACGGCAGTTCAGGATCACAGGATGGCCATGGCGGGTCGATACCCGTCCCAACCCTCCCCATCATGACCTAGGTACTTTTACCCCTCCCAAAAAAATTCTTGGGGAGGTCCTCCCCCTGTACCGACCCTCGGTCATCAAGTGTTTCTAGGGAGGGATGGTCTGAGGACCACTCTGGACTGAACCTTGGGGCTGACACCCGATAACGGCACTCCTGGTCACGAAACCGAAACCGGCACCTCAGACCATGAATCAGGGCTAAAACCCGGCAGATGCGGACTGGGAACCACAAGGATTTGTGACGGCACTTCTGGCCTTGAAACTGAAACAAACACATTACATGGCTCCTCAGAACATGATTCAGGGGTGGCACCTGACTGATGTGGACTGGGAACCGCGAGGATTTCATACAGCACTCCTGGCCGTGAATCGGCAATCCCACCTACAACTGGCTCCCTTGACCAAAATTCGGGGCACATGATCAAAACATAAACACCAGCACAGGGAACATGACAGTGTTACAACCGCACTAACTATTAATAATTAGCAGATTAAGAATTTTTTTGAGGGAAAAGTCGCAGTTAATAGTTATTATAAATTATGAATGGCAAGACAGAAATTCTCAAAACACTTATGAGATAATATCTCACAATTTTGAGGTTCCATAATGAATAAAAAAGGTAATTTCAACGTTTTATTTTACAATTCTAACAGTTTTTAGTTTATGTATTGCAAATTAATTTTGAAATTCTGAAAAAAAAGTCAAAATTGTAAGATATAAACTCATAATTGAAAGGAAAGAGTGAGAGTTTTCAAAGAAACATACAATATGGAAGAATTTTTACTAATTTACTAAAAGAAGAAGAAATGGATTGAGCACTGTAATGTACAGTTTTCTTTAACGTGGAAGTAAGCCTTTGGTTAAGACTTCTGGTTCATTAGCTAAATAATGATTTATGCTACTAGTACATCTCAAAGCAGGGGTTTTCAAAAGGGTTACAAGGGAACCTAGAAAAGCATGATATATATTTATTTACAGAATCTTAGCAACCCCAAAGCAACACTCACCCACAAGACCATATCATCATGGCAGCAGGTTTTCTGGATGAGATCTGCACTGGGCTAATCATTGTTTAGTCATGGTCTTATAATTTCCAGAAAGCAGTCTGTGAGTTTTCTCCTCTTATACGCTCCATTGCTCGTCTGCTTGATTAAACAGTAAACTGCCATGTGGCATTACTATATTGCTCCGAGCACTGACCCCGAGCAGAGTTCAGGCCTGGCGTGGGGCTCAGCGACAGGTCTGTGGTCACTTTGTATCTCTCGCCGCTGAGCACTTTGCCATGTGTTGGCCTTTTGTGAGTTGGTGAGCTGAGCTTTCCTTTGCGTTCTGTGCAGTAAGGGAAAGAAGGGATCGCATGGCTGAACAGACACTAATTGCATTTTTTGCATTGAGCTCTGCTGCATTCCATGAGCCCTGTGTTCCCGAAGCCTCTGGACCGCAGAGAGAAAGAGGAGGAGGGGAGACCTCAAGTATGAGGCTTGTTCTTGATTTATCAAGCATATTTTGTTTTATTTGTGTTTTCTGTGCTTCCTTGAGGCTCTCCAATACACGCCAGGCTTGTTTCACAGCAGAAGAGTTACTGCATCTGACACACCATTGTGTCCTCACACTGTCAGTGTTGATCTAAAAAGTCATATTCGGGTTAATATGTTGAGTAACTGAAAAGATTTAGCAGTGAGTTTGCCACTGGGAATTGTTACCACAGTTATTACATGTTGGTTTTATAAGGTCAGCTGAAAGACACATTGTACGTTATGCAAACTTGTAAATGTGACCCTGGACCACAAAATCAGACATGGGTATATTTGTAGAAATAGGCAACAATTCATTGTATGTTTTAAAATTATTGACTTTTCTTTTATGCTGAAAAATCATTAGAATATTAAGTAAAGATTATGTTCCATGAAGAGTTTTAATAAATACCTTAAATATATCATTTTTCATTAGCAATATGCGTTGCTTAACTTCTTTTGGACAACTTTAAAGGCCGTTTCCTCAGTTGTTGTTTTTTTTTGTACCCTCAAATGGCAGATATTAAAAAAGTTGTATCTCAGCCGAATATTGTCCTATCCGAACAAACCATACATTAATGGAAAGCTTATTTATTCAGTTTTTATGTGATGTAAAAAATTTTTTTTTGTGATCCAGGGTGACATATATTCTACATTTCGTGTGCAAAGGCATTTTTGATTATTTGATTATAGATATAGATCTTAAAAACACACTACTGTTCAAAAGTTTGGAAATATTTTTTTTAAAGACAATTATTACTTTAATTTAGCAAGGATGAAATGATATTCAAATTTATTTTCTAAAAAATCCTGCCAAAATATTTCACAAATGAATAATTTCTGACAGATCATGTGATAGAAATATAATATTTTAATTATATTTTAAATTGTACTCAAGTAGGAAGCGGTTATTCCAAACTGTACTAATATTTCACAATATTACTGTATTTTTATTACTGTATTTTTTGTTGACATTAAGAGACTTCTCTCAAAGATCTTACAAACCCAAACCTTTGAAAGCTATATTTATCTGTCAGACCACAGCCCCACCTCTGATTATTACAAATTTTGCTCTTAATGAAATCTAATTTACATAACGAACTGGGCCACATTCACCAAGGAAGCAAACCCAGTGTTTAAAGCATAGACTACATACTGCTTAAGCTGTCTGAACAGACAATGTTTGTGCGCCTGTCACTCTGAGACAGATGTCTTTTTTCAAACAATGGTGAGTAGTTCACTCCATTATTTTATATAGCTTCATAAAAGCCTATACTGTAAGTTGTTAAATAGGTTTATAGTGCCTTTTCATCGTGTTCCTGCTGAATTCAGCACACAATGTGTGACAAAAATGTCGCACATGCTCTATGTAGAGTGTGAATGCAGTCACTTGTTAACATGGCAAGCAAAATAATGCATACTGCCTTTTCATGCAATATGAGTTTAATGATTTAAAGCCATGAATAAGTTCCCTTTTTCTTTCACTGTAACACCGGAAATGTACTCTAAGCAGCCAAACCAAAGCATCCTGTGCTACCTCAGCTGGCCATTGCACGTGTGTGTGTGTGTGTGTGTGTGTGCACGCTCCATCCATTCGGCCTACTCTCCATACACCCAGTGCCAAACGGGCAGCCAAACAGTTGTCCTTAAGCTTTTCTCTTTTCTTTTCTCCCTCTACCTCTTTTAGAGTTTGTTTTAAAATACCCTCGACCGCATTTCTCTCTCTCTCTTTTTCTCTTTACGACTGTTTGCTTTCAGAGTTTAAATGGTTTGTGGGGACGGCCCATCTCACGTCGTTACTGGGCAACGGTCTTCAGGAAGGAATTCGGAGCCCTCAGTAAATGTGCTTAGGGCTTAGACTCATGCAGCTCTCCAAAAACATGCTGTTGAAACAAGAGAGCCGAGTGCATTAAAGGCCCATTCCTGCGCAAAAGGAAAACAGGCGCGTTCGTTGTTATTTCAGTTTCATGAACAGCGCAAGTCATCGAGGGAGTGCGATTTCGCTAGGTGGCGCTATCCCGAGCTCATTTTCACACCGCTATCAGGCGTCTTTTATCCGTTTTATGCTTTTCGGTGTCATTGCTGCTGGGCAAACTGCATAAATGAATCAGTTTCTGTGTCACTGCTATAACCAGCCCTGCGGACTTGTTCAAACAGAGGCCTCCCGTGTTTCGGGCCTGAATGGAGGCCTGTGTGGAGATTTGGTGGAACATGTTGTATGACTTTCTCTGCTGACCTCCTGAGAATGTGCTGACATTAAATCACAGATGGTGGGGTTTGTATGTTTAGTAAGGCCTGTTTATCTTCTGAGGGTTATAATATAATAATTATCCATATTTTAGAGAGAGAGAGAGAGGGGGCTGTGTGCTGGTCAGAAGCTGTTGCCCTATGATTTGTTTCGGAGCGAAGCCATCCATAGCCAGACCCATCTGATCTCAATTTTCTCCCTTAGACAAAAACAACAACAGCGAAGGAAAAAGCAACAACAACAAGCACATGCTTGTGTCCGCACATCGGAAGGAAATCAATAAAAGAGGGAGACAGAGTAGAAAGATTAAAGGAAAAGCAGAAGACGGAGGGGGACGAAGGAATTTTCTGCAATTATAGTTTGGCAAAACACAACAGCGGTTGATGTAAGAATCAACTCATTTAACGTTTATCCTGTCTGACTCTATTTCAGTGCAGTACTGTTTAATAAGGAAGACATGAAAAAGTCTTGGAAATGAATGGCTTGATAAGATAATTAAACTTTATATATTTAACCTTATAATGCTCAAAATCAGTTCTCAGTGTGAAGCGTCATACATGCCACATATGCCACATACCACACATAATGCATATGAAGCAATTTATGAAATTTCATTTTTCCCCATTTTTTTAACCCAAAATTAAATTATCAACATCAAGATTTTAGGTTAAAAATAATAATGAAAATGTAGGTTGTTTACCTGGTCTTAACTGTTTCTTTTACATCTAATCAACTGTTCACTTTTTTAATTGGTCCTGCAGAACGACAAATTCATTTTTAACAGTAAAATTGCAACTTGTCGTATTTTTTTTTTTATACTATTGA
The DNA here is from genome assembly GCA_032361145.1 of Enteromius fasciolatus. Classification (NCBI taxonomy): domain Eukaryota; kingdom Metazoa; phylum Chordata; class Actinopteri; order Cypriniformes; family Cyprinidae; genus Enteromius; species Enteromius fasciolatus. Next base: position 13,700,541 of record JAUMHR010000064.1, read on the forward strand.
ATCAAATAAGCTCACATCATGCATAAAAATTATATTCACAAAATGCTATTTTAAATAGTTTTCTGTACTTAAAAATAATAGTTCTGCAATTAGAATATTTAGTTGTTGTTTTTTAAATCTACCATAATCAGTATATCTCAGATATTACTCAAAGTCTATCCAGTGAATCTAACTAGCTTCCATCTATCGTGTTGGTCATTTTCTCAGTATGCTGAAAAATATTTAACTTTTAGCACTAACAAATGAATTTTTCCATGACTTTGTTTGACAGTTTTCATCCACAGCGTGACTGTGATCTGAACACAAATCCATAAACTTAATCTCATACTGATATACGATACATGTTCTAGAGCAAGGATTCCAAAACCTTTTTCAACCAAACCTCCTTCACCAAAAATATTTACTTGAACTGTCCCTTGAGTTTTCAAGTTAATCATTCAAATATTTAACACATTTCACACCACATGTTAGGAAAACCCTGTCTTAGAGTAGCATCCAATAGCAGTTATAGCATATCTGTTCATAATAAGTGTAATGTTTTTCATATTTTTCCACCACCTTTTCTCTGTAGCTTTTGCGGATGGTGACGTTGCCTGAAAAGCGATGGAGGGCTCGACCAGGAGGGGGCGCTGCGAGAAGAGACCCAACCAGACAGGGCCAGGCAGACGAGGATGAGGAGGGTCTAGAAAGCGGAGACTGTGATGACGAAGACGAGTGCACTGGTGTTTCTGGACTCGGGCCACCTCCGAGACGCAAACGCCTGCGTATCTTTGCAGGTTAGTGATATAGCACCCATTCGAACTAATTTTTAGTGTTGGTGAGTTTTAAATCTGAAAGTGCATCGTGTATAAAGTTATTGCCACTAAGTGCCGCTTTCGGAGTGGTTAAAATAACGGTTTCTACGGTGGCCGAGAGAGCTCAACGCGCTGCAACTTAAGAAAATAAAAGCAAATAGAGAGAACACCAGGACATTAAGAATTTTCATCAACTTGACAACAGAAGTGCTGCGAATGTGAGGATTTGTTGTCAACTTGATAATAAATTACTGTTGAAACACTGATTTCACATCGTCTGTTTTAATGATGTCCTTATTACCTTTCTGGGCCTTAAACATGTCAGTTGTGTTGCTGTCTATGGAGGGTCAGAAAGCTCTTGTAATTCACCAGATTTCAACAGGTTTGAAACAACATGAGGGTTAGTAATTAAAGGCCGAATTTTCATTTTTGGGCGATCTAACTCCTTAAAGTTGCCCCACCTTCACAGGTTACAGGTAGCCGTGTATTATCAGTGACCTCACGACCCTGTCATTGTCCGAGGGAACAAACATGGTACATGGGAGATGTTCCCTTTGATGCAAAACAAAGCACAAAAGAACCAACAAACCATGTTAGTGCAAAGAAACTAAACAGAGGCAAAGAATAACAGTAGACGGGCAGGAGCATGGAGTTTGATACTGACTGACAAAGCCGGCCCAGCTGAGCAAACACAACAGAGGGAGTTGTCGTCCTAGTCGTGTTGTTGTGGCAGAGATTTGGGCTCTCAGGGTAGCGCCGCAAGGGGCCCAGGGTTACACTGAGAATCTGGCTTATAAAGTACATGTGGAAGGACAGGATAACGCACATATCAGCACTCAAATTCACACCGAGGAAGTGAAGCGGTGATAAAACATGCAGCATCGAGCACTGAGGTCTGAAAGCTCTCTGAACTTCGGAGATGGTGGTGTTTGTGTGTGCGTCCTCCCTCTCTCTTGCTGAAGATTTACTGCTTTAATTATTAAGAATGAAGAGAATGTGTTTTGGGCGCTGGGATGAACAGTTGGCGATATATCTTTCCTGTCTTGGAATTTTATATCCCACTCCTCTTCTTCGGCCCTCTCTCATTCCCTGTTTGTTTGTGTTTGTTTGTGTGTGTGTAGGTGTGTGTGTAGGTGTGTGTGGGTGTGTGAGTGTGTTAGGTTGGTGGGTCGCGACCGAAGAATGAATCACAGGATTGTTCTGATAGTGTTGTGGACAGCAAGGCAAAACTAAATACTGCTAATAAAAACGACCACACAATAAATCATTCAGGTTAAGACACTTATAAGACAGGAGAAATCACTTCTGATGTCTTTTATTGTTGATGTCAAAGGCTAAGCAAACTTTGAGGTTTTGGCCTTATCTGCTAATATGGCTAATGCTAATAGCTCTGTGTTGATTCTGTGTGCTAAATAGCTACATTTTAGCTACATTAACCAAGCTCCGTTGTAAATGTTCAATAGTGTAGAAATGTAATGAAGCACAGCCAAGTCACTTCTCATATCTATATCTCTTATATCTGATTTAGCAAACAGCTTTCTGTCGGTTAGCTTGGCAGTGTTGAGTGACCAACCTAAACCTGTTGCGAAATCTGGGTGTTAGGTTTTTATATATACATTACTGAACTGCACTGAAATTTACATTACCAGTGACCATTAGTTAACTCCATTAGCTAACATGAACTAAGAATGAACAATACTTCTACAGCATTTAATAATCTTAATGTTCCTTTCAGCATTACAGATGCATTATTAAATCAAAAGTTATGTTTTTAACATTAGTTAATGCACTCTGAACTAACCTGAACTGACAATGAATGACTGCATTTTTATTAATTAACATAAACAAAAATTAATAAGAGTGTAATAAATGTAGTGTTCATTTATGTTAGTTAATAACATTAAACACATTAACTAATAGCTCTAATTGTATTTGTCTGAAAGAAGAAAGTCACCTAGGATTACTTGAGGGTCAGTAAAACATGTGGTAATAAAAAAATTGTTTTTGGTGAACTTTCAAAAAACAGTAGTGTTCAATTCTGCTGTGTTCATTTACAAAATGATCCTATTTGGATGATATTATGTGAACATATTTGCATTTTGTCATACCTCTGCAGTTTACAGGCATACCTATATGTTGTTCAATATTTGACCAATATTCTTGCTCAAGTATTGTTCAAACACATCTGTTTGTTTGAGTGCAGACCTTTAGGCCTCTGATGAAACAGGTACACAGATAACAGCAGATAGCTGCAGACGACCCAGTAAAACACGCTTCAGCCCTGCTGTCCTTTCATCCCATTTTGGTCATTCAGAGAGGGGTGAGGAAGCAAGAATGCCGAAGGTCATCCATAGGCAGGTTTACTAATGGAAGTCCTGTCTGTGCCTGGTGCGCTGAGATGGACGACGTAGATCTGGTTTCTCAAAAGAGACTCAACATAGGCACCGCGCAGGGGCTTGGGGAGCGTGACAGACTGAACAACAACTAGGTGAAGACAGGCCGCACCTCGGGCCCGGACCCCTCCGTAAATCAAAGCTGTCAACTGGACAGTAATTTCATGGATGTTCTAAATGATCTGGATTGATTGATAAATCGTCATTGACTCTGGGTAGAGATTCCAGGCCTCCTCGCCCCCCAGGATTGCCCCCAACCCCCATACCAACCCACGCATTCTAGGCCAGCAGAGCTATTCCAGGACACAGGCTGTGTGTGTCCTGCACAGATACACACACCCGACGCTGAGGTCGTGTCATCTGCTTCACCACACTCACTTTAATGTCAGCCGTCCGCTTAGGGCAAGATTATATGGGCATTGGTGCAGTCCAGCGCTAATTATCACATGTTTAATGCTGCTTCATGAGAAAGAGTTCATGTGAGAGTTCATTAAAACTGAAATATTGATGTCAGCATTGCTTATTCTGTTTGTATAATAAGTGTATACATCACAATAAGTGTATAACAAAATCAGAATCCATCCTATCCTCTGCCGTCAGTGCTTGATAGTTTGGAGAGTCATGTGATCTCAAAGTGGTTTCATGTTAATGTGCATGATTTTAAACATATGTTTTTATAAGGTCCTGTTTATTTCTTTGTGTGCGATTTGACTGATTTTCGCCTTTGTACAACAGACCTGTTCCAAGAGTGAAATATATTTTATACAGCAGTTCTATAAACAAGACATTAATAATGAATAACTGGCTAGTTATTACGTTTATTTTTTCACTGCCAACATAAATAGTTGCAAAAAAATATAAATGCGTCAAGTGTTTTCAAAGAACGACGCAGAGACTGCAATGCCACGAACACAAACAGTTAGAGGGATACAAAGGGAAACGCCTCAATACTTCACAATATGGTTTGGTTTGTTAACATTAGTTCATGCAATTGATATTATAGACTATACAATAAACAGACTTTTTTATATTACATTTTATTAATCTTGGTTGATGTTCATTCCTACAAACATACTAGAATATATTAAACCCTTTTTAAAGCTGAGATAACCCAGCTTTAAAACTTACACATATTAAAACAGTTTTTTATTTTTGCAAATAAACTCTTCATATATTTTTACATTGGTGTATTGTAAATGAATTTATAATATAATAAACAACATATCAATAGTATATTTAAATTAACATTAAGTTAGGTTAATAAAGTAATTATCTTTCAAATTGTAATAAAATTAAAGATGTAATAAAAACAATAAGATTCTAATTATATATTATTATTATAATATATATGTATGTACAGCATGCACACACACTAGATATATAGATAGAGTCATATTATAGATAGACAGATAGATAGATATAGATAGTCAGATTATAGATAGATAGATAGATAGATGGATAGATATAGATAGTCAGATTATAGATAGATAGATAGATCGAGTCAGATTATAGATAGAAAGTGTCAGATTTAGATATATTAGGGGTGGAACGATATGCGTAATTGTATTGAACCGTTCGGTACAAGGCTTTCGGTTCGGTACGCATACGAACCGAATGATTCAGAGAAAAAAAGGGAGCGTAAACTGTGTAAAATATAATGTTTTCAATGCTACGCTCAACACGGCAGCACAAACGACGGGGCAGGGAACCCGCTGTCTGCTCCTCCCACCCCCAAACAGACAAGAACCAGAAACACCCTTTGCCATTTCAACCCAGCATCCAGCTGTTTAACCAGAGCTGCATCTTTCTGCTCTAACACACTAAAATAATGTTTGTATTAGTGTTAACGATACTTTAGCATTAAATATAACATAAGGGTAATATAGATAGTCAGATTATAGATAGATAAAGTCAGATTATAGATAGAGCAATATAGATAGAGTCAGATTATAGATAGATAGATACATACATATAGATAGTCAGATTATAGAAAGATTGA
>JAUMHR010000064.1:13705826-13716551 GCA_032361145.1 Enteromius fasciolatus
GTCAGATTATAGATAGACACATATAGATAGAGTCAGATTATAGATAGATATAGATAGTCAGATTATAGATAGATAGATAGATAGATAGTCAGATTATAGATAGATAGATATAGATAGTCAGATTATAGATAGATAGATAGATAGATAGATATAGATAGTCAGATTATAGATAGATAGATACATACATATAGATAGTCAGATTATAGAAAGATTGAGTCAGATTATAGATAGACACATATAGATAGAGTCAGATTATAGATAGATATAGATAGTCAGATTATAGATAGATAGAGAGATATAGATAGTCAGTGGAATGAATTCATATTTTTTATAAAATTGTATTTAATGAGTGGATTTGAAAAGTGTTGTGTGCTCGAGAGAGATACCAGATATAAACCTGTCGTAGTCTCATCAGTTTTAGTTAAGACTGCACGCCAAACTGTAAACCTTGTGCCCAGCTGTCGTCACTGCATTTCATTCTTTATGAGCTTCCGCCCCTTTCTATCACTCTTTCTCATCTTTTTCTCCATCCAGACCCCGAACAGTCACCACATTTTCTATCTCTAAACAAAGCAAGTGCTTAGCTGCTTTCCTGACATTTCCCACCCACTCTGCGCTCCTTGGTTTCTTTCTCATTTTATCAAGGAGGAGCCCAGGAGGAGTTGATGAATGTAGCTATCACCGAAAGGCCAAACCTCTGGAGTCGGGGGATTTTGGAGAGGGCCGGTCGAAGTGTGCAGCCTTGACCACTGCGCCGCACAGCATGGGCCCTGTCAAAAGAGCTCTTGTTATTTTCCAGTGCTCAGCAGACGTTTGGTCACTGTTAGCGCTGAGGAGCATTTTTTTCTTTGAAGCTCTTTGGCCCTTTATCAGCAGGCGTGGGTTAGCAAAATACAATGTGGAAATATGCCTGTAATGTGAAACACGCAGCTCGCTGTGAGAGCCTGGGCAGGGCTTGAGTCTCAGGTCTGCTACAGATTTACTGAAGATACGGAGAGCCTAAGAGAGATGGAGAGGAGAGGGAATTTTGTGATGGATGGTGTGAATTTGTGAGGCGAAGCGACAGGCGCAAACATTTGAACGCAAGCGCACATTTCTCGCAGCATAAATAGTTTCATCCTTTCTCTGATGTTGAGGCTGGAATGCTAACAGGCTCCATGTGTCACCTCTGACCTCTAGCACCTAATAGGTGAGGAGCAAAGCACACGTTTTCTATTACAGCAGCCGACTGTGAACAAGCTGCATATGAAGCCAGCCTGCCTAGTGTTAGTAGCATGCGCTGTCAATCTGTGTGTGTGAGTTTGTGTTTATGTGAATGTGTGTGAGTGGGTGGGTTTAATTAGCTCTGCTTTGAGGAGCAATCTATCCCTAGAAGCTAGTTAGGGAAACATCTCCCGAAACATACTTTAAAAATGATTCAGAAACAACTTTACTGTGAGTTTTAGTTAGTTAAGATGAGGTATAAACTAATAATGACTGTTTTTTAAAGCATTTATTCATAGTAATATTATTATATAAATATAAGGTAACACTTTTTATTAAGGTGTCCTTGTTACACATTACACGTGTTACTTACTATTATGAAAACAATATATTATGCATAATTACATGCAAATAACCAAAATCCTAGTTGATTAATATTACTCAGTACTTAGATGCATAATTACACTGTAAAGAAAAACAATAAATAAATATATGAATGTGTTTTTAATGTATTAATGTTAATTAATATAACTTTATGCAATAATGTATATATCAATGTTACACAACTTTTAAATCTTATTTTGATAACAATAAGGTTTCATTAGTTAGTTAGTTCATCAGTTATCTACATTAGTTAACTTGTAATAAAGATGGAAAAATACATATTAATCTTAGTTAATGTACATTTCCTGATATTTACTAATTTACATAATTATAATCAGCATTTGTATCTGTTTATATTATTTAGCTGAACTATAATCTAACAATAAACAGCTATAAGTATATTTATTAACTAAATAAAAAATATTCAAAACTGTAATAAATGTTTGGACTATTTTTATTTAATGTAATTTAATGTATTAACTAATAATAACTAACAATACATATAATAATACGTTATTGTACTTAAGTTATGAAATAAAAAATTGAAATGTGTTGATTTGTTTGTTTATGTTATCGATAGATTTATAGTTTGAGTTAACCTCTAATATGTATGTTTAGGTTTATATAAGAAGAACAGGAGTCTACAGTGAGTCCTGGTTAATGGAAACAGTGTGTACGTGTGTGCGTGTGTCGCGGTTCTGTGGGAGTTTGTATGCAGGCATGTCATGCTTGTGAGTGGAAGGACATATTCAGTGGTGTTTGGACTGCAGATGTTTGGCTGCAGTGGCCCAGGTGCTTGGAGCTACAGACAACACAGACGTCTGCTCAGTGTAATGTGGAAATCAACTTGAAACACACCTGGATATAAACAGGGCCAAAATGTTCAGGAAATGAGCAAGAATAAAGTCATTTCTCAGTTATCTTTAGCTTCCCCTTATATATGGTGAATGTCAACCCAGCGAGACCAAAACCAATAAAAGCGAGAATGCATCTCTGCGCTCACGAACGCTGCATTTCTTCCATCAAAAATACAGTAGTGAAATAATTACTGTATTTAACATTTACAAATTAAACTTATTCTTGTGATGCAAAGCAGAATTACTACAGTCTTCAGTGTCACATGATCCTTTTAATATGCTGCTCAAGAAACATTAATCATTGCTTAGTATTTCTTTTTTTCCAGTAGATAGAAAGCTAAAAAAAATGGCATTTATCAGTGTTCTTGCTATTTTGGTCAATTTAATGTATCTTAAATTGCAAACATTTAATAGCAGAGAAACATTGTAATTCTATATGGATAATATATGTTTTAATGCAGTTTTAGAATCACCTGATGTACCGATGGCCAATTTCTGTTTCTGTTTCTTTGCCATCTTTTGTAATATGTTAATTTTTCAAGTACAGCTTTAGAAATGATTATATCTTAGGTTCCTTGAGCATGCAACTCTTAAAGGGGTAGCTCAACCCATATCGCTTATTTAGTCAGTAGAAAACAATAGGAATAATTATGCAGAATGTGCCAACAGAATGAATGGGCACTGAAGCATTCGAGCTTCAAAATCAATTTAAGGATTTTACGTTTTTTACCTAACAGAAAATGCTCAAATCTCTGCACTTATAACCTGTAGAGCTAAATTAAGGCTGTTTCCAACATGAGAAAAGTGAGATCAGTAAACAGAAAAGAGAGCAGATGGTGTTTTTTTCCTCTTTGAGAAAGAAGCAATGGCACCATCGCATCTGCAAATAATCCTGATCACAGAGAGAGGAAGTTTACCATGAGAAACAGCCCAGTGGATCTGGCTCCTTCTACAAAAGGTCCTTATTTCTTCCTCTGTATATAAACAACAATCCCTCCACACAAGCACACACACACACACACACACACTCAACCGTGTGCACTTAACAGATAACCACATACACAGAGAAATAATGATACCTAACCAGCATTTGTGTAAACAGTGCCTGACTCGATATGCACAAGAGCTGGATGGATTACATCTACAGTCATTCTTATTGTGGAAGGCTTAACATGGTGGCTGGGAGTTTATGGCGTCTCACCAAACGTTGTTGTATGCGGTAGGCTGGCTTCAAAGACTTGCAAAGGTAATGTTGTCACATTAAAGCAAGAGAAGTTGTGTTACCAAAAAAAACTATTATAATCAAATTTCACACCTTTTTTTCTCATTCCAATACATTTTTGTGCTTGAGAGCTTCCAAAAGAAAGTGTTTGTTTGTGTAAGAGTTTTATTTACATTAGCGGGAGCTTTTGACGTCCAGAATTGATTCCAGACATCTTCCTGCGTCATGTCTGTCAACCACCACCTCAAGGTCTGGAAACACAAACTGTCTCACCTACTGTGGGTCATCCGTAAACCGAGAGGAAAGAGAAAGAGCCGTGAGGTCGCTTTTGAGGTTAACTGGGATTTACTTATAGTGAAAGTTATTTCTGTTTGGTGCATTTATGGAAAATATCCTCATAGTAACCATACTTTTTTTTGTTTTTGATCCAAAAACATGATCCAAAACATGAAATAAATTGAGCTATGAGCTGGAAAATGAACAGTTACCTAAAACAGGGATACAAAAGAGAATAACTTGTCAATACATGACAAGGCAACAAGGACTTAAATCTCCAGGGAACATATGACAAATGACAGAATAAAAAAAGACAATGACTGTGAACCAGTGAGAAGACAGAACTGATGACAAGATAGCAAGACAATGAACCAGTGAGAACATGACCCAGGAAACAAACAAACAGATCATATGACATAAAAACCATAAACGAGACTATGACGATAAGTTGCAAAATAAAAAAGCTCATGACTCACAATGCTTCTTTTTCAGAGTTACAATTATTTGCTTAACAAAGTTTGGTTCATGGTTTAGAAATGTATTTTTTCAATCCCTCTGCCATCCCCTGTTTGTGAGGTTTCAAGTTCTACTGGTCCATCTTTTAATATCAGCAGTACATAGCTGAATTTCTCAACGTTGTATACCATCAGCTCATCTTATTAAAATGGCCTTCACCATCATACAGGAAATCATATTCCCACTGTGGTAAGATCTGTCTCTGTGTGTCCATTTCTTTCTGTGTCTAATCTGAACTCTGGAGCTAAAAATATGTTGAGAAGATCTAATTATGTGAGAGGAGCACTACAGCTGACACCAGTGGCCTCGCTCACACTGGGTTGTGCTAATTAATATGTGTTGACTTGAATTTGCCCCACAATGGCACCCATTGAAGAGTTGATGGGGAATGCTGACATGGGGTTGGGACGGTTCACAAAGAGAAAAAAAGCAGTTATCTTCAAACATACATTCTTATACTGTGTTAGTCTGTTCTTGCTAAAGACCTACTTTACCTCCAAGAAATCCACTTTTTTTCTGACCTTTTGACTTCCTCAGCCATATATTGGTGAAATACTTCTCAATACAAACTAAGATTTCATGCTTATATCTTTTACCAAAGCTACATCTATTTGATTAAAAATACAGTAAAACACTAATAATGTGAAATATTACATTATTACAAATGACTAATGTTGTGCATTCCTGTTGTAAACCATTGTGCTGCTTACATTTTTAAGGATTCTTAAAAATGTAAAAGAGTCTGTAAACATTTGTAATATAAAAGAGTTAATAGTGAGAATTGGTCGCTATACTAAAGTGTAACATTTATTTGTAATAAAAACAACAACTATTGAAATTTTATAACTAAAATAACTGTTTCTGTTGATTTAATGCATCTTGATTTTAATGCTTTTTTTAAAAAAAGTTTGCCATAAGTGGATTTGGTCATAATGGTCACCAAACCAATTTCCCTGTGGGCAAAACGAAGCTTTGTTCCACTGCCCGCCATTTTTTAATGCAGATTGCATCAAGAAATAATGTAGTAAAACGCAGATATTAACATGAAAAATTCACTAACCACCTTATTGATGATTATGTATATTTTGTACAGGCAAGAAGATGAACTCAATATAAACACAATGTTTATATTGAGTTTCACGTTAAATGCTTTCCCATAGAAAGGAAAACACTGAACCATTAAGCGGCCTCATCTGCTTGCCTATATAAACTATGCTCCATTATATGGTCAATACTTTAAATATTCCCATTTTAAATATATTAAGGCACTTTAATTGTTTAAAAAAAATTTTTATTTTTTTTTTTTTTTTTACTGTTTAATGATTGAAATATTGCCACTGGGGCTTAATATGGATTGCAAATTGCCAAAACTTGAATTCACATAACTTTGTTTTATTGTTTTGAGAGGTGATCTAAATATTTGCGGCTGTGGATGTTTTGCCCTCCAGATCTTAACATGACTGAAAACTAAAAATTGCTATTGGTGCTGACAACAAATAAACTGTTGAGAAAATCTAAATATACCAATTGCTGTAGGTCATCTTACATGTCAAACCCTTAGTTCATAATGGTATCCCAAGCATATCTTAAGCAAAAGAACCATTGGTGCTACTGTAAACAACATAAAAGCATTGCTGTTGCTCTGTGTGCGGTGTACTCTAGTTGTGTCTGGATGTGCTTTAGTTTTCGTGGCTCTGTGACTGTGTCTTGGCCCACTCGTGGCTGGCTAGTTTTTCTTGGCTAGCTGCTGGAGTGGGCCTGTGGTCAGGGTGATGGGTGTGGAGACATACGCTCAGATTCCTCCCTCTGTCCTCAGCAGAAGCAGCAGCAGCCCGAGACTCTGTGCTGTATGTGGTGTAGAATGTGTTTACTGAGGGTCTTGTCTTGTATATACAGAGGTGTGGAAGCTACTGAAATGCTATATTTTATATATGACATACACGACTGATTTATATTTGATATAATTTTTTTTGCATATCAATATCCCCTTCAAAAAGAGACCTTAGGAATGCTAATATTGTGAAATATCATTACAATTTAAGATGTCTTTTTTTAATTTTAATGTATTTTCAAATGTAATTTATTTCTGTGATGCAAGCTGAATTATCATCATAACGACTCCAGTCTCTAGTGTCACAAAATTCTTCAGAAATCATTTCAACAAACTAATTTGTTGTTTAGGAAATGTTTCTTATTATTGTCAGTATTGTGCTGGTGTTAGTTGAGTTACTTAATTTCTTTTTCCCAAAAAAATGAATCAACAGTTCAGAAGACTAGGAGACAGTTCAGTTTTTTAACTACCAACATTCTGAACAGTAGTATATGTGACCCTGGACCACAAAACCAATCATAAGTGTACATTTTTTAAAACTGAGATTTATACAACATCTGAAAGCTGAATAAATAAGCAATAGACTCTTAAAAATAAAGGTAGAAAAGCTCTCACTGCGGCGGGACCTTTTCACTGATGTTTGTACCTAAAGGGTCTATTTTAGTATTTTAAAACAACATATTAGTACTTGTGTACATATTTGAACCTAATAGGTACAAAAGTGTATCTTTTGAAAAGGTACCGCCCCAGTGACTGCTTTTGTACCTTTATTTCTGAGAATGTAGGACATATTTGGCCAAGATACAACCATTTGAATTTCTGGAATCGTGGGGGCACCAAAAATATAATTTAAAGTTGTCCAAATAAGGTTCTTAGCAATGCATATTACTAATCAGAAATGACCTTTTAATATATTGACGGTAGGAAATTGACAAAATATCTTTATGGAACATAATCTTTACTTCTCCTGATGAATTTTTCTGATAATTTTAACCTATACAGTGTATTTACAGCAACATAAGCTGTCTCTTTCTTATAGGAAAACACTTTTGCACAGATTTTTTTCATATAACATTTTCTTTAGAAAGAGATGTCCTCCTAATAATACCTGGAAAATAGCAAATGAATGAATGAATGTCGCACTTATGTCACATTTATGGACAATAAATGGGGGAAAAACATTAAGAAAATTGAGTACATTGAGAAAGTACACTGAGAAAATGACCTTCAGTGTCCTACACTTCGGAGTGGGCTCTTTTGACTTGGGCCAGTAGGCCACCACCTAGCAACTAACCAAGCTACCCTAGCAACCAATCAAAACACTTTGAAAGCAGCTAACAAACAACTACTCAGCAACAACATAGTAACATCCTACCAACCAGCCACAACATATTAGCATCATTGCACTGGTGGACAGTCACATTTTCTTCGTTAAATGTGATATAAGTAGATTACTAAGAGCTCATTTGGCAGCAAAGTGCACACATATAAGCTCAGTCCTTATACAATTATGGTTCTGTTGAAATACTCACAAAAGAAAACATGCCTCTCATCAGTCTGGCCTACATACTTAACAATGTATACAGCCTCCATGCAGGACATTCATCAAAATCTAATAGCTCTTTAGAGGGATTCAAAAAGATTTGAAATGCAGTTCATCAGACAGCACAGGATCTCTGCCAACTTCCAGACAGACCCCCACCTGGACATACAGTTGCCGTGTTTATTCTGGAGCTCCTTTCTGCCTTACAGGTGTTCTTCAGGACTAGATAAGTATGGTATGTCAGTCCAAACACAGGTGCTCCTTATGAAAGTGGCCAATACTGCTTTACATTACTGCTACATTTGTGGAGCCGGGGTTATGAAAACGCACAGAACGGCAAAATGTAATCGAGCATTCCTTCAGCATAAATGTCCTTCAGATATCAGACGTCATCAGATTATTAATCTATCCAGATATCTTTTTATTTTCATAGCAGTTTAAGTATCATATATAAAATAAAACTTTATTATAAATCACAGAGTATCATTAGGCTGTGCTACTGACTTGGCTTTTATGGGCGATTATGGTGATTTAGATAGTGCTGTCTGGAACCAATAAAGCCTGTTTTGTGCTGCGCAGGTGTCAAATGGGACATTTTCATTTCCAAATGTTTCATATCAATATCCTTTCCCGACAGACATTAAGATACAAACCAAACAGAGTCTTATTGCCCAGCCCAGAGTATCGCTCTAGGGTTACACAGGCATAAAAGTGATTTTAAAGCAAAAACATGCACAAATGTTCAAACATTTGGGGTCAGTAAGATTTATTTAGAAGACAATTGTGCTTTTATAAGACCAGGACAAAAGTGACTTTACAAAAGCATCATAATAAGTGTTCTCAACACACTACATGTAGTTTAGAAGTTGTTTGGAAGAACAAAGATTGCCTTCTTGAGTTTAGATGAGCAAAGCATATACTCTTAAACACCCTCATCACCTCTTTTGAGCTTATAAATCTTATTTAACCAGGTCTTGTAACAAACTAGTCTTCTAAGGCAGTCAGCTAGTGTCTTATTCTTACTATGGAGTGCTGCAATAAACTTCTAAAATGTGTTTCTGTGTTCCCGTTTGCCGTGTCTGTGATGTACTGCGCTCCGGGCATTGAGCCGGTCCAAGCCCACCATTACCAATCAATGGCTGACTGTTGACCTCTGACCCGTGTCGTAACTGGAGCTCGTAACTCTGTGATAAAGCCAGTCAGAGCTCCACTTGCATGGCAGAGACCCCTGGAGACTGATACTGCTGAAAACTGATAGGCTTTGCAAACCTTTGTGCCATTGGCCAGGCGATCTCGTGCTCATTCGTTGTTGGTTGGATTGTCTGTTTTCTATATTTAGCATGCCAGCCCCCACACATCCATCCCACTAATTGCCATTGTGTGGATATCAGATCCAAAACAAGTCACCATCAGCCATTCTGTGGATACTGTCACTCACATTATTCACACGTGTTCAAGGCTCATTATAACTGGATATTTTTAGCCACATTGTGCAGTTGGGTTGTACATGGTTTGCACTCGGTGTCATTTCCATACCATCCAATCCTCTTATTTTTATGCACATTTCGGGTTTTACTTGTATTTGCACAGAAAACAATAATCTCACACACACACGGCCCTCACTTTCCTGCCTATGCTCACTAACACATCCTGTATGATTTAGGGTGTAGTGCGTATAAAAGCTGTATTGAATTACACCTCGGCTTTAATTGGACTAGTGGTACAGTGTGCCGCTGTCACAATGAAAAATCGGCCTTTCAGGGCCAGTGGAATGTCTAACCGCTGGCTTGTCAGTGGACGGAGGGAAAGAAGAAGTTAATTGTTCTCTGGCGCGAGTTCAAGCTCTGTCGTAATTGCACAGAAATCTCGAGGAGGTTTCAGCGCCGAGGCTTTATTTATTTGCCTCCTTCCTCTGTTTTAAAGTCGACTATGCTGAAATGGGCCCCCGGGCATCCAGGGGACCCCCTGAGAGAAGGCCTCCATCTCTTTTCCTGCTCACTGGCTGGCATGCTGAGTTCAGGGCCTAGAATTAATTAAGTCGCATGCCTTCCTGTTGATCCCACCACTACGCAGCCGCTGGCCCAAATGGTGGACTTCCTCCCTGTTGGGTTAAAATTCCCCTCAAACGAAAGAGGCCATGTGAAGACGCTGGTGTGGAGGGTATTAAATGTGGCATTTGAATTTAGTAGATAAGATTAAATACATCTTTCCTGTCAATTTAATTCAAGATGCAGCAAATAGTAAGATACGGAGGAGACCAAGTGCCTATAGTTAAAAATTTCCCACTATGTGGAATAAAGACCTTAAAGTGCTCACAGCCTTTCACCACTGTTGAGGTAATAACTATATGATAAACACAAATTGCATTTGTTACGCTCGGTTATTGTGTGTACATCTGTATGCATAAATAGTGGGGTGAAAATGCTGGTCTCAACCTGGAGTGTGAATAATTAAATGAGCTCAAAAGAATTCAGATAATTGACAATTAAGATTTTATTACAGAAATAATTATTAAAATAGATAAATATATTAAATAAGTACAAGGGCGATCTAGAATAAGATGTTGAAAATAATGTACCATATTTTATGATATGATTTTTTTTTAAAAGTGAGCTTTATATATATATATATATATATATAATCATTAATCATGATTAATCACATTCAAAATAAAAGTCTTTATTTACATAATATATGTGTTTATGCTGTTTATTTATTATGTTTATATTAAAACACACGTACACTATATATTTTGAAAGTATTCACATGTAAATGCATGTATATATTTATTTTCTTATATTTGATATTATATCAACATATATTTAATATATAAACATAACATATTTTCATTAAATATATACATGCATGTGTTTGTATTTATATATACTTAATA
>JAUMHR010000064.1:13738511-13748670 GCA_032361145.1 Enteromius fasciolatus
TTATCACACCGCGACACAGGATCGTGGATCTGAGTGTCGCGATTTCGGTTTCATATCGCGAATCGTTACAGCCCTAGCTTTAATATAAAATCTAACCTAAAAACCTGGACAAGTTTTGCATCAACTACCCATCAACTGCTGTTGAAAATTAGTTACGTTCTTGACTACACAATTACCTCTGGTTAACCGTTAATTTACCATTAACATTTTGAGGTTGAGGGAAAAGGCTTCCTAGTCTAAATTTGTCTTCCTGTCATGCATCTGAATTGAACATTTTGGCCAAACAGTAATCTGGCAGTGGTTTTGTTTTGTCTAATGACTCAGTGTGTTGCTTCCTTTATTTCAGCCTTACCGGACACAAGGGCCATAGTTTGCAGAATGAGCCCGTGTGTCCCCCGCTTGGCTGAACTGTACCGTATTGAAACAATGTTTCCTGCCCTGCACGAGTGTCAGTTGGCGTGGGATATCCTGCTTGTTAACTCAGTTCCTCATTAATATGACACTTGCCCCATGGGGCTGCAGAGAGATGTGTCGCTCAGAGGATATCACTCGTAAGTCCAGATTAAATAGCAGCGCTCATTCCAAATGAGGTCTGATACATAACCTCTGAGGATGGATCAACCAGATGGAGCAAGTAAACAACATACTATGGAAAGGTTTGGATCAGCAGTATAACCTGTGAATGTGGCCTCAGAGGATCGGGGAATAGTTGGAGCAGGATGTATCAGGAATGGAACTGAGGCTGGATTAGAAAAACATCACTCTAATTGTAGGTCAACAGACCTGTGAAGTGAGTTTTTTTGCAAATGTTTTCATAATGTTAGACCCGAGGAATGTGTCCTTGAGCAGAGTCTCTAAATCGCTCACCTCTGCAGTCAGGCCTGTTAGTACCGTTAGCGGCATCAGCCAAACACGCACGAGTGCATAAGGTTTGGTAACAGAGTTGGTGCAAGATTTAGGGACACGCATTTTTCTAAGAGAAAAATAATTTTAAATAGTTACTAAATCCTACAACATTAAATTATTTATGGCTTTTATAAATAAAATTAATAAAATGTTGCCAAACATATAAGTATTTTATTTTAACATACAACAATAGTCATAATACGCCGGCTTTAATTGCAGGTACAATAGCAAAAACTGCCGGTGTCAAAGGAAAAAAATAGTAATTAAAAACTGAACATCGCTTATGGTATCTTTATATTAAAAAAAAAAAAGAACTTGGCAAATGTTACTAAAATGTAAAAAAAAAATGCAAAAGTGTAGAATGTTGTTTAAGAAGGGGAAAAAAGGTAGTCATTTAGACTGAAATTGAGCCAATAAAAGTCTCATTAAATCTAGCGAATGTTACAGGACAGTATGGCCTACATGTAAGCGTTAAGTGCCTCTTTGCCGAGGCCTGTTTTTCTCAGTGCTTCACTCCAAGTGCCATAAAACGACCCCCTTGACATCATCCACCATTTTGTTTAGTGATCGTACACACCGGCCAGCGCTGCTGTCATTTCCATTTAGCCGCCCTACATTTATTGCGAGTCTCTGAAAGGCATCATTGTGCTGGCAATAGTGTTGTAAACTTGTCATGGCCGTGTTTGAGAGATGCTGGATTGGATTTGGAGAGAAAGAGAAAGTAATTCCCCTCTTTATTACCGCCATATGAGCAGTTGCTTTGTAATAATGGGTTCCTGTTACAGTTTTCCCGTTTGAATACGCTCCCATTGCGGTGGGAACCGCACAATGAAAACCTGAGGAGTTGTATCTTTACCTTCTGTGCAACTCTATTAATAGAGAGCGCCAACTGTTTCCTCACGAGCAAGACGCCAGTCGTGGCCTCACACACTCGCTGAGGGAAACAAAGTGTTTTAGATTTTTAATTAAAAATAAAACTGTGCTAATGGTTTCTATGTATTATTATTATTATTATTTATTTTTTCAAAATTCAAAATGATTATTGGAAGCTTAATTGCTAATTATATTTCGCTTTTTATTTTATTTTTATTTAACATTATTTATCCCCAGGCATCAATTTACATTTTTATTTTGCTAAAATGTTTTAATATAAAAAGGTGCATCTCCAGCAGGTCTGTAAATACATTTAATGCAAACAAATAGTCAAGTCAAGCAATTTAAATGGGCTGTTTGAATTCATAGTTCATTCTGGCTATTGAAATAAAAAATAAAAAAGACATAATAAAACCATTTTGTTGTAGATTGCGACACAAGGAAAGATTGTCTATTCCTTAGTAGCATGTAATGGCATCAGGCTTATGCAATAAAATGCACTTTTGGAAACTTAATGGTAAAAAAAAAATTTTGCTCATAATTTTGCTTTAATTTTATATTGCCAGCAAATATATTGTGGAAACACGATCATCCAGCGCTAGTGATTACTAAGGGTGCCTCTAGAAATATATAACTTGTTTCTGGCTCTTGTTGTTTTTGTAAAGCCTTGTAACTCTGTGAATGTTTTGTGCTTTACAATGCTTTAGAGCTGTTGCATGATTTCTCACTTGTTGATATCAAGGCACTTGTCCGTTCGGGGAAGGAGACATTGTGAAAGCTCTCCTTCCTCCACCCTGTATTCATGAGTCTGTAAATGAAGGATGGACGGTCCAAAGATAGCCTGAGGCCACACAAAGAGAGGAGTGCTGAGATCTGTCTTCATGCAGTTGGTGTGAAAGCAGGAGAGTGCATCAGCAGGGACATGTCTGAACATGCAAGGCACATTTCGGAGGAGACAAGTGTGTAATAGAAAGACTATGATTTAGAAATCAAATATCTAGCTCTTATCTGTCTGCAATGCCTACGCTCATTTTCGCTCTGCCTTTTATCCCATTAAACCGCTCTCATTTCAAAGCTAATAGCAATGCACGAGTGTCGTCTGCCAAAAGGAGGGAGTGTACTCATTAAACGCTCATTCCACAAAGGTTTCAAGCAATACTCATTTGGAGCATTTCCCCTTGAGGCTTGATGTTTTATCGCCATCTGTAAGTTGTTGTTATCTCTTATGAAATCTTGCCAAAACAACACATCTGATTTAGTTGGGTCGGGCCGTCTCGAACCCCAGGCCACAACAGAGAAAAAACCTTCTTGTCAAATAGTAGTTCCCCTCCTTCTGTGGTTAACTGCAGCTTGTGCTTGTGTAAAGATGGCTCTGGTGTTGGGATGTCGGCCATGTTGTTTTGTAGTTAACTCTCACAGGAGTGTGTGAATCATGTTGTCACTTCCATTTTGAATGTCTCCCATCACTGTGAAAAATAGTCTTTTCTGCGCCTTAAAACTAAAGTTTAAACCGAGTAAATGTGTTTTGTTTAAACAAGCTTAAACCTCATAACATTCAAGTTTTGACATTTTCGAGACTGAGGTCTAAAAAAACCTTGAATAACATTAAAATTAGATTATTATATAAGCATTTATTGGCATATTGAATTATTAATCTTGACATTTGAGCTTAGTGAGGGTAGGCCAGGGTTCTTGTTGAAACTACTAAAATCATTTAAAATTAATTGGAATAATATAATAATAATAAAAGTAAAGTAACGCTGAAATAGGCATGATTTCTAAAAAAAAAAACAGAGAAAGACATCCAGTCAGTTTGAAGTCTCTTTGGATCCTATGTCACATAATTTATACAACACCTATTTTTCCATTGTTGCATCAGCTATAATAGTATATCCCTTTGAAGTGTACTAGTATCCCTCAGCCTTGTTTTTATTCATGGAAATTAAATACGCAATCTACCTAAGGTTGTTTGTCCAATATAATTCAGTATGCAAATAAATGCATGAAAGAAGACCAATCACAGTTTTTCTTTACTTGAGAGTGTATTTCAATCTCTTCTATTGAGAAGGGGTAGCTGCGAAATGGCTATAAAAATAGGATTTAATTTTTCATATTAGCAGCCGAATGAAAATTGTCCACGGCTCATATCCACCTGATGTGATGGTTGTACGCAGAAGCGACGGTGTTGATGACACTCTGGCAGGCATGTGGAAGTTGCCGATTGTGTCTTATTAGGCAGACAACAGGGAAGCCCATTACTCTGTTTCTTTTGGCAACAGCATGTTGATTTGGTGGCCAGAGCGATTTATAGTGACGGCTGGCCTAAAATAATCCCCCAGAGAATTTATGACTTCTGACTCAGAGAGTCCGGCCTGTGATTGAGAGTGTGTGTGGGTGGTGGGTCTGCTGGTCAGTTTCTAGCAGGGTCACAGTGCATGGCCTGTCTCAGAGGAGTGGCTGTTAACCTCTGACCTCTGCGGTTAAGCCTGCTGGCTAGCAGCGTGGGGTTATTGGGGCTGAAGTCTGTCTGGGGCCAGGGAAGACGGAGAGATGGGGAAAAGGAGGAGGGGGTGTTTCAAGACTAATCTGGGTTTTGTCCACCGGGCAATTTCCATTCCTTTATCTGTCAGCAAAACAGAATGTTCTAGGGACTCCAGAACAGCAACAGGAAGTGACTTATTGGAGACAGCAATAACAAATCTCTTTTTCAGATTTATAGTCAGGTGGTTTACTCCTAAGGATCACATGGAAATGGATCTTATTGCTGTTAAAAAGTTTGGCCTTGCGTTAAAGCAACATGAAATCACAGAAGCCTCCCTTTTGCATGTGTCTGCCAAGATTAGCTTGTGCATGCTGCACATTGACTTGGACTCTCAAAAGATGGACGTATTGATTGTAAACCTTTCGAGTAAAATGTGAATACGGTTGAAAGACTGTTTGTTTTAGCAGGCTGTGTCGTCAACTTTTGGCTCTGCCAATAACATTTAGTGCAGCCAGTGGCCCAGAAGTCCTACACTTTTGGCTGTATTTTTTTTTAATGCATAGCTTAAAATCGTCACTAAAATCACGTTTTCCCCCGAGTTGATTGTTTTGATTAGTTAATGGTCTGTGTTGAAATGGTCAAAGGTTCAGAATTGTTTTCCTCGTTCAGTAATTTGTAAGACCTTCGAATTTGGTTCCATTTTTCTGTGTTTTTACTAGAATATTTGCTTTGCCCTTTCAGGTTCGGTTCTCTCTCTCCGAATGCCCGCATACAAAGAGCTGTCTGTTAGGCTGAGATATGATGTACAGGTCTTGTATGTACCTGATGCCAAGTGTGTGAAAGTGAGTGAGTGATTTGGACGGGGTCCCAGTGGAGTTGAGGGGTACAGCTGGTCTGGGGCCGTGGCAGGGTGAAGGTGCTGCTTTTTCTCAAATTTATACACCAGCTCCTTCAAACTCATAATGTATGAAGCCATAACTTCTCTTTATCTTTGTTTGGGTTTTTGCTTCAATGCGGGTGAATTAATAATAATTAATAAGTGATTTAAGGCTTTTGGCACCCCAGTGTAAACAACTGATATTTGTTAAAAACATAGCAGACCATATACATGCACTTAAGCACAAGCTGCCTCTCCGTACTACTTCGCCTGTGTAAAACAAGCCCTGGCAGTGGTCAGTGACAATTCCTCTTGGATATTTTGTGAGATGGTGATTATTAGTAAGCTCCCAACAGCTCCTCGCTTTTCACCCACACGATGTGTTCAGCAGATGCTCCGATACGTGTCGTGTCACTGATATCGTAGTGCACATGACAGAATACACTGCGCCTGTTACAGACACTGAGCGGTGTGCATGAACAAACCCAAATTTGTTAACTATTATAACTATGTATGAACATTTTATCCAGCCACACAAATTTAATTGGTGAAAAAAAAATTGGTGCTTTCATCCATTAGATCAATCTATTGAATGGCCCTAATCTGTTTTTCAATAAGTCACTTATAAGCATTATGTCACCTTATTAATACCCATAAGACATGCTGATGAAGAGTGCAATCTTTTCTGACTCTTTTAGTGCCCCGATTATCCTCCACAAGGAACGCATTGGCCTTCAAAACCATCTAAATTTTAATGAATAAATATGAAATGCATGGAGCCTAATGCATATTCACATTGAGAAATGGCCTGAGAGCGTGGATCTCTCATCGGCGTGCAGTGCGCTCTCCTGAGTGGCCCGTCTCGCTGAACAGCAGCATGGGTAGCCAAACCGCCGGTAGGAGTCCAGTCCACTGAAAGGACCCTTGTGTTCTCTTGAATTCCAACAACCGCATTAAAAAAAGAAAGAAAAACAAAACATTATTGCAGCTGCGACTTCGCAGTCCGCCCTGCTCACACTCCCCATGTTAATGTGACGCCTTGTTTAATCCAGCCGCTCACTGTCCATCTGTGCCGTTCACTCGACGACTGCAGCGCAGGCTTGTTTTCTGATGGGGCGAATCACGAAGGAAGCACAGGTTCCCTTACAACTACTGAAACATGCGTCCACAGGGTCTTAAATATTCCGATTTCGCTTTTTATCTTCGATGCCTGTGGCTTGTCAGCTCACTTTATACTGTAAGCACATTGTGTTCGGTCCTTTTGGTTGATTTGTATTGGAAAGGAGTTTGACGTTCGGTTTTCAGCTTACAGCCTGCCAAACGTCTAGACATAGTTAATTCATTGAAAAACGAGTAAATAAAATGACTTGCTCTCTAACATTAAATATGCGAGAGCTTTATTGGCATTGTAAAACAGCTACATGCTGTCAGAGCGTTATATTACATTATAAAGCGGGGTCCAAAAGTCTGAGACAACTACTGAAAATGCCTTATTATATAAAAAAAAAAAAGTACGTAGGTTACCAATGAAAAGCTGGTTTGCATCACAATTTTAATAAAAATTAATTAAATGTTAAAGTAAAATACATTTAATTTAAAATAAAAAAAATTATTTCATAAAAAAAAATGGAATTTAAAAACAACATATTTTTAGATTTTTTTTATTTATTTATTTTTATCCATTAACATTTCTATATTGTGTGTTTTTCAGGAAATCATCTGAAGGTGTGTTCTCAAGGTTTCTCCTGCTGTACTCCGGAGATGGAGGAGAAACTGAGTCAGCAGAGCCGCACAGACCTGAAAGCCCCCGTTCATCAGCTCAGCTTCAACCTGCAAAACACCTTCACCCAGAGACACCGTCACTTTGACCGTCAGTACAGCTCTCACACGTTGACACATGCAAATCTACCAAATCCGAACGCTTTTCTTGTCATTTGCATCAAAATGTGCTGAGATATTGTCGGTTAATCAGTTGTTGATCCTCTCGTGCTGCCCTTCCATACACTGTTACAGTTAGTTTGACAGACACCCCCGGCTGCCAGACACACAGTCTATACATCCATTTCTCCACCTGTCCCTCAACATCCCGCAGTCATCTGCCGCACACACACACACACACACTCTCGCACACTCTCAGGCTTGCAGGCAGACCACACACACACATGCAGAGGCCTGGCTTCCTCTCTGCAGTGCATGTGGCAGTGAATATCAGGCTGAGAGATCAGGTTTCCCCAGTGCAGGGCAGAGGGGTGCATGGGAACATGCATCGACACTGCTGACTCATTGAGGAGAGGGAAAACCCCACAGACAATCCGCTGGCTATCACACACACACACTGGCCTGGTTTATAAGGCATGTTTTATGTGTTTGCTTCTCTTCATAAAGAGCGTGTCAAATGAGGAAAAGAGCCTGGTCACACGCTTCTAGCTCGAGTTCATCAAGGGTACTTTTTAAAGAAAAGCTTCTCTCTCGAGCCAGGACTGTAACGGCTTGTATCCTCTGAAATGAAATGGTGAGATGGTGTTTGGATTGATCGGTCAGTGTCTGGACAGACAAGCAGGGATAAATGAAGTGCTGATGGCACATCTCCCTTCGCTCACACATGATTCGTCACCCATCCGCTCTGAGCCACAGCTATTTCTAAATGAGACCCATGTTAACTCACATGTGGCCATCCAGCTTTACCAAAGCTCTGTTCCTCTGGCAGAGCAGCCGGGTGGTTTTAAATGGACTCCGCACAGTCGGTTTTCTGGCAAGTTTTGCGAGAGCTGGGGTGTGTTATGATGTTCTGGCTTGTTTGAAGCGAACTCCTAAATGATGTGTAACAACATCTGATGATAATGTGAGTATTTGTGGACTAGTGTTTTCATAATGCTACATTTTCGATACTCGTAATACAATACAAGTGAAATGTGTGCAGTTCTCTTAATAAAAGATGAACACACTTATTTTACATATTTAATAAATAAATAAAAGGCAGTGTTTTTCTTTTTCTTGCTATTGGTGTTTAATAAATAAGGGATTGTTGTATCAAAATGAATTATTAATATTGATATTGCACAACATTTTTAGCAAGAAAAAGATTTGCATTACTTGTATTTGCAAAACTATGCAGAGCTTTTTAAATTGTTTTGTTAATTTCATTAATTATATTAATACAAAATATTTGTTTTTGTTGTCAGTAATCATTATTAATCAACCTTAACAATAAAAAACATAAAATAGAATAAAATTACGCAGTTTTTTTCTCAACTGTATTTAATAGTAAAGATGTTACTAAAATAATAATAATTTTTGTTCTATAATAATATACAAGTTTTGTATCAGTTACCTGTTATTACTATTATTATTAAACACAGAATTTGGGTAATAATAAACGTTGTTGTGACAGCAGATATGTAGAAAAAGAATTAATATACAGATAACATATGACAAATTACAAATAGCATGAGAGGTTTATCTTCAGTGTTCGTCAACGCTTTTAACGTCACACCATAGGATGCATTCATATGTCAGCTACACATTTGTACTTTTTTTTTTTTTTTTTTTTTTTTTTTTTTTTTTTTTTTTTTGTACGTTTCAATGTGTCTTAAATACCATATTAATTTATCTCGCCATGTAGTGTCATCTCGCTGAGTGTTTGATGATAACAGACAGGACTATCAGGCATATTTGGTTTATAAGGCTTATGTTACGCTTATGTTGTAATGGACTCCAAGTACTGAAGTAACACTTTTTTTACATCCCTGTTGCGGAGGAAGGGAACCGATGGCTCAGAGCTGATGGCTTGCAGGGAGCATTGATGGAAGTGAGAGGTGACCTGGTCGGCTCTCAAGATTGCCTGTTTGTGTGAATGTGAAAAGAAAGTGAGACTTCAGGGAGTGAATGGTAACAGGGATGGTGTGTATTGCAGCCAGATGTGAGCAGGAATGTGACGTGTCGGAATGCGGCGGTGGCCAGATCCCGCCCGCCTCCTCCTCTGCTCTTTTTCTCTGCTGCCTTTTGTCCCCGCTCTCCCCCTTTTCTCTCTGCCATAAGTCTGTTATGCCTTTCATTTCTTCTCCATCTCCAGGTTCTCAGGTCTTTTGAACTCTTACCGTGGGAATGAATCGCCAGTCTGCGTAAAATGTGCACTAGACCCTGGCATGTGACTTAATGAGCTAAACGGCCTGAAAATACCAGTAGCTTTTATGCTTGCAAACAAAGACACCGTCAATGTGTTCTTTCATTGAAAAGTACGTATTTTCTTCGCTTTGGAAACGTCTAAGGTGTAAATGAGATGCTTGAGTATCTTTGAGAGTGTTTTCACTTCTAGTTTACGCACAAACACAGACGTTTCCTCTGTGCTGGTCCGGCCTACAGGATGCAGAGGTGGATGTATTTATAGTAGGTAATGAAGACTAAATGCTTACACGCAGCTTGTTCGGCTGGAAATGCGGTAGAACATGTTCGCCATCAACACAGTGGCTAGATGTCATTAAGATTAAATGAATTTAAGCGCACACACTCTTAAGTGAGTTTGGGTGGTGTTCACTGGAAGCAGCCTCTGCTTTCAAAGCCTCGAGTCATGGGCAATTAAGTCCCCTACCAGAAATAGTAAAGCTTCTAGTAAAGTCTCTAGAGCTTGGTGTGTTTGTTCCTCCCCGCACGTCCGGTCTGGGTCTAGGTGACCCCGTCTGGAGGAGTTGCGATCGCTCTGTAAGAATTAGGATTAACCCCCTACCCAAATTCTCATCCTCGACGACTCTGCAGGGGGGTTTGAAATCCCACAAGGAAAGAAAGAAGCTGAGCAACTAATTGGCACAAATGGGGAACAATTACTGCCTTGGATAAAGAAGAGTTATCAAAGGGGGATGAGTAGAGGAATAAGCTGGTGTGGAGGGTGGGACAGCGAATAAGGAATTTTCCCTCCTCTGGATGTCTGAGGAACATGTTCGAGCGCTTAGAGATTTGGGACCCGGCATTTGTTGAACCCAGACAGCCTTTACCATTCCTCCTCATAGATATATTGTACTACAGAT
>JAUMHR010000064.1:13751937-13770599 GCA_032361145.1 Enteromius fasciolatus
GTCCTAATCTGCAAACAATCAGATCTGCGTGATCAGATCTCGAAGATCGCATGTTAATGCCAACCTTTATCACCTTTGACATTTAGACTACACCTAACCAACTCTTCTTCTTATCTTTTTTTTTTTCAGAATTCTTCAGAGAGCTGTTAAACAATGCAGAGAAATCTCTCAACGATATGTTCGTGCGGACCTACGGCTTGATGTATGTGAAGAACGCCGAGCTCTTCGAGCAGTTCTTCCGTGACCTCCGCCGCTACTACACCCACGGGAGCAGCGCCGTCAACCTTGACGACATGCTAACGGAGTTCTGGACCGAGCTTTTGGAGCGCATGTTCAGACTGGTCAACGTGCAGTATGAGTTCAGTGACTCGTACATGGAGTGCGTCAGCAGGCACATGGAGCAGCTCAAACCCTTCGGTGATGTCCCACGCAAGCTCCGCCTGCAGTTGACCCGCTCCTTCATCGCAGTTCGCACGTTCACTCACGGCCTGGTGCTAATGCCTGATGTGGCGGGCAAAGTCTCCACGGTGAGAAGCTGGTTTTGTTTGTTTTTATTGTTTTTTGATAGTTCAAGGAATAGTTTTGTAAATCAAAAACGAATAGAAACCGGGAAATCTTTATGAATACCCAGACCCTAAAGTTGACTGTGGCTAGCATGGAGACTTTGTTTATTATCCAAGTTCAAGAGATCAGGGGCAGCGGAGATCAAAAGTACAGGTCTTCTGTAGGGTTTATCAGTATGTGAAGGTGGACACCTGGATTGGACCAATCAGGGCTTATCTTGCAGCATTTAAGGATCAGAGGCCAAGGCTCCTTCTGTTAGTAGAAGCAATTGAATCTGCAATGACAAATTGAGCAAACACAACTTCAGCAGTGACCTTATAAAAGGTGACGGGGTCGCTGATGCTCTTTGTTCAGAGTTTTATCGGCAGCATCAGGCATATGAATTAGGTTACAGACTCATTAACCTTTTCCTCCTGTGTCTGCTTTGCTGACTCTGCTCAATCTTTTTGTTCGCCCTCTATTTCAGGTAAGCGCCTCTCCGAGTTGTGTGCGTGCAGCAATGAA
This sequence comes from Enteromius fasciolatus, assembly GCA_032361145.1. Classification (NCBI taxonomy): domain Eukaryota; kingdom Metazoa; phylum Chordata; class Actinopteri; order Cypriniformes; family Cyprinidae; genus Enteromius; species Enteromius fasciolatus. The sequence continues at coordinate 13,753,006 of JAUMHR010000064.1, forward strand.
GATGTTATACTGCCCGTACTGTACCGGCCAGGTGGCACTGAAGCCCTGCAAGAACTACTGTCTCAACGTCATGCGAGGCTGCCTGGCCAATCAGGCTGATCTGGACACTGAGTGGAATAACTTCCTTGGTAAGAGAGGGTTAAATGGCTCAAGTAATTGATTTATTACTCAACCATTACTAAAAGTAATGGAGCCAGGTTTCCACACTAAGCAGAGGAGTATCATACGTGCAGATTAAAAATGAACTGGTCACATTGAAATGGTTTCCACTTGCTCCAAGGCCAAAACAATTTATGCGAAGCGTCAGCTTGAAAGCAGAATTGGAAATGACTTGGATTAGGAGTAAACACTGGGGAGCGGCCCTGTTTTTATCCTCGCATGTGTTTCATGAAGTGTTTTTGGCCTCTTGTGACTCTGAAGGCCGTGTGGTCTCCGGTCCCGTCACACATTCTCGTGCGCTCTCGCAAAGTGTTCCTGGCTCGTGGGAATCTGGGACTGGCTTTGCTCACCCTGCCTGTCAGCTTTGGGGAGAACCGTAATTGGGGCGCCTTGTTCAGGGCTCTGACTGTTTAACAAGCTGTTCGCACAACAGCCTACAGTTCCTTAAGAGCTTAGCCTGGACCGATGACTGCATGCTGCCCTCTAGTGGTAGAAATGGCAGCATTTTTGGGGTATGATTAATTGCAAGCATCGTTGAAATGAATTGCTGTTTATTAATGCGTTTATTTTGGATTGAATGAATTTTAGATTCCATGTTGGGTCTTGCTGAGAGACTAGAGGGACCTTTTAACTTCGAGTCAGTCATGGATCCCATTGACGTGAAGATTTCAGACGCCATCATGAACATGCAGGAAAACAGTATACAGGTCTCACAGAAGGTATGTTTTTCATTTCTTTTCAAAGTTTCACTTTTGATTTTGGTGCATATGTATTGATAGTTATTTGTCTGTTTCAGGTGTTTCAGGGTTGTGGGCAGCCCAAACCCAACATGGCTTTCCGTAACCGACGCTCTCCTAAAGACTCAGGGTTCCCCGGGCGCTTTCGACCCTACAGTCCTGACGCCAGACCCACCACCGCCGCTGGCACCAGCCTGGACCGACTGGTAAGGATAATGAACTACCTTACTACCACTCATATCACTTCTGTTTCCTTGATGTCAGTTGATTTTGCTGGATCAGAATGTACTGTTAGTAATGCAAACTGTTTGTTTTCTAGTTGATGGATGTTAAGAAGAAACTGAAGCATGCCAAGAAGTTCTGGTCCACCCTCCCTGACACTGTGTGTGTTGGAGAGCGAATTACAGTCGGTGATGAATGCTGGAATGGAACAGCCAAAAGCAGGTGGGTCAATGAAATGTCCAAGGAAATGATGTCATCGTTTTAACGACATATAGCGCAGTTGTGCTTTGGTCATCCCAAGTTTGAGTCCTGGCTTGCAGACCTTTCCTGATCTTGTCCCCCCTCTTTCTCTTCCACTTTGCTGTGAAATGTCAATAAGTCTCTTAAAATATAAATATGATTTTTCTTCTAAAAATGATCTTTATATGACAAAGCAAGGTCGTGTGGTTTTCTTTAACTCAAATTTATAAAAAACAACAACACTTATTGTGTAAGGACAACAAGATGTTACTTTTGACTTATTTTAGGATACCTTGTTGCTTATTATCATGCTTGTTATTAAAATATTAGCCATTTATTAGTAGTAATTAGCACACATTAATGATTTATTCTACATCCATAATCTCACTCAATACCTAAACCTAACAACTTCCTTGCTATTAATAAGCAGAAAATTAAGAACTTTATGAGGGGAAAAGTTGTAGGTGATAAGTGTTACCGTATATATATAGTTTTTCATAATTAACAAATACAAAAAGTACATTTCTAAGCAAGATACAGTAAAAAAATAAATATATATTTATTTCCTCACTCAAGCTGCGTTATCGGCCACTCCCTTAACTTTTCTTCTTTTGTTCACATGCAGGTACGAATCTGTTGTCATAGGCAACGGCTTAGCCAATCAGGGGTCTAATCCAGATGTGGACGTTGACATCACCAAACCAGACATGGTGATTCGGCGACAGATAGCAGTGCTGAAGGAAATGACTAGTCGGCTGAAGGCTGCTTACACTGGCACCGACATCTCATTTGTCAATGGTACGAGGCATCGCTTGTGGTTCAGTTCAAGTGAAATTCAGTCTTCAAGCTTGTGTATTTTTAACATTCATTTCTCCTTGTATCCGTGGCTCTTCAGAGGATGTCGGCAGCGGAGAAGAAAGCGGAAGCGGCTGTGACTCGCCAACTTGTGACAGTGACGGAGACATCTACTTCTCCACCCCAGCACCTGTTAAACCTCGCCTTGTCAAGCAACCTAACAAACAGCCCTCTAGTGGTACACGGTTGGCACCTTTCAGCCTGACGCTGGCTGTGACGGCACTCCTGCTCGCCCTGCTCACCCCACACACAAGATAAGACCGGCTCAGAGAGGAAGATATGTGAACAAGAGAGCAGAAAACTGCCATAGGACATTAAAGACACTGCTTTCAGGATCTCCGTCTGCCTGCCATCTGGGGAAGACACTCAAGTTATTAATACTCAAATAACTTACCTGCAGTGTATTTTTTGTGTTTATAAGAACGGACTTCATTTATGTACAGCTATACGTTTCCACGCCACATTTCACATCAGCTGGGTTTTATTCCTCCATGTCTGTAGTGTCCAGAATCGATGACTCATCATGATTTTTTTTGTTTTTTAGGTTAAGTGTTAGTTTGAAAGCAAGTCGGATTGTGTGTTTGGGTGGATGGTATGTACGATTGGCTGTATATATCATCCGAGCGCTTTTTTTAAAAGGTAAACAATTAATCAACCCATATAACACGTATAATTTAAGCAAATCTGTATGAAGTACTCAGATTTTAATTTTGTTTTATACATCTGATGTACATGAAGGCTTTGGCTGGCTGCAGATCATATATATATATATATATACACATGTTCCTAAATTTTAGAGCATGATAAAAACTTCATAATGCCTTAGATAATTTAGAAATGGGCTCTTTCTCTGGGTTGCAACCAACAAAAGTATGCAGTGCTGCCTTTTGAGTGAAGTCATAAGTAGAGGATCCCAGACACAAAGCGTTTTTTTGTTTTGTTTTTTTCCCTGTAACTTTCACAGCCCCCATATCATCATCCCAAGTATGTTTGGCAGTATAATATATAACTTGAGAATATAGTCTTCAGTAAGAACTTAATAGTGCCTGATTGAGGAGTTTTGGTTGGGTAAGGTCTGTCTGGAAGTTGATATATTGAATAGGCCATCGCTGGATCCCTCAAAGATGATCATGTATTCTGCATGATGCGGACTGTGTGGTAAAGTTGTTTTTTTACTGGACCAGCTGGATCAGAGCGTATGCGGAAGATGGCTTAAGTCCGAGCTATCTGGAGGAATTTTACACAGGGTTTTATGTGGAGGTGTTTATTTTGCTAGAAGTGTATTGTAAGGTATAAAACTGTATGATAGGTACTGCTACACGGTGACAGACGGTGCTGATTTGAGAGGTTGGGTGGCCTCTTTTGTTTTGTTTCTTTATTTCAGTTTTGTAACGCATCGTCTAGCCTTTTCCCCGTTCCTGATTGATATCTATAGAAGTCGGTACACATTTTAAAACCATTCCTCATAGAGCAATAGACGGTGTGTGTGGTAGTTTCAAAAGTGGCTTCGTATGCGCTTTCCCATTCAGATGCATCTCAGAAAAACCTCTCAGTCTTCAAGGGCTTTTCACCCACCTCTCAGAAAGACTAGCTCCCCTCGCTCTTGTACAGTAAGTTATTTAACCACGCGTCTCTTTAAAAAGGCATTCGCAAGCATCGCTGTCCTAGGTATCTTGATTTCAGTATTCAAAATATTTATGTCTGTAGATGAATGCGTTCTAATGAATTCACACTTTAACTGATGGTTTTATATTGGCTTCAAATTTCATGTTACATAATATTTAGATTTTGTAAACCGAGCTACCGTAAGCATTTGTTTTGTCATTATAGATTTATGTAAGGGGATTGTGAAAATTGTACAAGCTGATGCAAGGACAGGGCTGGCCATCGGTCCTTGATCGTTCCTGATGTCACATGCACTTTTAATTGGCATTCAAATACCTCACTGCAAGAGAGTTTTAAATGATGCTTTTAATCGTATCTGCAACATGCATACTTTATATGTTCGTTTTCATACATTCGTCATTCGGTATCTATGGATGAATGGCCAGTCCTCAGACATTGTCAGGGTTTCATGAGCCTGTTCTTCACAGCAATGCTACGGCACCTAAGATCGATCATGTATTTTTCTAGTCTGATGTGCTGTCACGAGTAGAAAGCAATATGCGTTTTCTATACTTTTGACCCAAAGCTTCCCACTGTCACATGTTAAGATGGCTCTGATGAAATGACCAGGAATGTGCTTAGTATGTCAAGCTACTCCGAGGCAGTGTGAAGATGACATGGACTCTTGAATGAACCTCTGCAGTGTCATCTTTAGATTGAATGCTGACCTTCAGGTGGACAGATCGCAGGGCCTGCAGCCCTGTACATCAGTGGAGTCATCTGCGATGAGGAGTGAGAGAGACTGAAGAAAGAAAAGAAAAAAATTGTAAATAATGAGCAGTCGTTTTAGTGGTCTCTGAGAGATGTTCATCAGATTTGACCCATTCAGAGTATGTGCTTAATATGGGCGAAACAAAGAGATAGATGCTAAAAATGTAAGAGAAAAGTTATATTAAACATTTCTTAGTCTTGTTGAAATAAAGACTGCAGATATTTAAATGTGATGTGTCGTGTGTCTTCTGTGCTTTACCACTGTTTTACTGAAATGCTTTGAAAGTCTCGTTGAGAGACCAATTAGTAAAACGCACAAGAAAACAAAGGATGAGTTGAAACAAACACGAACATTGATTAATCAGCCATTAATTAAGCGGCAGTGTTAAATCTTCATTTAGTCTTGTGTATTAATGTGTGCTAAGTCAACAAATTGTCAAGATGAGATGAAAACTGCCAGACTGTTGAAGACTGTTCATGTATATTGGATAAGCATCTCCAAAGACTATATCAACCAGCTAAAATAACATGGTTTTGGAGTATTCTGTAATTCAATTAAAGGTGTGTGTATCCATGTTATGGAGACCAAATGTAGCACTACACTATACCTTGTGGGGAACCTTTATTAAAGATTTATTTGCTTATTTCCTCTTGAAAGTTTTGTGGCTGCCGTCAAATGTTACTAACATATTGTTAAAGAGTGTCTTTCTTTTATTATTAAGTTACAAATATATACAAATAAGTATACGCATTTGCATAGGTGTAAAACTACATGTTATTTCTCTTAATATAACTCTTTTTAATTAGGTTAACAAATCCACATTACTCACACACATAATAAAATAATATAATAATAATCATACTGAAGTCAATATATTAACTTTGTTTAAAAAAATGTTACATTCATGGTACAACAAATAATTGTAAACTGCTAAGAAAGTGTGACAGATATGGCATTTAAAAAATGAACCCGGTCTCATGAAAATACGTATCAATGGCATGGCTTTCCAATTTAGCGCGCGATTTACACGCAGAAACTGACTTTGGCGTGCATATGGTAAGTATTCAAAGAAATGTGAAATCTCAGTTGTGCTTTTCAAAATAGCGGTCCTAAAGGGGGCTTTTATTTTGAAGAGAGAATTGTGAATGGGGGCGGCGTGGACTACTGGGAAAACGGAGAACTGGAAGAGCGAGTCCGAAATTGTGGCAGAGGTAAACAGCAGAAGTTATCTGACGATCTTAAAGCAATACGAGGCTAGTACGAGCAGGAGGATTCGTCGAAACATGTAGACATCAATTACGCTAAACGCGAGCAGACAAACACCCAGAAAGAGCGCTGGGCGTGTTCATGTTTTGATGTGCTCAGACTCGAGTCTCAGGTTTTGTTCAACATTGCTCCTGGCCGACGCGGTGGGAGAACCGCGCGACTGAGTAATGCTTTCACTTTTCCAGCGAGAAGATGGATGAGAAATCCTACTACAGCCGGCTGCTCATCGCACTCCTGATGGTCCTGTGTTTCGGCGTTATTGTATTACAGTACGTCTGCCCCACGTCCGATTGCCAGCTGCTCCACCTGGCATCATTGTCCTCGAGACTAGGAAGTCGCGCACGCGGGGATCGCATGAACGGAGCCGGCGCGGGGGATCCGTACAGCTCGGAGGACGGTGCTTTGGTTCGATTCGTGCCTCGCTTTAATTTCACCACTAAAGACCTTGAACGCGCTGTAGATTTCAACATCAAGGGGAACGATGTTATAGTGTTTCTCCACATTCAGAAAACCGGGGGGACCACGTTCGGCCGTCACCTTGTCCGCAACATCCAGCTGGAGAGGCCTTGCGAGTGCCATGCCGGTCAGAAGAAGTGTACCTGTTACCGGCCAGGCAAACGGGACACCTGGCTGTTCTCCCGGTTCTCCACCGGCTGGAGCTGCGGGCTGCACGCGGACTGGACGGAGCTCACCAACTGCGTGCCTTCCTTCATGACCAACCGGGAGGCTCAGGAGAGGCGCAGGACTCCCAGGTGAGAGTTTAATTGGTATTTTACCAGTATATCAAACTAATTTCAGCGTCTGTAATGGCCTGCAATGCGCCTTGATAAACAAACTTATTTCTTTTGTTATGGTATTGTGTGGTGCCACAGTGCATTCTCATTCAGTTCAGTGCTGAAGCCTCTTGGCAAGTCAATTATGCAGAGACAAAAGCCTCCCAACAGGTCAGGCTCAACCACGGAGAGTCTGCTTTCATTCAGCGCATTCCTCCAACAGGGGACCCATCATCATAATCATTCACCCTTTCAGACGCCCTGGAGGGCAGACAGCCTGCTGGCACCAGAACATCTGCCATTCTCCCAGGCTTGTCCTTTAAATAAACGCCCCGTAGCATGGGATCAACAGTGTTTGATAATGTTTGCATTGGGAGGCATCGGATTTGATTGTTGAGTGTTTTGAGTGTGGTATGTTGGTAGTGTTTTTAAATGTCAAGGGTTTTTGAAAAGAATGAATACTATTTATCCAAGATGGATTAAATAATTGTCAAAAGTTTCCACAAAACACAACTGTTTTCAGCATTAATAATCAGAAATGTTTCTTAAGCAGCAAATCAGCATATTAAAATGATTTCTGAAGGATCACAACTCAAGACTGGAGTAATTTAGCCATCACAGGGATAAGAACCATTTGAAAATGTGTACAATAGAAAAAGTTGTTTTAAATAGTAATTTTTCTGTTTTTACTGTAGTTCAAATAAATGCCGTCTAGTGAGAATCTTTTGAATGCAGATGCCCATCTTTTTTTGAATTAATGTACTTAAGTTTTAGTCTTCGTTTAAGCATCTTTTGTTCACTCTGAGCCTTGCGTGATGGTTTGTGGTGAGACATAGAATGAGTTGGGATTCTGATTTATGCAAGTTCTCCAAGTTATGTTAGTTCATTCTGTTATGGTTGAGTAACTGATAGTAAAAATCAATGCTTTATCTTATTAAATCACAAATAAAACACTAAGAACTGTTTTACACGTAGATTTGGGTGTCACCATTTAACAGAGTACAGTATGTATACTAATTATTAAAGTGTTAATGTTTTTTTTTTTCCTACAATTGTGTGAGAATATAGTGTAAATGTATAAATAGAAACATGAGCATGTACAGTTAAATATGCAGACTGACGCACACAGATATAAAACATGAAAGACCTGCTTTTCAAATAGACACAATTAGATCAAATCACAATCCCATGGGCTCGTCTTTGGCTCGTAAGTAAAGGAAAAGTTGAGGCTCTCCAGAGACTTTCTCTCCGCTGCTGTTGAATGCGTTTGTCCAGACGGTCTTAATTGATATTCATATGGAAAGTGTTCTGGATGTGAGCTGAAAGATGATTCTTCTCGTTCACTCATTATGCCCGTAATTACAGTCAACCAGCAATAATTCATTCCGTTTTCCATTAAGATCGCTCCCTCGACACGCTCCAACCGAAACTACGCCATGAATAATTCTGTCAATGTGAACATGCACAAAATATGACAGCTTTACCCAACTTAATGATTCATACGTGATATTACATTTCATTTAGTTTCAAGTCAGTTTATTTCGAGCTCTTTTTCCTAAACTCCTCCCTTTCCTGTCTCCTACAGTAGGAACTACTACTACATCACGATCTTGAGGGATCCGGTGTGGCGTTACCTGAGTGAATGGAGGCACGTTCAGCGCGGTGCCACCTGGAAGGCCTCTAAACACATGTGTGATGGTCGTATACCCACCTTGTCCGAGTTGCCCAGCTGTTACAATGGCGACGACTGGTCGGGTTGTTCGTTGGAGGATTTTATGACCTGTTCTTCCAACCTGGCCAACAACAGACAGACCCGTATGCTGGCAGACCTCAGCCTGGTGGGCTGCTATAACCTCTCCATCATGAGTGAGAGCCAGCGCTGGGCCATGCTATTGGAAAGTGCCAAACGCAACTTGCGCAACATGGCCTTTTTCGGTCTGACCGAATACCAGCGTAAGACGCAGTACCTCTTCGAGCACACGTTCCGCCTGTCCTTCATCGCGCCGTTCACGCAGCTCAACGGCACGCGTGCTGCGAGCGTAGAGGTGGAAACTGAGACTCAGCGCAGGATTCGAGAGCTTAACCAGTGGGACGTGGAGCTGTACGAATATGCACGGGACCTTTTCCTCCAGCGCTTTCAGTTCACAAGACAGCAGGAGCGCAGAGAGGCCCGGCAGAGACGTCTGCAGGAGAGGCGCAAGTTACGTGCCAAGGTGAAGCCTTGGTGGGGGGTGACTGGAAAAGCTGCTTTTAAACCCACCAAGGAGCCACCAATGACAGAACAATATCCCGTTTTTTCGGAGGAAAAACAAGCAGATTCTGGGCAAATGCTGGAGAGTGAGAGAGGACAAGTAGAGGACAGCTGGTTAGAGGAGGCTGACAGTGAAACCCTATTTGACTATTTAGAAAACGTAGAGCAGTGGCGGTAGCCACCAGTTATTTGGGAAGATGACTCAATGCCGGGCTAGAAAATGGTGATTCCATTTGATTACTTTGGGATATGTATAATCCTTTAAGCCCAAATCAATGCTAAATATTAGCATATACGGGTTGTTAATTGCGGGTTGCTCTTTCTATGATGAATGCATTTTGTACACATCAAAATTCGATTTGTAACACCATTTTTCTGTCAGAAATCATATTTGAATTTATTGTCTTGCAAGCCTGCCTTGTGCTTTGTGAACTGAAAGGGTGATAAAATTCACTGTCCCAACACCACTCTGCCCTTGAGAGAGGGCATTATGACTCCAGCTTGGACCAAGGAAATCGTTCCTGCAATTAATGCACTGAAACTACAGATGAAAAGCTTCTGCTTATCGTGAAAGCCAAAGATTGGAATGTTTCAGAAACGCCATTTTGCGACCTTGCTGTTCTGAGGAAGAGTCTGGTGGCAGCATGTTTTCATTTACATTCCTGTAATGTAAGAATTTGAATATTGCCAATTTTTTTTTTAAGTGTCCTCAGCCGTTACAGTCCCATGCACATCACAAGCCAGCCTTATGTTGAAGTCTAACACTTGTCTTTGGATTATATTTTGATTGATTTCCTTTTAATACGTTTTTGTAGATTTCTTTCTCGTACCTTTTATTTATATATATTAGCTCATAGAATCACAGGTTATGGGTTGGCTCGTAATATTTTGTTACTTGAAAATAATAAGCCATTGTAAATCACCTCATCTGCTGAATTTATCATAGGTTGTACTGTGGAGCACTGATTGCTCTACTGGAAAATGAATACAATTTGTGAGTACTAATAAATACAATCTTTTTTATAAGCAAGTTGTTTGTGGCTGGTTAAATGTCCTCAGAGTTGGGAAGTCTTAATTTTTGCTTTATTATCTCTCTACAGCAGATGGAGCCAAAGTACTCACTGCTTGCTCATGAAAGCATATAGTAAACTCTATCTGTAACTAAATACTTATATTAGGTTATCAATCACTCTCACGATTATAGGGCAAGGGCTACTTACAATTGTTAAGTAAATGTGAAAAAGGAATGTTGTTTGTTTCATAGGTCAAGTAAGAAATGTAATAACATACATTTTTGTTTGTTTAGTTCCTATTTGCCCCCAAAGTACCAGTGCTTTTAAAGTTGTGCCTAATTAGTTTGGACCAGGCTTGTAATTGTAATTTGCTTTGCAATATAGTAACTCATTTATTTTTAATAATAATTAAACAATTGTGCGACACATCAGGTCACGTGATGTCATCATGGCTGCGTCCACGAGAGGGCGACCCGCTCCATGTAGAGTAAAACAGTCTTTTCTAGAAGAAAAAAATATATCAGGGCTTTATCTCATGTGAGTATACATATTTTAATATAGAAATTCTATTAATCTATTACATCTATTAATGTGTCACTTTTTTTTGTTTAACTGGCAAGTGCACCTTTAAATAACCATTTACTCGCAAGCAAAGTGTAAGTTATAGAGTGAGGGCGTATCTTCTTGTTTCAATATTTACATTTATTGAATGCATTTAAATCCTTAGCGTCAAATATATCTCATCATAGGTGTCCTCATCCATAAAGCGCAGTTTGCGCTGAGGTCGAGTGGGAATCCCCCTAAAATGGAGGCAATACATGGGAATGCACGTAGTGCCGTGCACACTTTCGCTCTACTCCTCCCTTCTGCCCTCCCTCGTCTCGTCTTCTGCCTAGCAGCAGCTAGCAAGTTCGCTTCACGCTTCCCCATCGCTCGCTTCGTCGTTCAATTCGAAACACCCCGCAGCCGCTGGTCATCGTCCGAAGCTTTACGCAGCAAACCGCGCGATCGAAAGCTCTCGGTTCAACGCGGGGACTTTTGCAACCAAAGCGCGCGCCTCACATCAGCCAGTGATCGTGACGTAGTTATTGACAAATCTTTATTTCGCTTTGCGCTGCATTTGATGTCACCCGAGCTCTAGTCGCGCGCTGTCTGCACAGGTGAGTCATCTGCTTTTGTTAAGAGCGATATTTCTCATTCTTTAGCCAGTCTTGCCGCACACACGTTATTGCAAATGTGATTGGTGTAATGCATCGCTTGCTGTCACGACTGACGCTCGCTCATTTATGGGTCTCCATCTCTAACCTTGCTTTTGCGCACATGGCCTCTTCGCACCGTGACGCATAAGGCTAGAATTTGTGAATTTTTCCATATGCTTAGTAGCCAAGTCTCTCATTTGACCTTAACGCACAAGCCGTCACTTCTAATAAAACGCCAGTATCGCAGTTGGGTGTCACGTATTGATCATGCACTTGCTGACAGCTGTTGAGCTTCCCATCGATGCTGTGGTGTCCTGAGCAGCGCCTAGTTTGTAAACAGGTTGGATGGAGCTCAAACTATCTCACATGTCATGAGCCCCTGTAATAGTCAGGTGCAGAGGGCTGTATATCTTGCCTGATGCTGTATTTTTGTGTCTGGCATCTAAAACTAGTAATGCTGTCACGCTGACATTTTAATTTTCATGGCCAGAGCTGGGTGCAGTCCCAACCATAAGGTGTTCACCCACGATAGGAGCTGGATTTGTCCTTGGGTTCCTGGAACATGTAAAAGCTGGTATTGAAAAGTGGGTGAGGGTGGTTTTGTATCTTGGTGTGTTGAAGTTAAATGTCCTTTGTCCCGCTAACCCTTAACATCATCGGACATTTGCCAGTACAGACAACTCTCTAAAGCTGAATGCTTTGGTTGATTGTGTCACCCATGTCTGAGTTGTTGCATAAAAATCCATAGTCGTGTGTGCGTTCTTCATATGGTACCTTTTTAAGTAATAGTTTTGCCACAGTCATTAAAAAGTTATTCAAAATCACCAATATTTGTGATATGTAAGTTTTTTTTTACATTAGCCAATGCACTAGCAATTCTAAAAATTCTAACTAATGAAAATTAATGCAACTTGAATGTAAGAAATCAGAAAGGGAAACCTACATTATTAATTGAACATTTTTAACATTATTTGATGTGTTACTGTTTTAATTATATTTTCAAATATTTCATTGGCTGGATGTAATTCTGTTGTGCTGCATTTAAATTTTGTTTACTCAGGAAGATACTAAAAAGCATCAATTGATTAAAAAACCTGCACCAGCTTTTATTTCTGAAATCTGGTATCAAAAGGGATGTGAACCATGTTTATGTTTTATTTACCTGTGCGCAAATTAATACGGCGGAGATGATTGGACGGCCACGTCACTGCACCTCTAAGTTGTTGCATTGCACTTAGAACTTGCTTCACATTAAAAATGTCCATTCTTTGTTGTTCTCAGGTTATATCACGTGTTATATACACGTAACAATGCATTTGCTTTCAAGTCAAGTGCATAACATAGGCTCCACAGTCATGGTGCTAGAGCACCTGCAGCCGTGTGAGTGGTGCTTGACATTCTGTTTGATTTCACACCTTATGATGTGTGCTGTCAAAGGTCAGGTCGCAGGAGTCCTGCTGCTTTAGGGGCCTGGTGCCTGTCAGACTTCAGTGGCATCGCTGCCCTTTAGTTATGTCTGTGATTTAAAGGTCCTCACATGGCTGAAATTCATATATCTTGATTGCAACACCAGGGCAATACTCAGCACGTACACTGCTTCTCCTGGAGGGGTCTGTTTATCCTTCACTTCCTGATTTAAACTAGAGCTAGACCTACATACAATGAGACCGAACGCTTTCGGACGACAAGCTCCATTAGTTCCCGGTGGTCACGACTGCTCAGACGTGAGAAAATGGCTAATCCGTGTCGAACGTGTGGGGTTAAATCAGGTGAGCTGCTAAGATGGCAATAACCCTTCCCCACTCAGAGAGCAGATAGGGAGTAAGATATTAGGAAGCCCCTTGACGGTGCACATGCTTGCATCTCACATCCGCATATTGCCGCATGTGCAGTAACTGCACCACAGGTTCAGGCACGTTTGCCACCGCCGTTGTGGACTTTGCTCTCGCTTTCATTCACCCTATAAAATTAATGATAAGAACAGAGAGTGAGGTTACTGTATACACAAAGCGCATGTCCTCATTTCCCCTCTCCTGCTTTGCTGGACCAAATATGGTACGTTATGCCATATGCTTTGAAATAGCAATAAAACGTGGTTCTGGGTTGATAAAGCAACACATTTACAAATGATCAAACACTGAGCGACTACAGAATATTGACTGAGCTGTCATATTTAGCTAGCTTGCTGTAAATATCGGTTCTCTACTGAATCCATAAGAACTAGACTATTGGATTCTATAAATATGGCCACTGCCCTCTTTTTTTCGCAAGTAGGTTATGACACGCTTGGATTGGGTTACTCACAAATGAGCTTTTAACCACTATTCTGTAAAGTGCAATGCACCATTTGTCCGAGTAAATATCATTTGGGGCACATTTGCACAAACTCAAATGAGGATTTGCCATTTGTGTGCTTCATTTAAACCTGTCAACCTGCTTTTGAACGCGTTTGTAATTGCATACAAAGATGTAGTTGCAATCTTTGAGGTCATATCTTGTTTTTCCACATCTTACAAAACTTGTATATGAAATCCAACTTGATTTTCTAATTTTATTTAGTCAGTTTCATTTGAATTGTCTTGCACAACAAATTTGATTATATAGATACCGCAACTGAGCTAAAATTTTTTTAATTTAAAAAATATTTTAACACAAGTTAATAATCATGTTTTTTCCCTCTATAAACTCATAGTTTGCTGCTTATTACAGCTTGTTGTTAAGTTGTAAATGGCATTTGCAGTGATGGGAATAACGGCGTTATAAATAAACGGCGTTACTAACTGCATTATTTTTTTCAGTAACGAGTAATCAAACAAATTACTGTTTTCCCGTTACAACGCCGTTACTGACAATTAAAAGTGGCGTTACTATAATTTATTACAATATTATTAGCATTTTTCGGTCCATCTCAATGGATGTGCAGTGTAGCTGTATTTGACGTACCATAAACTCGCACGGGTTCTTTAGAAAGATGAAGAGCAAGAGTCTTTCATAAGATGCAGACTTGACGCGCTACATGTAAACGATATTCTTTGTTGTGTTTTCCTGTCAAAATAACGGATTTCAATAGAAATTCCTCAACTTTTAAGAACTGCCGGTTTCTCTGGTAGTGGGCGGGACTAATGCGCTAATGACAATCTTATTGGCTGGCGCTCACTTATTATTGTCCCTTTTTTGATTTCAAAATTCAAGCGAATTCGTAGAAGTTTTGTTATCTTATAATGCTTTGCCCCGGTTTTTATAGAAACATTATAATAAACAAGCACCACCACCAGTTAGTTTAATTAATTTAATATTTTGAGCATCCAAGTTTGCCATTTTATTTATTTTTTAGTAATGCAATAGTTACTTTCCCTGGTAAATTAGTTACATTTATAAGGCTGTAACTCAGTTACTAACTAATTATTTGTGATAAGTAACTAGTAACTAATTACTTTTTTAAAGTAATGTGCCCAACACTAGGCATTTGAGGGATCTAAAACATGGCCATGTAGAATAAGCCATTAATATGTGCTTTAAGGGTATTATTAAGTATTAAGCAGCTAGTTAACAGTGAGAACTAGTCCCTAAGCTTAAGTGTTACCATATTTGCTTTTAAGTTGCATTGACATCAGTTAATATATTATGAACAAATATGAATTTCCACCGAACAATAGCATAGTTATAAATTAACATGAACTAACATTGATAGTTCATTATACCTAATACATTAGCAAATGTTAACCAGCTGAACGTAATTGTAAAGTGTTACCATTCTTGTGTTATTCTCTAAAATATTTCACTGTTTAGATATCGTTTTTTTTGTGGCTGTGTATTTCACTGGCGCATTAAAATGTAAATGAATATATTCCATAGATTGCTATCTAACACTGAAAATCAGCACCAGATAAAAAAAGGGCATCAAAATTTCTTCTTTGATAGCGCAGTTGCTCCTCACAGTTGTTTTGTCTCGCCAGTTTGTTGTTGCAACATTACATTGAGCTGGGCAGAGGGGAAGAGGCTCAGCCTGTTGTAATGTGTCATGTAGCTCTAAGCCTATGATTCTAGAGTTTGTTTGTGCTCTCCAGAGCACCGTACGTGTCTCTGTCCTTGCTGTGAGTTTGTGAGAGTGCTCAGGCAGCTGCATGTTTTTATGAATGGAGGCAGTGGGGCTGTAATAGGCTGAAAGGATTATATATACTTAACCTAATTATTTTTCCCTGTGGCTGGGGGCTTTTCTCCTCTGCCAGTCCCATCTCATGAGCTCTTCAGTCTCAAAACCTCTCTCCATCTTAGGCCCTGCACGTCTCCAACTTAAGCTGTACGAGCTGTCCATTTCTTTTAGATTTTCTTGCTGTTTTGGCTGAGGGGGAACAGAGAATTATGTGTCCACGTATTTTTGCATTGCTTCCTTTCAGTAAGGGAAGTGCACACATGGCTTTATATCTGTTACATTTGGGTCGTACTTCTGCATGAGATTCTCTGCACTGATCAGCCTTGTCCTTTAAATGTCATTCAGACAGTTTGTTCCCTGTAATGGCCAGGACAGTGTGTCTATTCATAAGATTCAAACTTTTAAAGAAGCGTGCAGCCGTCTTATACTGACTGAAACTCTTCTTGCTGGAAGGACTTCAAAAACTCAAAGGATTCATATAGCTGTCGAGCTCCGAAGAGACAAAAGCACAATAAAAGTGTCCTGAGAAGTATGATTATTGAATGAATCGGTTTGGTCTGAACTATTCTTTTAAGAAAAGTGAAAGATTCAAACATTTAAAGAAACATGCTTCTTTATGTTAAAACTGTTCTTAAAGAAATAGTGCACCCAAACATAAGTTACTCTGGTTTCATAACAAATATAGTGAATTTCTAAAGTTTAACTAAGGCTGTCAAGCACCAATTTTACAAAAAAATCACATTGTAAGTAATATCAAGTAGTTAATTGAGTGACAAGGTGAAGTGTAAGTTGTTATTTACTGATATTTTTCCACTACTGTGCGCTGTGAACCAGATCAAGTCTAGTAATCACATCAACCAAATTAGTTGAGAAGATCTGATTCATAGCATCATTTGCTCATGAATCAGACATGACTACACCTACGGCGGATGTGAAGATTTCCAATGAATAATGAAAATTTGAGTCTGTTCCTCACACAAAGCCATTGGCTTTAAAAGACTGCAATAATACAGTGCACAAGTTATATGAATCTCTTTTATGATGCTTTTTGCTGTGTAAAAGCTTGACTGTCTAAGTCTTCATTCACTTTTAAAAAGACTGACCAGGAGAATCAGGTTTGAAAGACTTGAGGGAGAGAAATAATAGCATAATTGGGTGTACTGTCACTTTAAATAAAGTAAAAGATGAATAAACAGCTATTTGAAATCTCATTAAAATACCAAACCTTGTTAAAATCTCAAATGTCTCAAAGCTTGACTCTGTTTCTGAGAATATGCGTAGATTCAGTTTCATTTCTCCTTCTACTTTAGATCTGTTTGCCTACGGTTTCACCTCAGCAGGATAAGCAGCGTGCAAAAGACATTTAAAGAGACAGCTCAACCAAAAACAAAAAGCCTGTCACCGTTTAACCACTTTTTATCTTATGCAGAACACAAAAGAGGATATTTTGAACGAATGATGCCGTTATGACTTCAGCTGTGTAGACTAAAGATATTTCTCAAAATAACGTCCGCAGAAGTAGGAATGTCGTACAGGTTTGGAATGGACATGAGGGTGAGTAAATAACGTAAATGGTTACTGTCGATAAGAAGCAATGCAAAGGTTAACTACTGAGCTACTGAACTCTCTCCTAGCCACGAGAAATGCTGCAGTACAAGCTGCAGCAAGCAAAATGCATGTGAGGAGCATGTGCTGTGCTGGTGGAGCTGCAGTGTGTGCTGGTCATGCTGGGCTCGCCTGCATGCGTCAGCTCTGTGGTATGAAGGTTATGTTGTGGCGCTCCAGTGCTGCTGAGCGCTGCAGTGCGTTGGAACAGCAGACTCCTCTCTTTCCTGCCCTGACCTCTGCCAACTGACCCTCACAATCCCACTGGCTTCTCTGCAGACGAGCGTGGCAGAGGCGGGGAACCAGATTCAATCATGCATTGGTTCTGCATGTCATTCCAATGTAGTTACTTCACTTGCTTTTCTGGGCTTATTTGGGAGCTCAGTGCCCCATACTGTCCGAGTGGCAGCCCGTATTGATAATAGCTTGTCGTTTGAATGCAGCGACTGTTTGCCCGTCGTCATCTTCCCAAGCAACTCAAGGTCAGCTTTATGATTATGTGCATGGAAGTGCCGCATTGTTCTATTTTTCCCCAGTCATGTCCCAAAGAGTGTGAGCTTTCATGAAAATAAAACATACGAAAGGCCTCGTGGCCTTTGGTTTATTTACACAAGTAAAATGTTGCAGTCCGTTGGGACCTGAAAAAAGACACGTCTGCAGAATGTTGCTTTATCAAGCCACTAGTTTTGCGTTGGCTGTTAAATTATATTGGTCAGCAGGTTTTATTGTAGTCTATTTGTTTAC